>CAKXYN010000102.1:7385000-7697687 GCA_935064755.1 Tragelaphus eurycerus
ACCCACGGACCAACTAAAGCTAAACCTTTTCAGGACCTTAAGCTCATTCTCTGTGGTTTCAGGTAAACAACAGAAGCAAATATACACTAAGAAGAAAAACCTCATCACTTCAATCAATGGCTAAAAAAAAAAAAAATCCATCATGTTGATTGAAAAAAAAAATAAAACATGTGGACATGCAAACAAGTAGGATTAGGCAAAAGGCACTCTGTATCTGCCTTTATTCAAAGAATGTCAGCATTTCAACAAAAAAGAATGTAGTCATTAAAAAACAAAACAATAAAATCAGAAAAGGGCCACGGGATTGGAGGCAGAGAACCACCATTTCTCTGCGCGCCGTATCCTTGTGAAGAGAGAGACGCGCTGGCGAAATCGAAAACGACTCTTTTTTTTTTCCCCAACAACTGCTCCCGAGAGCCCTCTGGCAAGCACCAGGGTGTGTCTGCCGGCCAGTCTGTGGTTTCTGCTTCCTGTGACCGAGTACGGGAGGCAGAGCCCCCGCCCCCCACCCCGCAACCCCCCAGCAGAAGCCTCGGAAACCCGGATACAGGAAGCACAGGACGCAGAGCAAATGCACCTTCGTGTTCAATCTACGCATCTGAGAACCGGGTCGTAAGAAACCGCTGTCCGGCCGTCCAGAAACCCCCAGCCCCGTCTTTCTGCGGGGTGTGTCCCTGTGGGCGACTCAGCGTCATTTAGAAAGAAACACAAAACTCAGTTTGAATCCAACGAACAGGCTCAGCGCAGTCCACAGTGGGGAGAAGAAAAAAAAAAAAAAAAGAAATTCAGGGCCTGACATTTCAGGCTCAGCGCTGCCAAGAATGTCTTAAGGACAGACAAACTGACATTGCAGGCTCAGCTACGCCAGGAACGTCTCAAGGACAGAGTCAGCTCCATGTCAGATCGGTTACATCTGGCAGCAAAGTGAGTCTGTGTGGAAGAGAAACTGGTCTCTTAACGTTAAACAGTATGAAAGTGTTTGCTGAACATAGCTGGACGTTCATGGCTCTCTGAATGACCAAATAATGGTGCCAATTACATCTCGTGGAGACTAGCCTGTCCCCCTGGAGGAGGGCATGGCAACCCACTCCAGTATTCTTGCCTGGACAATCCCACGGTCAGAGGAGCCTAGCGGGCTGCAGTCCATGGAGTCACAAAGAGTCGGACACGACCGAAGCCACTTGGCAGAGCCTGACCAAAGCTGGCTGCATGTTCCCCCCAAAAAGGACAGATTAACCCGGAAGCCTGGGATACAGATGCTGAATGCAACCATCAGAAACCCGTCCAAGGCCGCGCCCTGGGGCTGCCCACAGGTCAATGACCCGGGCCCCCTGCCTCCTACAGCCAGGACACAAACAGGCTTGCGGGAAAGGCCTCTGGGCAAACACCGCTTTTGCAGCGTCCGAGTCAGAAACGAAAATGAAATCTCCAGAGTTATTTAACCGATGCTCAGCATCCAACAACAAGGTCCTTTAGAACTCCCATCCTTGGCTGAGAAGGTTTCTGGGACCAAGAAGGAGAGGAGAGGATCCGAGCTGCTCTGGGCACACCTGGGCCGTGATGGATGCTCCCTTGGGAGGGTCACCCCTCCCCCAGCCCCCCGAACAGCAGGCCCCAGCCCCTCAGCTCCAGCTCACACAGCCTCCCTGGACCCCCAGGCGGCTCCCCCGCCCGACTTCTGCCTGCCCTTTCCTCCTCACGTGTGGTTTTTAACTGACACAGAAGACAGTATCCTCTTGTTAACCTTCCTCCGGAACAAGATAAAAAGCTCAGGCCAAAAAAATAAAAAAGGGTCTCGCTTTTTTTTTTTTAAGTGTTGCTTTTTTTTTTTCATTTATTCTTTTTTTTTTTTCCAAAAGGACTCTACCATCAGTGCAAAGCCACGGCGGAGAACTTGCCCACACTCCCCAAAGAAATCAGACAAAAGGATCATTTTAAACTGGAAACCAAAGCAGGTGGGCTTTTCTCAAGTCCCCCTGGCTGTTCAGCCTCCAATCTGGACCTGAATGCAAGTGGGGATCTTTTTTTTTTCTTCTCTCTTTTCTTTCCCCACTTTTCTGAGGGGGTGGAGGCAGGTGGAACGTATCTTTCCTCGAGGTTAGGGTTATAGGAGCAATCATGAAGGGAAAGCCACACAGCCACCAGAAACACACACACACACACACATACACATACACACACACACACACACACACACACACACACACTCTGCTGTCCCCTCGCAAACAAAACTTTCAGCCTCCTCCGACTCGGAAATTCACCGCCCCCTCACCCACCCACACCAGTCTCCTCTGGGGAGAGGTGTGAATTTTTTTTTAACACTTGAATACAAATATTTAGAAGTTTATTTATATCTCCGTTTTACAAGATGTACATTCATACTATATGGTTTGACAAAATACACTTTGTAAGTAGAACTGAACTTGAGGGGATTTTGCGTGTGGGGTCGGGGGGGGGGGGGGGGTGGCCGGAGAGCACAGCCAAGAAAACCTTTGGCGTGTTTTTCTTTTCGCCCCACGAGAGCGGGGTTGCGGGGCTGGTGGGGGCTGCTGTGTGATTTCGTGGGAGCGATCCCTGAAAACCCGCGCATACACAGCTAGTAGGCATAACCCAGACCCGGGTGCTGTGTCCTAAGTTACCATCGCTGCTCGTAAATTCAGGGAAGAAAGGAGAGAGGGCTGGAGGGAGAAAAGCAACAGGCTTAAAAAACATATAAAAATAAAGGCAAGGCAACGTCAAATTTACACTCAACATAATTAAGATAGCACATATTTAGGAACTTTCAACCAAAGGGGGTGGGGGAGAAATAAATAACACATCCACATATACTTACTCCCAGGGAGCAAAGGAGCGAGCCCCTCTCGGACACGGGAGCTCCGCGTACTGCGGGGCTGGCTTGGGGAAACCATCGCCTCTCAATAAATAGCACGTTTTAATAGCTTTGCAACTTGAACATTTTTTTCTACATTCCTCAACCGCTTTCTCGTTAAATATCAAATTTCAATAAAACATTTATAAATTGCATCGTGTTCACGTGTATTGAAAAGTCAGCATATTCCTAAGCTAATTTTTAATAAATTAGGCACCAGTTTTTTTTTTTTTTTTCCTTTTTCTAATGTCGAGCTTGTCCACGGATAACCCCTCCGCCAACCCAACCTCCCAAACTTGGGGTGGGGGGAGGAAAAAAAAAAGCAAAGTGCCTCAAACGTACGTTTGTCATGGAAGTCGGCTTTTCTGTAAGCGACGCTGGGACTCAGGGCTTGGGGTCTCCTGTTGACTTGGGGGAGCATTAACAGTGAAACCCACCAGTGGGAACACTGGGCTGGGGGAGTTACCAGCAGGGCGGGGGTGGCCATGAGCTTAGACACCAACCCCTTCCCATTTCAGAGTCCAGATGGCCCCACTGGGGACAAAGTTCATGGCCGAGCACTCGAGTGCCTGCAGTCAGAGGCAGCTGGTCAGGGGTCCCAACTCTGATGGGAGCAAGGTGGGCGGGGGTCCCTGCACCCCCCAGGGATGTGTAAAGCTCTTCTGAAGAGCCTCTCCCCAGGTGGGGGGTGTTACACACGCACGACTCTGCGGGTGAAAACACACTCGTGGCCGGCTCCTTCTCTGCAGCTAGCCTGTACCGCAACCTCGCCCAGCCTGGACTCAGCCTCGGTTACGGGGAACAAAGTCACCCTATAAAACACAACAGCGAAATGACCTCCGTGACCCCTCTAGAAACGAGCCACTGGTGGGATCTTTGCACCTCTCTGCCGACCGAGCAAAACTCCAAGTCAGACACTTCATCACCTCAACTACGAGTGGTGAAAGTGAAAGTGTCAGTGGTTCCCACGTATCCGACTCTCTGCTTCCCCGTGGACTGTAGCCCTCCAGGCTCCTCTGTCCATGGAAATTCTCCAGGCAAGAATACTGGAGTGGGCTGCCATGTCCTTCTCCAGGGGATCTTCCCGACCCAGAGATCAAACCTGGGTCTCCCGCATGCAAGCAGATCCTTTACCATCTGAGCCACCACGGAAGCCCAACATCTGATGCTAAGACCCGTCAATGCAACCAAGTCCCGTTGAGATAAAATTCCAAGTTTCCCAGCCTCACAACAGAAGGGGTAAAAAAAAGAGCGAATCTGTAAGAAAAACATGGAACCCGAACAACCCAGCTGAGAAGAACAAGAGTTTTTGCAAAACCGGGAATCCCCGTCGAGAAAGACCTCTCCGACCAGAGTCTCAGGACACGAAACTGGTTCCGTGGCCCGGGGCCCGTCCTGGAGAACACAGCCCTGCAGCCTGTGGGCTCAGCACCGCAGAGATCTGGTAGCACGTTTGCACACACGGGTCCACTTGCACGTGGCTTTCACAACCAAAAACCCCACGTCCAGTGCTGTTCGGAGGAGACCCGTCCACTTTGCTTTCTAAGCGATTCCTCACTTGGTCTGCTCCCTCTGGAAGTGGCCATGAAGGACTTTGAGAAGGGGGTCTTGTCTATACTCAGAAAACATGGAGAAGAGCCAAACTACGTCCACCTCCGTACATGTTCTGTCCCATGGCCGCTGGGAAGAGAGCCGGATGATCCAGAAACTGTCCCGTGAGACCAGGACCTACACAGAGCATCTGCCCACCGCAGCACACCCTGCCGACTGCCAGACAGAGAGAAAGCAGAGACCAGATCTGGGCTGGGCAGAACTGACCACGACCGGGGCTCCTAGCTTGCTTCTGTCCTGGAATTTCTGGGAGACACAGGAGGCCAGGAGCCGCCGTCCACCCTGGGCGCACTGAACAGTCATCCGCCACCCCCAGACTCTTTCTGCCCAGAGAGAAGTCATGTCAGCTCCTCTCACAGCCCCCACCCCCTTAAACAGCTCGGCTCTGTTCAGTTATGAGGGGCCTCCCATCCAGGAGGGGTGCACCCAGCTCACCCCATTTAAGCGAGAGACAAGGATGAGATGACACCCCCATCCAGCAGGCCTCCCAGCCTCCCAGCAGGCAGCTCTATTTTAAAACTTCAGCTTCTGCCAGACCAGACCTCATGTGTGGGGAGTCAACGTTTCACCACAATGGATGCATAGTAAACCTTCAAAAAAAAAAAAGAAAAAATCGCATGAACACATTTCACCTCCAACCTTTGCCTTCGATTCTAGGACGAACGAGGCTCATTTGAAAGTGTCAGTTGCTTAGGTGTGTCCCACTCTTTGTGACCCCATGGACCATATCCCGCCAGGCTCCTCTGTCCATGGGATGCCCCAGGCAAGAATACTGGAGTGGGCTGCCATGCCCTCCTCCAGGGGATCTTCCTGACCCAGGGACGGAACCTGGGTCTCCTGTATTGCAGGCAGATTCTTTACCATCTCAGCCATGTCATTTTGTAAACAATGTAAAGCAAAGTTGCAACTTATATGGGCTTTCTTGGTGGCTCAATTGTTAAAGAAATCACCTGCCATGTAGGAGACCCAGGTTCAATCCCTGGGTTGGGAAGATCTCCTGGAAAAGGACATGACAAGCCACTCCAGTATTCTTGCTGGAAAAATCCCATGGAGAGGACTTTAAAAAAAAAAAATCACAACCTTTCAGGAGATCTGCACATACAAGGCAAATTCCATGCCATGAATGCTGGGAGTGAAGCTTGCAAGTGATTTAAAAATACGCATTTTTTTTTTTTTTTTTACCCCATCTCTCTCTTCATCATCTCAGAGCTTTAGTTGAAATTTCAAAATTAGAAAAAAAAAAATACTATGTTGAAGGGGCCTTTTGATTAAAAGAGTTTCAGATGTTGTAAATGAATCTACATTTCAGGTCAGTGCAAAGGTAGAATGTATTCCCTTACACAGAAGGGGGAAAAAAAAATTTTTTTTTTCCTTACAGAAATGTACCCAAATGGAGGGGTAAGGGAAAACAGTCAGCAAGACCAAAAAGCTGTTAAGTTGGCTTATAAAGTGGACCGGCTGGGCTTTGGGGACCTGGGTAGCAAGTTTTGTCTGGGCACGCCTGGGTTGACTAAGCCTGGGTTGACTAAGGCAAGCAAACAGACCAAAAAAATAAAAAGAGACAGAAATGCACATTTTCGAGGTAGACAAGCCCAGCAAGGGTGCACGGCCACCACCACACTCCCCTCAACCCAACCTCACACAGCACGTGCAAAGCCCATCGCCCTGGGAGCCTCAACACTCTGGGTCCAGGGTGTCAAGCGACTCTGCCCCACCGCCCCTGACCTGTTGCTAAGACAGAGAGCTGTCTGATGTTCACACCATGGGCACGGAGGGGAAACCCGTGGACAAGAGGAAAAAAAAGGAAGAAAAGAAAGGCTAGACCTGGCTACCCCTAGAAAAGTGAAAGAAAGTCAAATCACACTGTCATCTCGGACTCTGGGGGACCCCATGGACTGCAGCCCCGCCAGGCTCCTCTGTCCCTGGGATTCTCCAGGCAAGGATACTGGAGTGGGTCGCCATGCCCTCCTCCAGGGGATCTTCCCGACCCAGGGATCAAACAGAGGTCTCCTACACTGGCAGGCAGGTTCTTTACCAACTGAGCCACCAGGGAAGCCCCACACCTTAAAAAAAAAAAAAAAAATTATCTTAAAACTGTCTGCCTGGAGGAGGCCTCCCTCAGCCCCTTCCCCGCCCTCACTTCCTGGCGCCCCCCACCCCCCACCCCCATCCTGGTTCTCATCTCAAGCCACACCCAACTCACTTCAACCATCGGCAAGCACTCCCCTCCTACCCAGGTCATCCCCGCGGCACTGGGCCCGCAGCATGCAAAGGTGGTGGTGGCGGGCGCGGAGGTAATGCCCTTCAAATTCCGGAGCTGATAGGGTCAAGAGTGGACAGCTTTCTTTTTTTTTTTTTTTTAAATCTATAATATTTACAATATTGCACTTTCCTGCACGTCATTGCATGTCACTAGCGTGGATGCTTCATCAGTTAATATTATTATACCTTAAACCACTGTGCCCCTCTGTCCCGACTGCAAGTCCTTTCCGCATCTGAATTCTGCAGAACAGCCAGAGTGTCCGTTCGAGGGGGAATCGAAAAGACTCGGGGGAAAGTTATCAAGTCGCCTGTTGTGCTGCCCAAGGAATCCTGAATCTGGTGCGCCGGGGCCAAACGCGGGCAGGACGACGGGGCAGTCAGGCCGCCGGCCCTCCCGGGACGTCCCAACGTGACACCCTGAGGTCCCCGGTGACCAGCATCACCTTGGCCAGGCCGCGTCAAATGCGCTTCGTTATTGCTACCTTCCAGGCGAAGGGTAGGGGGACGGTGGGTGCGCAGGCCGGCCCAGGAGGGAGTCCCTGCTTCCGGATGCCAGAGTCCACGCTGAAATCCACACTGGGGTTGGTGGGGGACGGGGCGGGGCGGGGGGGGGGGGGCGTCCCGTAGCTCCTCCGATGAAACGTTTCCGTCAGTGGCAGTGAATAAAACCGCGCGCATCCAAACGTTGGCATCTTCAGAGGAGACCAGCCCCAGATCCTTTTTTTTTTTTTTTTTTCCTGTTTCCTAGACTGTGAGATCTTGGAAAGGCGCGTGGCGCAGGCCGCATGCACAGGGTGGGAAGTGGCAGCCGCAGGAGAGGTCGCAGGGCAGCTCCAAGTGGCCGAGGGTCGTCCCAGGACGCACGGACCGCCTGAAGAGGGGGCCGAGTTGGGGTGGTCCAACCGCACCCGCGACGGTCTCCGCGAGGCCCTGGAGGTGCCGTGCGCTCCCTGATGTTCCCTCCCGAGGCCTGGAGGGGGTGAAGAGGGATCTCCCAGGGCGGCCCAGGGGCGGGGAGTTCGCTGCTCCCTGGCTCCGGGGTGTCCGTGCGGCCTGTCGAGGCGGAGGGTGGGGGTTGGTGCGGGGAGCGGAGGGGTAGAGTGCAGGACGCCGCGGACGGACGGACTGACGGACGGAGGGATGCACGGGGTGGCGGGGCCTGGGGTGCGCGCGGGGCGGCGGGGCGGCGGGCCGGCGGGTCAGAGCCCCAGGGCCTCCGCGTGCTTGCGCGCCTTCAGCCTTAGGTCGGCGATACTGGAGTTTTTGCTGTTGCTCTTGGCCGCGGCGGCCACGACGGCGGCGGCCGAGGCCGACTCGGCCAGGGAGGCGATGGGCAGCCCGAAGGGCGGCGGCGGGAACATCAGGTAGGGCGCGTGCGCCGCCAGGTGCGGGTGGAGGTGCGGGTGCGCGTGCGCCACGCCTTCCAGCTGCAGCTGCGCCTGAACCTGCGGTGGGAGACCGGCACAGTCAGGACTTTGGGGGCGTTCCCGCACGGAGGACCCCCACACCAGGGGACCACCTCCTAACCAAGGAACCACCCACCAGGGGACCACCTCCCACTGTCCTCGGACACGGTGTCCGGATGGGAGTCACTGCGTGTTCTGGGGGGCGCGCTCTCCAGCACGAGGACCCCCAAACCAGGGGACCACCTCCCACTGTCCTCGGACACGGTGTCCGGATGGGAGTCACTGCGTGTTCTGGGGGGCGCGCTCTCCAGCACGAGGACCCCCAAACCAGGGGACCACCTCCCACTGTCCTCGGACACGGTGTCCGGATGGGAGTCACTGCGTGTTCTGGGGGGCGCGCTCTCCAGCACGACGACCCCCAAACCAGGGGACCACCTCCCACTGTCCTCGGACACGGTGTCCGGATGGGAGTCACTGCGTGTTCTGGGGGGGCACTTTCCTGCCCCGAGGACCCCTCCCCAGACCAGGGCACCACCCCTAACCAAGGGACCACCCACCAGGGGGCCACCACCCAACTGTCCTGTGAACACCCGGTGTCGGGATGGAGGCCATTGCCTATTCTAGAGGGTGCTTTCCTGACCCGAGGAAACCCCCCCAGACCAGAGAACCACTGCCCCACCAGGGGATCACCCCCCCATCACCACCAGCAGACCACCACCCACTGTCCTCTGGACACCCACTGTCCAGATGGGGGTCGTTGCCTGTTCTGGTGGGGGGGCTTTCCCGCCAGGAGGACCACTCCCCCCCACTAGGGGACCATACCCCCCCACCACGGGACCACCACCCACTGTTCTCTGGACACCTGATGTCTGGATGGGAGTCACTGACTGTTTTAGGGAGGGGAGCTTTCCCACCCCCAAGGAGCTGGGGGATCTGCACAGATCCCTGGGCCCACCTCAGCCTCGGGGTGTCTACACCTGGTACCCCCTCCTCACCCGACCCTCAGCTGATGGTCTGAGGTGCCCCTGGACTCAGGGTCCTGCCTATAGCTCAGGCCTCCACCACTCCCACCACCCCCCAACTCCGCCGCGCGTGCGCACACACACACACACACACACACACACACACACACACAGCCCCTTCCCACAGCCAGAGTCTGGGAATACTCCAAAAGACCGTTTACCGTCTGAGCCACAGCATTTTGTAAAAAATGCAGAGCAAAGTTCCAACTTATATGGGCTTCCCTGGTGGCTCAGATGGTAAAGAATCTGCCTGTAGTGCAGGAGACCAGGGTTCGATCCCTGGATCAGGAGGAGGAAATGACCACCCACTTCCAAAAAGGGCACAGCCAAGTCTTCCAGCTCCCAATGCTCTAATTTCAGAGGGCTCAACGCTGACCCCACGCCTGGGCAGTGGCCCTTGTAATAGCCAGGGGCCGTTACAGGCCTGGGCAGGGATGCTGGGGGGCGAGGGGCCCCGCCCTGGAGGTTGGGGGCGGGGATCAGAGAGCAGGGTGCCGACCCTTCCCCGGCCCACAGTCCCGGACTCCTTCCCTGCCTTCAGCCCCACGGGAGTTCCCAGCCGAAACCAGTGTCACCCCTAAACGACCCTCCATGGCGAGACGGCCCCCCACGCTGACACGCCTAGACAGCCCTGTAGGCCAGGTCAGACCCTCAGACCTCGCGGCCCTCAGCACCCACGGGCGCAGAGACAACTCCCAGCGTGCACGCTCACACCCCCCCATGCTGGGCCGCTGCCCCGCCCCGCCCGTCCCCCCCCCCCCCCCGCCCCCCCCCCCCCGCCCCCACCCCCGTCCCCCCGCCGCCCACGCTGGGCCTGGGCCCCTCCCCCCACCCCCCACAGCGTGCAGGCCCCCACCCCCACTCTGGGCCCCCATCCCCCTGACACCTGCCCACCAGCGTGCACACTCCCCTCCAACGCTGGGGCTCGCACCCCCACGCTGCGTCCCCCCACATCTGCCCACCAGCGTGGATGCCCCTACTCCCACGCTGGGCCCCCCGCCCCCTCCCGCAGCAGCAGCGGGGCGGCCCTTCCAGTCCAGCTTCCCCCGCAGGTCCTGCCACGCTGCAACCTGCAACCGCCACCCTCCAGAGGCTGCTCCAGACCAGGGGCGGTGAGGCGGCCCCTGGGACACCTGAACTCCGAGGGCCTCTGTCCCCACCTGTCCCCCTCCTTGCACAGGACTGCCTGCGCTGCTGGGAGCTGGGCTCGACTCCCCCCTCCGCACACCCCCAACTCTGAGGTGCAAGGGCAAGGACCACTCCCCCCTCTGCCCCCCTGAGATGCAGAGAGGCCAGGCTGGCTGCAGAAAAAAGTCCTCATGCACCAATGGGAGACACACACCCCTGAGCCCCTCATCAGGCACCGAGCGAGTGGGCGTTTCCTGGGCGGGTAGCATTTTTTATTTTTCCCTCTGACTTTCGTAAAAAAAAAAAAAAAAAAAAATTGTGTCTGGCTTTCGGTCCTAGTCGTCCCTCAGACAGAACTCTCCAGAGTTCTTTTTACAGCGTGATGTTAATAAGCACCAACGGGTTAACAGGGTTCCCTGGTGACTCAGTGGTAAAGAATTCGCCTGCAATGCAGGAGACCCGGGTTCGATCCCTGGCGGGGGAAGATCCCCTGGAAGAGGGCATGGCAACCCTCTGCAGTGTTCTTGCCTGGGAAGAATCCCACGGACAGCGGAGCCTGGCGAGCTGCAGTCCCTTAGGTTGCAGAGTCGGACAGGACTGTAACTACGCACACAGCGCAGCACAGTGGGTTTATAAATCTCGCCCTCGTGAAAAAGTGGTTCCCCTTTCTTCCCCCAAGGCGGGTTAGAGGAGGCGGCGGCTCCCCTGGGGAGGGGGGGGAGAAATAAAAATACAAAACCGAGCTACCTGTTGGAAAGGCATCCTCAATGCACCCATGTTCACGTAGGGGGCCACCCTGCAGGCGTCCAAGTGGCTGGCCGTGCCCAGGATCACGCCTGTGAGCGAGCACAGCAGAAGTGAACCCTCCGCCCTGCGGCCTCCCGCACCCCCACCCCCACCCTCGGCCCTGCCCCCCCTGCCCTCCACACTCCACCCCCCCCCCACCCCACCCCCACCCCCACCCCCCCCCCCCCCCCCCCCCCCCCCCCCCCCCGCGCCCGCCACGGTCCGGAGCCTCCCCGCCGCCCCCACCCATCCTCGGCCCTCCCCCTTCCCCCCCACCCCCGCCCCGCACCCACCTTTGTGCATCTGGTTCTCCTGCTTGCGGCATTTGGCTCTCCGGTTCTGGAACCAAACCTGGGATGGAGCGGACACACGTGCACCCCCATCGTGAGCACAGGCAAAGCCTGCTTTCCAGACGACGTCAGAGGCTGTGCAAGGCGCTTGGGGTTCCCGGGCCCCCAAAAAAAAACCTGCTGTGGGCCCCCCCAAGGCCTCCCTCCCCTGCCCCTGTCTCCCCAGCCCCAGCGCAGCTGGGTGCCTGGAGCTGCTGACAAGTGTCCTCAGCTGAGTGGGACCAGAGTGTTAGCATCCACGGCCTGAAAGTGAGCAGGGGGTCCTCTCTGCTGTGCTTAGTCGCTCAGTCCTGTCTGACTCTGTGACCCCATGGACTGTAGCCCGCCAGGCTCCTCTGTCCGTGGGATTCTCCAGGCAAGGATACTGGAGTGGGTTGCCATGCCCTCCTCCAGGGGATCTTCCCCACCCAGGCATCAAACTCAGGTCTCCAGCATTGGCAGGCGGATTCTTTACCATCTGAGCCACCAGGGACACCCCAGAAGGTCCTCGGGTGGCTGTGGAGAACCTTACATGGTTTTGTGCGGGCAGCCCCTACTCCAGCCCATCAGGCCACTGGTCCAACTGGACCTTCTACCCCAACCTTCCACCTCCTGACCAGCCTCCTCCCTAATTAAGCTCTGGGGTCCAGGAACTTCCAAGTCCTCCAAGGCATCCACCCCACCTCCTTGGAAGCCTGGAGGGTCCCAGCTACACATCCCAGAGTAATGACCATTCTTGATTCCCAAAGACTGGGCACACACCACCCCCGCCCCGCCACACACACACACAAAATGCAGACCCTAGATTTCAAGTACAGGAAATGTAACTGAAGGGGCTCAGAGTCTCCTGAAAGGGTGTTGAGACCCAAGCAAACGAGTATCAGAGGCCTGACGACAAGATTGGGGTGTAAAGCCCCACGGCCCCCAATGCCCCATCCAGTCCTCCTCACACTCACCGCCCCTTTCCTCCAAACAGCCCCATACAGATGGAATCCAGGCCTTCCCCTCCGTCTGGGCTCCTCAGCAGTTGATTTTTTCCTTCCTGACTTTCTCCAAAACTCCCCCTCTAGCGTCTCTCACCCTGTCCCATCCGTGGTGCTCCAGGATAACTCGGACCACGCCCCACCTCTCGGGGGAAGTCGGGGACCCTGTGATGCTCCAAGCCCAAGGCCTAGGGCCCTCCCGTCTCCCAGCCTGCCCAGGAAACCTCAGCTCCCACGGAGGCTGCAAACAGCCTGGACTCTAGGACACCTGAACTCTTCCCTCGCAGCCTCTTTTCAGGGCCCGTTTTCCATCCAAGGCTGACCTCTAGGACCCGCCTGTCCTAACAGAACTGACTCCCCCTCCCCCCCCAACACCAAGCGTAGGAAAGCTCACACCGCCACACTGCAGAGAGCCTGGCAAATTTGAATGCCCCGTTGCTCCAAAAAGAATTTTCCAAAACCGTGCCCCTTCTCAAGACGTGTGGAGATTCACAATCCTGATTGCATTTCCAAAGCCTGCACTCCAATTCCTTCCCTACCCGTGATCCTCCCCAAATCGCCGCTGCCTTGCACTCAGCTTAGGACTGGAACCGCTCTCCATTTACGACCCTTCCTGGACACCGCCGTCTCCTTGGGGTCCGGTACCCGGCCATTCTCAGCAGAGGACGTGAAAATTCGGAGCCAGATGTGAAAATTCTGCACCACCACCGCCCCCCCCCCCACCACCACCAAGGGCATTTTTTCCGCGAAAACAGAATCCTATTTAAATCTAAGAAAGAAAACTCACTTTCCCTTCAGCACGGGGAAAGAAGAAAAAAAATAAGATTACGGAGAATAAAAGTGATGAATTAGCCGCTGCGTTCGGCGATAATAAATCAGTCTTGGGGTGATTCACGATCAATTCCAATTAGTCCTGAATATGCTAAGTAAAGCACACGACACTGCTTTAGACAGTTATTTCTTCATTAAGGATCACTCGCTGATTTCTCTCACAAATGCTGTAATCTGATTTCCTTTTGATTTCCATTACAGACAGTGAATAATGACATTTAATTTAGCTCTGCGCCATAAACCCAAAGATATTTGTCGTAATTAAATTACCGCCCGCGCCTCACCGTGGTCTCATAACTTTCGATTATAACCCTGACAGCTGGGTGATATGAGTTTTCCAGTACAGCACTAAAAATAAAAGGTTAATAAGGACCAGCTTCCAAAGGGTCTTCAATTTATTTACAGCAAATTTCCACTCTAAATTGAAACACTATCCTCTAACAACGCAGGACAGCCTGTACCGAAAAGGATTACCCAACAGTTCAGACTCAGGATTAAAATATAGCGCATTTTCGTCTCTTCCTTTTTGAGTCCACCTTCCCCGCCCCCCTTTCCTGGCTTCGGCACAGCAGGGTCCGAGTTTTAACTAATTGGTTTTTATGACCACTTTCTGCCTTCTCTTTATTACGTGATGCTTCTCCCCGTGGCCAATCGGAAATTATTTCATTTCTTATACTCCCATGCTTATTTTTATTATTATTTACAATCGTTAAATTTTAATCCAACTCTGGATCAATAGGCCTGTGCCTCACTTTTTCCATTTTCCCACCTCCCATCTGCCCCCCCGAACCTTTTTTTTTTTTAGGGCTTTCCTCAAGATCTGTAGCCACCCAAGAAGCAATTTTCTGCCAACTCGGTCTCTCCTGCGAAGGTGCTATTCAGTAATAGACTACTGAAAGAAATAGTGTGGAATTAAATTACAAGTAATTTATTTTTATAGAAACAGTACATCAAGGCCTGGGAGATATTACAGATCCCGGGCAGAGAGGCTGTGAAATGACATAAAAGTTGATGTCCCCTTCAGCAAAAGTTTAATCTTTTCATTAATTTATATAGGGCAGCCCCATCCATCTTGACGGAGAAAGGTGGCCAGGAGTCCCTCCCTCTCTGCCTCGCGCCCCTCCTCGCCTCGGCCACAGACGCCGGGACAAATGGGCTCGGGGACGCGGTCCCCAGAGCCAGCCGGCCCGCGGTCCCAGGGATGCGGGCTGCACCCCCGCGTCAGGCCACGCAGAGTCCTGGACAGGCTCGGGGACTGCGGCATCCCCGCCTAAGAAACCCCAGTTACCGCGGCGGCAGGGGAGAAACTGGACAGACATAGAATGCAAACACCTTCCCCCCTCGCTCCCCAAATGAAAGCTTTTGTAAAACACTGTCTCTAAAACCCGTTCCGTGTTTTCGTTTCGTGCGTACAATCTTAGCCCAGTCGTGTTTAAAGACGTTGATCCTACAGCTACAAGAAAGCCGTTCTTTCAAAGCCCCGGCTGCACGCAGTCCCCTCCCCCCGTTGGCTGCATTAATTCCATTTATTTAAATAACCAGTCCCCGGAGCCCAGGGACCGTGACCCTCTTTTCCTTCTCTCGGGCTCTGCTGTCCTGCCCGGAACTGTCAATGCCGACGGAAAAGCCCAGCAGGACTGGCAGGGCCGACCGTCGGCAGCGCCTGCAGAGGGGCGGGGGCCGTTAGGAAGAGGGTCTCCACCACCCTCCCCCATCAATAAAGTCGTCCGTTTCACTTCCACGTTTACAACAACCCGAGATTGAAAAAAAAAAAAAAAGACAACAAAACTAACCGGAGCGCCCCTCCCCCGCGCACGTGCGGGCGCACCCCACCCCCCAGCAGCCGGTGGCTCGCCAGATGGGGATATCACCAATTCCGTGCGCCCGCGTCGCCGCCCCTGCGCGCCCCCCTCCCCGGTCCCCGCCCGGCGCCCCGGCTAATCCGGCCCCGCGCGGGCAGGAGCCTCAGTCACCGAGACGCGGAGGGCGAGCCTGCCAGGCAGGGCGCGCGCGAGACCCCGGGGATGCCCCCGGACGCCCAGCTCCAGCCTCCGCCCCCAGCCACCCACCCTGTGCGCTCGACTAGGAGGGCGAACGTGCCAGGCAAGGCGCGAGCGAGGCCCCGGGGAAGCCTCCGAACGCCCACCGCAGCCCAGAGTTCCGCGCGCTCCTGGAAAGCGCCCCCGAGGCCGAGGGGGCCGGGCTCCGGGGGCCGCGAGCCTCACCTGCACGCGCGCCTCGGAGAGCCCGAGGCGCTGGCTGAGCTCCTCGCGCATGAAGGCGTCGGGGTAGTGCGTCTCGTCGAAGAGGCGCTCCAGCTCATTGAGCTGCTCCAGCGTGAAGTTGGTGCGGCTGCGCCGCTGCTTCAGCTTGGTCTGCCCGTCCTCGTCCTCCGACTTCACGTCGTCGCGCTTGTCCTTGCAGTCGTAAATACCTACGGGCGGGCCGAGGGCACAGCGCTGAGGTCCCCCCTACGCGCCCCGGCCCGAGCTTCCCGGGCCCCCCGGGGGCCGCGCAAAGCCCCTCCGCCGGCCCCCGCCTTCCCGGGGCCGGCCCGCCGGTCCCGTGTGCTGGGAAAACACCGGCCCGCGCGCTGCGAAGAGGACGCGCGCTGGGAAGCTTTGGCTCGACGTGGCCGAACGCTGGGTGCGCCCACGGGGCTCGGGGCCTCCGCGGACAACGCGTCCCGACGCACAACTGCGTGGAGCCGATAAAGCAAACTCGCAGGCAAGACGGGCTTTTTGGTAACGACTCCGAATCCCGGCCTGGCTGGTGTATCTTGGCCTAATCTCCGAACAGTTTCCTCAATTATCCACTTCGCCTCTGTTGACATATTGACAGAACCTAACACACACTCCTTCCTCTTTTTGTTTTTTTTTTTGAAAGGGAAAGGGGTGTTAAATATTATTAAGTCAAACACGCACAGGCAGAGTAACCCAAGTACGGGGTCCCTGGCGGGAGCTCCTGCGAAGGTCGCAGGGAGAGGCCAGGCCTGGCTGGGGGTCCAGGCCAGGAAGAACCCCTGTCCCCCCACCAACCCCAGCAGGACAGGGGCAGCTCCAGCCAGGCCAGAGCCTCCTCCAGGTCACCACAGAGCTGGGCAATCGGCGGACCTCATCTCCTTCTGACCAACAAAGCAAAGAAGAAAAGAAAACTATCAGTCGCTCAGTCGTGTCTGACTTTGCGAGCCTGCCAGGCTCCTCTGTCCATGGGATTCTCCAGGCAAGAATACTGGAGTGGGTTGCCATGCCCTCCTCCAGGGGATCTTCCCCACCCAGGGATCAAATGTGGGTCTCTGGCATTGCAGGTGGATTCTTTACTGTCTGAGCCACCAGGGAAGCCGCCCCCCCCCCCCCCCCCCCCCCCCCGCCAAGAAGGCAAAGCCATATCTCAAGGCACACAGGAAGGCGTCTATCGGTTCCCCCAAAAGTACAGGTTCCTGACTTCCTGTTTTGCCCCTCGGTCTCTTGGACACATTCTCATGCTCCAACAGGAGGCCAGGAGGGCAAACTCTCTTGGGTCCAAAAATTACAGGAGCATCTGTATTTGCTGGGGGAGGGGGCAGTAAGGTCAGGATCAACCAGATTCTAACCCAGACGCCTCTCCTTTCCACCTCCAGGAAATGCAGGCCCACACCAAACTCAGGGACTGCAAATAAAAGTTGGCTCCCTAGTCGCGGAGTTGGTGGAAGCCAAAAGATCCAATGCTGAAAGACTGAAGGCCGGAGGAGAAGGGGACGACAGAGGATGGGATGGTTGGATGGCGTCACCAACTCAATGGACAGGAGTTTGAGCAAACTCCAAACTCGGGGAGATGGTGATGGACAGGAAGGCCTGGTGTGCTGCAGTCCATGGGGTTGCAAAGAATGAACAACATTTCAGCAGCCCTTGTGTTTTTTTTATTGGATCATAGGGGCTATGGGGGCGCAGGCAGAAAGGTCTGGCACCCTCTGGGTCAAGGAGAAGACAGTGGCTTTCCGTAAACTCTCTCCAAAGAGTCTGGGCTTCCACAACTTCTGAAAAGGGTCCAGAAGCACTGCCCAAGCCCTCAGCCGTGAACCCGAAGACTTGCAAAGGAGGAAAGACTCAAATTCTCCGTGGGGCCAGGGGAAATCAGTGAAACCAGCCTGTCCCTGAGCGGGGGTTCCTAAGATGCTGTCTAGCACTGAAGTCCTGAAACATCTCTCCTCAAGGCTCCTGGGTTCTGGGCACCAAATGCCCTCTCACCTCCTGAGACGAATACCTTTCCAAGGATTCCCTACTTCTCCGCCAAGGGAAAAATATCCTTTCCCAGAGGTAGCCCTGCCTTGACTCGCCCTGCAGGTGTCTTAAGCCTGAACCCCAGGGACTTGACCCCAGAATGAGAAGCTGGCCTTGAAAGTTCTGCAGAACCCAGACCAGGCTCTGCAGAAACCACAGGCTCAGCGGTTCCACGCGATCCGGGCGCTCAACCCCTCCGTGTCTCTCCACACCCCAGGCGTCTCCCGCCCCTCCATTCTGCCAATTAAGCCGGGGGGGGGGGGGGGGGGGGGGGGGGCTCGGCCCTTCTGGGGGGCGGTCTGTAGAGCCAGACAAGAAAGGAGCAACTGCGATTTTTCTTGCTTCTACTTTTTACAGCCCTGTCTTTCTCTTCCTGTCTATGTAAAATAGAAAGTAAAAAGGCCTAGATTGTGCTCTGCCCTCTTTCCAGGTGCCGAATGCCAGGGTTCTTCTGTCTTGACTGTCCAGGAGTGAGCCGAGGCAGGCAGAGGGGGAACTCAGCCTTTAAGGAGGACGGGGGAAGCCGTGAAGGGGCCCAGGAGGTCAGTCGCCAGGCGCTGTAAATTAAAAGTAGGCCCTGACCGGGACTCTGGCCGGCAGACAGCCGAGTCTCCATCAAAGCACACCGTCTTTGTAGGAATTACAGGGCCAGGTGCATGAGGCCTCGCCAAGGGGTGAGCCCCAGAGGTAAGACGATCCCAACTCAGGCTGTGCGGACTCTCACGGGGTCGGGGGCTTATCCGGACTAAGCCTCCGCCAGCCTTCTGCCTCCGCTAAGGTCAAGGTTTCCAAAGGCAGTCTGGGCCAGCCTTGAAGCCCCGCGTGCGGGGACTTTCCCAGCGAAGTGTGGGACCCACGGGCTTCCAGGGGTCGCCAATGCCGACCCCTCTCAACACTGCAAGAGGAAGACACGGGGACCCACGCCCCATATGGCAAGCTTCTGTTTCTCCTCGCTTTGTCATGAGAAATATAGACTTTCGGACGCTTTCAAACGCTCCCCGCTGAGAAATCCAGCCAGTTTTATTCCTCTGATTTATAGCTGCCGGCTGCCCTGTTTGCATGGAAATCCGCCCCTGATGGGGACCATCTCGACCCCACTGAGAAAACCCTTGTAAACAAGCCTCCCCTCCCGGCCGCCTCTGCAGTCAAGGACAGCACCGAAACGCCTCGGAGATATCAGGAAAAGCCGCAGGATGGGGGTCCTGCAGGAGGGCCCGCTGCGCCCTGACGGCCGGGGTCTGGGCCACCGCGCGCGCGAGAGAGAGGTTCCTTAGCCTCCCCGGGCCCTTCTGCCCCGCGCAGACCCTGACCACCTGCGGGCACCGGGCTGGTTTTAATTTCACGGGCCCCGCGGCGGCCAACATCAAGGGACAGCTCTGCCTAAGAGGGCCCGGGGCTGAGAGGCGAGGGAAGGGGCTGATGCCTGCCGGCCAGCGCGGTCCCCCACGCGGCCCATTTCTAGCGGGAGAAGCGGGCAGGCGACGGGCGCCTGGAGAGAGCTCCGGGGCTCCTAGCGGGGCACACAGACACCCCGGCAGGCACACGGGCGCGCGGCCGCCAGCCTTACCCTCGACCGGCCTTGGCAAGCCCAAACACCCGGCTCGCTCTCCATCCGGGGAAAGGGCCCGCTGGCACCCAAAACCAACGCCCCCCGGGGACGCGGTGTGCTCGGGCCCCGCGCCGCTGCCCGCCCTCGGATCCAGGGCCTCCATCCGCCCCTGCCTCCTCGGTTCTCCGGCCGGTTTCTTTCTTACGAAAAGCCTGGCGAAGGGTGGCGGCTGGGGCCCTTCTGCGTCCGAGCCGTGGCTTTCACGTTCAGCTTTTTGGGGGCGAAACGAAGAGCCCGCCGCGGCGCCCCCTCCCCGGGGCCTCCGCGCAGCGCAGAGCGAGACGCCAGGCGGCCGGGCTCGGTGGCCATGGGAAGCGCCGTGCCCCGGAGGCGCCCGGAGCCTGCGTCCGGCCCGGCTTACCTTCCGCCGCCCTCCCCGAACCGAACTCCTTCAATTTGTCCTTGTCGGTGTCCACGTGGTCCTTAAAAAGATGCACCGGGCAGTGGCCGCCGGCCTCCGTTATGTCGTGGAGGTTGGACTCCGAGACCCCCAGCTCCCGCGAGCGCGCCAGTCCGCTCTCCAAAACTTCCCTGTACGTGATGGACTCTTTCTTGCCGCCGCCGCCGCCGCCGCTGCCGCCGCCGCTGCCGTCTTTGCTTTTCTGGTCAAAAGATTTGGATACAAAAGCCGTGAGTTCTTCCATGGCTGCCTGGGGGTGTGGGGGTGGGAACGGGGGGGGGGGGGGGGGCCCGCGGGGGTCCGCGGGGCTGGCGAGAAGCCGGGCTGTGGTCCGCACGCCTCCCGCGCGCGGAGAGGACCGTCCGTGTGAAGGCAGGTCCCTCCTGCTGTTATTTATGCCTTTCAATTTGAGATCTCACTATTTATACGCGGCTACCTCTGCGCCCAACCCCCAACGCTCTCTGTCTGCAGCAATTACACCTCGCGGCTCGGCGGCGGGCGCACGCGGAGGCGCTATCTCTCCCCCACCTCCAGTCCGGCAATTGGTTTTCTTTTGATTTCATCACTGTTTGGCGTCTATGGCACCTTGGTGTGCAGCGGTAAAGATCAAGTTATTGAAGGGAGAGAGAGAGAGACGGATATGGAGAGAGAGAGAGAGAGCGCGCGCGCGCAGGGGCGCAAAGAGCCAGCGCTGCGAACAGGTATCAGTGTTATCTCAATGGCCGGCGGAAAGGAAACTCGAGGAGGAGTTTGGGGATGGTGAGGACGTCCTCGGCGGCCCGGTACCGGGAGGAGCGCCGCAGCCTCGCGCCTCGAATCTGTTCCCCGCGGGATGCGGCGTCCGGGCGTGGCCGCGCCGAGACGCCCCCAAGGGGACCCCGGGGCGGCGGCGCTGATGCGCCATCCCACGGGGGGAGAACTGACTCCCAACTTGGCGATGCAGTTGGGCACGACGGCGTGGCTGGACCCGCCGGATCTCCCCCCGGAGAGGGTGTGCGCGCGCGCGCGCGGTCTGATCGGGGGAACAGTTGGAGAACCCCGAAAGCGCGAGGAAGGGCGAACGTGGGCGGCCGAGTCTCCGCGGCGGCGGCAGCGGCTGGGCAGAGCGGCTCGGAGACTTCGGAGGGGCCGGAGACACGAACCCTGCGGCCCTCTGCTGCCTGGGACGCGCGAGTCCAGATGCGGAGAAGCCGGCGGCTCCCTCGCTGGGAGAACCGGTTCGTACACAGCGGTCCTTGGGGGCGCCGGACCGACGCAGCCTTCTCGTTCAAGCCGTGCTGTCAGCCTGGTGTCTGAGAGATTTATTGGGGGCGGCGGGGGCGGGGGGGGGGAGACATCTATGTATTTTTTTTTTTTTTTTGCTTGTGCCTTGGTTCTCCTGACCAGAGCCTACCTCTCTCGGAACACTATAACGTGCTTTAAAAGGATCCACCTTTTCTCAACTGCAATCCGAAATGCACTTGCAACCACGGCAGCGACACAAGCTATCCATTCTGCAAAATGCAAAATTCCGTCCGCAAATAAAGTGACTTTTCTGCTCCCTACCCGCTTAAAAATTTTTTTTTTTTTTTGCTTTCTGTCATATCTCCTGGCGGCCCCTTCCACTGCCCTTCCACTCCGCCAGGGAGTTGGGACGAGGGGTTACGGGGGTGAAAGGCAGGTTGGGGGAGTGTTACGGGTTTTGGAGGAGTTCGTTTTGCAATTTTTCTAGAGTCAGTTCCTCATCCTGCGAAGCGCGGATGAGCCAGAACCCAGGATCCGGGGAGCCCTGGGCGTCCAGCGTTTCCTTCGGTGGGAACGAAAGTGAAGCCCTAGGGCCAAGGTCGAGTTCGAAAGGGGGGTACCTCGATCTGGGGGGTGGGACGCCAGGAAGGCGGGGAAGAGGGGGACAGAATGCGGAATCAGCAGAGCTTCCTTTTCTCCTTCGTCCGGTCCTTCCGAGGCCCTTCCTCCCCGCCGCCGCCCTCCCTCGCCCCCTCAGTCTCTCCCCCGGGGTTCCGTCGGGTCCTCTGCGCCCTCGGTCCACCCTGCAGGATCGCTGTGCCCGGCGCTCGTGCGCGCGGCCCCGGGTGGGCTCGGCCCCGCGTGCGGCGGACGGAGCTGGGGGTGGGGAGGACTTGGGGGGGAGTCGGGGCGGGAGCCGGGGGCCCGTGGCCTGCTCCCCCGCGGACTTCAAAAGCGAAAAGGCAAAGAGGCGCTCGCAACTTGACAAACAGGGCTTTGTCACCGCCGCTGCTCTAATCAAAGCGGAGGCGCGCGCCTATCACACAGAAGTACAAATACCCGTCATGCATTAAACATGCAGCCGCCTCGCGGGTCTGCGCTGGGTTGGGGGAGACGCCGAAGGCCGCGGCCGGAGCTGGAGGGGGCGCGGGGTGGGGGTGCGGGGCGGCCCTAGGAGCTCCGAGTCCTGGCCACAGGCGTGTCGCGAGCCCCAGGTCTGCCCCCTCGGTCACTTGGTCCACTGCGAGCGTCTTCCAGGTCTGCCCGGTCAGGGGGCCCGGCCCGCCCACCAGGGAACTCGGTATTTGCTGGAAAAAGTGGACTGACAGGCGTGGAAGCCGGGTAAAAGCGGCCGGGGCCCTACGCTTGAGCCTCTTTCTGGAGGCTTCCGAGGGGAGGGTAGCTCTTCCAGGCCTCAGGTGAGGAGGCCGGTTCCCCAGGGACACCCACCCTGCAGCCTGCGCCCCTCCTCCCTGACCCTCCCGGCCAACCCGGGGACCCAGCCTCCCCTGGGGGGCACAGAGTAGCTGGGTCTTACAAGGCCTGAGTTTCACTTGCAGGGAACAGGGGGTGAAAAGTCCCAGGCCCCCAAGCAGGGCCACCCCCCATCCCTGGGACCTTGAACCCCACCCAAGAGGGAACTTGCTGGGAGTTAGGGTCAGGCGGCTCCCAGGGGTCTCCTCCAGCTGGTGACCCTGGGTATCCAAAACCTCGAGCCCAAAAGAGAGTTAAAGTCACTCCCTTCCCAATTTTGATTCCCATATTTGATTCTCAGTTGACACCTGGTTCTGAAATAACCCGTCCTGGGAGGAAGAAAGCCATCCAACCGGCTGCTTCCCTCAGTCCCAAGGTCGTGCCTGTGATAAGATTTTCACAAAATCAGTTTCGCTTGATGAGCAAACCCTCTCACTTTTTGGGAGTGAGGAACCAGATAGTCCCCTGAACCCCTTCCCCGTCTGTCCCTAGCCAGGCGCACACACGCACGCACACACACACGCACACGTGTGTACACACACGCACACGTGTGTACACACACGCACACACACACACATGCTCCTTAACCTTGTCACCTTTCAACCAGAGGCGGCCAAACCCACCCTCAGAGTTATTTTTCATATTTCAGCCTGGGCAAGGACTTTTTCGAACACATATTTTTGCTAATTCAAGTCGGTGCCCAAGGCTGCAGGGTGGGTATGGTTTATGAAATGTTACATTTACATTTCCGCAGGGGCAAGGTTTGGGGAGCGGAGGGGGGCGGTTTGCCCAGAGCTCAGACCCTCCCGGGCATAAGGGGCTCTTGTTTCCAGTTTCTGCAGACTCTCACCAACCCCCCCCCCACCTTCCCCCAGAGAAGAAGGGGCCCAAAAAGAGAGACCTTTTTAAGAATCTCAACTTGTCTTGGGAAGCTGTGGATGCTTTCATATGTCCAGTGCATTCTGCCAGCTTTGAAAGAGGCTTCAGAAAATTTTGTGGATAGAAACGAAAGCATAGCTGCTTTCTTTAAAAAAAAAAAAGAAAAGAAAAAGACGCCATGCGTTGGGCTGGGTTGGGGAGCGAGAGACTGGGGATCTGCTTTCTGGGAGAAGACAGAAGTTCCAACGTGGATTCCACCAGAAGCTGGGAACACACCCCGGCGCTCTCCGGGGTTGTGGATCCGAGGCCTGCTGCTCAGAAACCCCCGTGAACACAGAGTGCTAACACAAGTCCCGGGGGTCCGACCCCTGCCCTCGGTCCACCTGGGAAGAGACGCAGACACAGATGCAATTGAACGAAATAGTAACGGCAGGGGTACCTTGTGCTGCGGAGGAGGGCAGGGTCTCTGACTAGAGGCAGGAGGACCGGGGTCTTTCTGCAGCCTGGAGACGTCCCCAGGTCTGTGTTGGTCCCTGCTGGGTAGACAGGGGAAGTGAACATCCCAAGAAGGGTTCACAGCCAGTTTGCCCAGAGGGTTAGGGTTAGCGGGGTGGGGGGGCGCCACTGGCTGGGAGGGACCCTCCTCGCCCCCAATCTGAACCGTTATACGTGGGTCCCGTCCTTCCAGGTCAGATTTCCTGAATTCTTGAGGACCCCCCCCAAAGCAGGCCGGGACCACACTGGCATGGTGCGGAGCTGGAACGCTGTACCCCATCACTCACCCCCAGTAACCCCAGTTAGCCAGCCCGCCCAGGCTTGCTCTCTGAACCCAGGCTGAGCTAGAAAGCTCAGACACCCTGGTCCCCGGGGGCAGAAGTGGCTAGATTCAGCCTCCCGTGTGCCTCCTGGAGCAGGGCGGGCAAGGTGTGGGCGGCAGCGGGGCAGGGGGGGCACGGGGTCGGGGTTCTGCTCCCTCTCTGTTCTCCCATCACCCGCAGAAAAGAAACGACCCCCAGACTTCTTAGCTGCGCTTCCACACCTTCATCTGAACTTCAACGTGAACGTCCAGGCTCCTCCACCCAGCCCCAAGCCCCCAGGATATCTGGGGAAAGAGCCCGTGGACACAGCTGACCACCCCCCAACACCCCCACAACCACTGTGGTCCGAGGGACCCAGGGACAGACTGCAGACGGCAGGAGCTGGACACTGGCCACGTTCGATCTTGGGAAATAATCTGACTTTCCCAATGTGAATTAGGTGGATCTTAATGAACTACAGCTGCCGGTTTCCCTGTATTTGGGAGGCCAGCGGGGCGGGGGAAGGTGATGAATATTCAGACGTTTCATATTTGGTTTTTCTGAGGCTTCCAGGGCAGGGCCCCAAGTGTTCACGTTCAGCCCAGGGACACGAAGCTCCTGTGACCCAAACCGATTGACTTGAAATTTCATGCCGTGAGCTTCTTAAGAGCGGAGTAGAAGAAGCCGCCGTCTTGGGGGTGGGTGGCTTCCACGCCCCCCGGGAGGGTCGGTGGCAGTCACCCACTCAGTTTGGTCTCCCCAAAGCCCAGCAACTTTCAGACCCACAGGCCACCCCGGGGGTCATCTTCGCTTCCCACGAAACAGAGGAATTTTCAAGGAATGCCCCTTCAGTTTGGCCCACTTTCTCAGCCCTTAATTCAAAAGACAGTTTCTATCAAAAATAATAACAGAGTGGAGGTGTTGATGGTTTTCACCCAAGAGTGAGGTTTTTTCTTTTTTCCTTTTTTTTTTAACAACAATCGACCCCTCCCCACCCATTAACTATTTATAAGTATCGATCAGAGAGGCTTGATTTTACAGAGGTCTTCACACTTTTCTTAGCTGGCTCTCCTTCCTCCCCCCACCCCTTTCAAATTTAGAAACCTGCTTTTGTGTTCTCCAGTAAGCTGTTTATTGATTGACGCAAACATCCTGTTTCAAACAGGAGGCTAATAGATTTTCATTACAACGGGGCTCTGTTAATCCAGCTCCTGAATGGATAAGATTGATCCTGTCGACAAATTCAGCATCTATAATATTAATAAAGGGCAAGAGGGAGCAGGGTGGGTTTCCGGCTCCTATTTGCAGTGTGGACTGCCTCTGAGCTGCCAAAGACACACCCCCCTCAAAATGTATATATATACATATATTTTTTTTTCCATCTCATGTTTGCTATAAATCCCACCTTGGGGCCAGGACATGTTTTAAAATAACCCTCCATGCAAAAAAAAAAAAAGGCAATTTTAACAACATATTTTGTAGGAGGAAATGCTGTTTGCTTTTCAGTGGAATTCTCTTTTCCTCGCCATATACTTTGCAAACATATGGTGGACATTAAAACTCTTTCCTTTCAGATTTAATCACAGGCCCGGTCCTCTGCGTTTTATTGAAGAAAAACATTATTTTTTCGGGGAGCAAAGCAGTGTACTAGGGAGGGCGTCTAAAGAGGGCTTTTTTTTTTTTTTTTTCCCTTCCAGGAGACCACCGCTAAACAAACAATGAGCGGCTCTCCGTCGCGGTGAATGCATTAGGCGGTCCCAGGCAGGCGTTTCAGCGGTAATTAATGTTGCAAGAAGCCACCTCCGGGCGGGGCGCTGGATTTCGGGTTTCGCGCTGAATTGTGGCCCAGGGCCTCTGCGCGGGCCACGCAAGCCCCTACCTCCTTCCTGCCGGCGCGCCCTCACCGGGGCTGGCTTCTCCGGCGTTACGCACGGATCGCCAAGGGCTTTGCAAACATCTCGCTCCAAACACCGGCTCAGAAAACTCCGGTCTTTTCTCTCCATCTTCAAAATGCAGAAGGACCCCTGTCCCACGCCCACCGCCTTTGAGAACTCTGCTTCGCCCGAAGGCTGGAAGGAAAAAAAAAGTCTCGCAACCGCCGGGCGAGGTGGGAATGGCCGGTCCAGCCCTTCCCGGGGCACAGGCAGAGTGCGCAGCAGGCGATGTCCCCGCGGGCCCTGCCTGCCCGGAGCCCGGGTCTGCGGCCGGCGGTGTCCCCAAGGTGCCCGAGAACGTGACGCACAGATCGCTACTGTCAGTACTGACAGAAAAGGCCTTGGAGAGCTCCCCGGACTTCCAGACAACCTCCACAAGTTTGAAAAGGAGATCAGCAAACTGCGATTCACACCCGCTCAGGAGGAAAACCCAAGAGTGGTCCTGCAGCGGCCCAAACCCAGGGAGGGACCAGTGCCCTCCCAGGGGACTTCTTCTTAGAGGCCATCGAATGACAGATGGTCCTGTCTCTAGAAAAATGATCCAGCTCACCCTGGTGGCTCAGACGGTGAAGAATCCGCCTGTAGTGCTGGAGACCTGGGTTCGATTCTTGGGTGGGGAAGATCCCCTGGAGGAGGGCTTGGCAGCCCACTCCAGTACTCTTGCTTGGAGAAGCCCACGCACAGAGGAGCCTGGCAGGCTACAGTCCATGGGGTCACAAAGAGTAGCAGAGGACTGAGCAGGTAAGCACGCTCTAGGAGGCAGGCACACATTAAGTGGCCCATTTGTGCAGAAGAACCTGTCCTCTGTTTCCTGAGACCACCATGGAACCACACATCCCACCTCCATCCCCTGGAAACCAGGCCACTGATTCCTGCCAACAGTCCAGTGCCTAAAGACAGCTTATCTGGCCAGACGGCCAAGGCTCTGGGGTACCTACCCCCAAGACGGTGTGGACCCCAGTGATGCTCATCATAGGAGTCCCCACCCCCAAACAGCCCCACGTCACCTGCCAACATCCCTCAGAGTCCAGTACATCCCTCACCTACCAACATCCCTCAGAGTCCAGTGTTAGAACCAGTGGAGGTCACAGAGGCTGTCCCCTCATCCCCAGGGTCTCCTGCGTCCTCCCCACTCTCTAGTACTAGAACCAGTGGTGCCACCTAGCTTGCCCCCCTCAACACATACACACACACACACACACACACACACACACACACACACACACACACGTGTGTTCCCGGTTGCCTGACAGCTGGATTCGCTCTCCCATCTTTGGTCACCCCAGCCCCAGGGTTTCCCTGGCGGCTCGGTTGGTAAAGAATCCGCCTGCATGAGACTCCGCTTGGATTCCTGGGTGGGCAAGGTTTCCTCTGGAGAAGGGACAGGCTACCCACTCCAGTACTATTGTGCTTCCTTGGTGGCTCAATCAGTAAAGAATCCGCCCGCAATGCGGGAGACCTGGGTTCGATCCCTGGGTGGGAAAGATCCGCTGGAGGAGGGAAAGGCTACCCACTGCAGCATCCTGGCCTGGAGTATTCGATGGACAGAGGAGCCTGGCAGGCTACCGTCTATGGGGTTGCAGATAGTGGGACAGGACAGAGTCTGGACAGGATCTGGACTGGCTTCTCCCAGCCCCAGGTTCGTCCGCCCTGTGGGAGTGTGTCTCATGCCTCATCAGGGTCTTAGTGAGGACTGGCTTTGGGCGGCCTGTGCAGGCCCCCCCAACGGGAAACTTGCCCACCACCACAGGGGTGGGGGCAGTGGGTTGGGGGCCAGCAGGGAAGGGACAAGCTGGGAGTGGCAGGGTCAGAGATTTTGCGGGGGCCCTGCAAATTGTGGAGTAGTCACGGGCGGGGCAGAGCACGGGGGCGGGGAGGGGGCCGGCCCCGGACAGGAAGGGAGAGAGACTGCCCCTGGGCCTCGGGAGTCTCCAGTGCAGCTCAGCCTCCTGGCCTGCAGCGAAGCCTGGGGCTAGAGGCCTGAGCGCCTGCTGGACGCCAGCCAGGAGCCCACCTGGGCGGACGCCCCCTCCACTCAGGCGCTGGCCGCGGGGGAGGGGCTGCGGGCGGGGTGGGGGTGTCCGAGGGAGGGAGGGTGGCCAGCGTGCTGGCCCACTGCGCCGAAAACGCCACGTTGCAGGCCTGGGCACCAGCCGGTCAGCTGGGGGTCCTGGGTGGGCCTGCACCCGGGTCCCTAACCGCCTGCTCCCCACCACGGGCGCTTCCCAGCCAGGAGGGTGTGTGCAGAGCTGGGCTTTCCCCCTGTTGCAGGCAAAGGCCTGCCCTGGGCGGCCTCGTTCATTTATACATTCTCTGACTCATTCATTCACTCACTCATTCATTCCTACACTTATTCATTCATCCGTTCATTCATTCACTTATTCACTCATTCGCTTATTCATTCTTGGGCATGGCAGCCCACTCCACTGTCCTTGCCTGGAGAACCCCATGGATAGAGGAGCCTGCTGGGCTGCAGTTCACGGGGTCACAAGCAGTCGGGCACAACTTAGCAGTGAATAGTTACTCACGCGCTGCATCTGTGCCAGGTCCCTGGTTCTAAGGGCACAGCCCTGGGCCGCTGCCGTGGCCCTGGAGCTGGCTGGTGGCCCCTGGGTCTATTCCTCCTCCTCTCCTCTGTCACTCTGATGGTGAGAGGGAAGGAGACTGGGGGAGCTAGAGGAATGTGGACAGGCAAAAGCACCACCCTCCCCACCATCACCACCCCCTCCAATTCTAAATTGCCCTTTATTTCCCAGACTCCTGGGGCTTGTGTGAAGATCAGAAAGGCAGCTTTTGGGGGTGCCAGTGAAGAGGGATGCCCCAGGGCAGAGCAGAATGGGGGCAGTTTGGGTCCCTGTGGCTTCAGGGCACACCTGGCTGGATAAGATCCTCCCAGGTCCTCCTGTTGGGAGCAGCACCTGGATTCTGTCTTACCGACGGTGGGGTTTGTTCCATCTGCATACAGGTCAGGGGAAGGGGGCAAGAGAGTTAGAGCACCCCAAGGCGCTCAGCTGGTAAAGAACCCGCGGGCAGTGTGGGAGACCTGGGCTCCATCCTGGGCAGGGAAGGTCCCCTGGAGGAGGGAAGGGCTCCCCACTCCAGGATTCTTGCCTGGAGAATCCCATGGACTACAAAGAGTCAGACATGACTGAGTGACTTTCACTTTCAAGGCTGCAAGAGCAGCTGGTGAAGACAGGAGGGCGCTCAGAGGCCAGGGCCGCCTCCTCCCTCTGGAGGAAGGACAGGGCTGCACACTTGACCCGGACCTTGAGGAGGAGATGCTGTGTGTGTGTCTGTGTGTGTGTATGTTTATGTGTGTGTCTCTGTATGTGTCTGTGTGTGTTTGTGTGTGTATCTGTGTGTGTTTCTCTGTGTGTATATATGTATGTGTGTGTATATATGTGTGCATGTGTGTGTCTGTGTGTATCTGTGTGTATATATGTATGTGTGTGTGTGTATATGTGTGTGTTTGTCTGTGTCTGTGTGTGTGTGTGTGTGTGTGTGTGTGTGTGTTTATATGTGTGTATTTGTACAGGGCTACACACTTGACCCAGACTTTGATGAGAAGATGCTGTGTGTGTATGTTTATCTGTGTGTATGTGTCTGTGTGTGTTTGTGTGTGTGTCTGTGTATGTGTGTGTGTGTATCTACATGTGTGTGTATGTGTGTGTATATGTGTGTCTGTGTGTCTGTGTGTATCTATGTATGTGTGTGTTTGTATATGTGTGTGTGTATATTCTTTGAGTTGTGTAAAGAAGATATAATACATGTATACAATGGAATACTATGCAGCCAGGAAAAAGAGGGAAACATTCCATGGATGGACCTAGACACTGCCCTACAAAGTGAAGTAAATCAGACTGCTGCTGCTAAGTCACTCCAGTCGTGTCCAACTCTGTGTGACCCCACAGACGGTAGCCCCCCAGGCTCCCCCATCCCTGGGATTCTCCAGGCAAGAGCACTGGAGTGGGTTGCCGTTGCCTTCTCCAGTGAATCAGACAAAGACAAGTGTCACGTGCTATCACTGACATGTAGAATCTAAAGAGCGGCACAAATGAGCTTAGTTACACAACAGAACTAGAGTCACACATGTGGAAAAAGAAATCACGGTCACCAGGGGATGAGAGGGGGAGGGGTACACTTTCTAGATTGAGATTGACATGTGCACACTGCCATGTGTAAAGAGATAACTGGGAGGACCGCGCGATGAAAGTGACAGACGAGAGTGAAAAAGCTGGCTTAAAGCTCAACATTCAGAAAACTAAGATCATGGCATCTGGTCCCATCACTTCATGGCAAATAGATGGGTCAACAGTGGAAACAGTGTCAGAATTTATTTTGGGGGGCTCCAAAATCACTGCAGATGGTGACCGCAGCCATGAAATTAAGACGCTTGCTCCTTGGGAGGAAAGTTATGACCAACCTAGACAACATATTAAAATGCAGAGACATTACTTTGCTGACAAAGGTCCGTCTAGTCAAAGCTATCATTTTTCCAGTGGTCATGTATGGATGTAGAGTTGGACTGTAAAGAAAGCTGAGCGCAGAAGAATTGCTGCTTTTGGACTGTGGTGTTGGAGAAGACTCTTGAAGAGTTCCTTGGACTGCAAGGAGATCCAACCAGTCCATCCTAAAGGAGATGAGTCCTGAATATTCACTGGAAGGATGGATGCTGAAACTGAAGCTCCAATACTTTGGTCACCTGATGTGAGGAACTGACTCATTTGAAAAAACCCTGATGCTGGGAAAGATTGAAGGCAGGAGGAGAAGGGGACGACAGAGGATGAGATGGTTGGACGGCATCATCGACATGATGGAAGTGAGTTTGAGCAAGCTTTGGGAGTTGGTGATGGATAGGGAAACCTGGCATGCTGCAGTCCATGGGGTCGCAAAGAGTCAGACACGACTGAGCGAGTGAACTGAACTGAGTAAGGACCTGCTCTATAGCTCAGGGAACTCTAGTCCGTACTCTGTAATGATCTGTGTGGGAAAAGAACCTCAAAAAGAGTTTATATATATATATATGTAACTGATTCACTTTACTGTACAGCAGAAACTAACGCAACGTTTAAATTAACTATAAGCCAATAAAATTTTTTTTTAAAAAAGGGCCACAAGGGAACAGTACCAACGTTTTTACTAATAAACTCAATCACTAAGGTGAAATACATCCTTGAAAGATGTAAGTTACCAAAGCTAACAGAAGGAAAAGTAGAAAACATGAATACTCATATATGAATAGACAGACATCATAAAGACACTGGTGTTATAATTAACACTGTGGCCATAAAGCCACCTCCAGGCCCACAGTGCCTTGCGAAGTCTACCACGGGGAAGAAAAAATGACCTTCACAAACTGTTTCAATGATAACGCAGATGAGACAATTCCTCACTTGTTCCATGAGGCTTGAATCACTCTGAATACAAAGTCAGGCAAAGATGTTATCAAAAAAAAAAAACCAAAACACCAGAATTACAGACCAATATACAGAATCAGATACAGAAATCCTTAACAAAATAGCAGCAAATCGAATTCAAAAGTGTATCCATTAAAAGGATGTTAGACCATGGCCAAAAGTGGTTTATCCCAGAAATGCAAGGTTGGGTTAATATTTGAAAGTTAACCAAGGCACGCCACATGTTAATAGGAAAAAAAAAAAAAAGGAGGGAAAAATCTATGAATTTCTAACCAAACGTGGGGAAAATGGGTCCAGTCCTTCCTGCATGCCCAGAGCTGCTTTTGAGGGCTTTAGAGAAGCTCATACAAGAATATGGGAGAGATGGTTTTAGCCACACATTTTTTCCAACTCTTTTTCTGCCTCACATACTCAACACTTTGAAGATCTTTTACGAGTTTGGTTCACTTCAGTTTAGTCAGTCTGCCGTGTCCGACTTTTTGCGACCCCATGGACCGCAGCACGCCAGGCCTCCCTGTCCATCACCAACTCCTGGAGCTTGCTCAAACTCATGTCCATTGAGTCGGTGATGCCACCCAACCATCTCGTCCTCTGTCGTCCCCTTCTCGTCCTGCCCCCAATCTTTCCCAGCATCAGGGTATTTTCCAGTGAGTCAGCTCTTCGCATCAGGCGGCCAAAGGATTGGAGTTTCAGCTTCAGCATCAGTCCTTCCAGTGAATATTCAGGACTGATCTCCTTTAGAATGGACTGGTTGGATCTCCTTGCAGTCCAAGGGGCTCTCAAGAGTCTCCTCCAACACCACACTTCAAAAGCATCAATTCTTCGGCGCTCAGCCTTCTTTATAGTCCGACTCTCACTACCAGGTCCGTATTATCTTTTCATGTGTCCCAAGTGTGTCCCAGAGTGAAGGGGGAAACAGCACAGGCTCTGTCTTGAAAGCAGGACTCCATCTCGGGCCAGGCTGTGGACTTTGAGCTTTTTGCCCAGGATCTTTGGAAACGACTTACAAGTGGAAAACCAGCCCCCGCCCCGCCCCTGCCCCTTGGAAGAGCCCGGGACTCTCCATCGCCCAAAAGCATACCCTAATTATCTGTGTAAGTGAACAGTGCCATACATTGTATGACGCTTACTGGGGCACGACCACAGGCCCCACCTGGGCTTAAGGCATGTGATCACGGGTTAACTTTGATTGTATCTTTCTTTCTTCCTTCGTTCAGACTAGTTGCAGGGAATTTGGGGAGGTGGGTTTGGGCATGTACACTTAGGATATATAAGGTTTTCACAGACACTGGTCGGGGTCCTTGGCTAAGAGGAGACTCTGCCTTGAGCCCGCCGGTGTGACCAGCTGCACTCCACCATCTGCATCGTCCTTCTGAGTGAGTTTGTTTCCTGGAACGCATGGCAACAACAAAAAGACTATTTCATTTCATTTAACTTGATTTCATTTAATTTTGGCCTTGCAGCCTGCCGGATCTTTCTTCCCTGACCAGGGTTTGAACTTGGGCCCTCAGCAGACAGAACACAGAACCCTAACCACTGTGCCCCTGGGGAAATGCCCAGAAGCCTCTTTAGCAAAGAGCCTTTAGGCACCAACTGGAAACTCATCCACCCCAGAGGCAGACAGACACCCCTCGTCTGAAAAGCATTCTCTCTCAACGCAAAAGAAATACCAAATTTCTGCAAGTGGAAACGTGAGCTAATTGCATACACTTTAGGCAAGAAAGACAGGAAGGATTTTTCTTTTTTTTTCCCCTCAACTTGTAGAAGGGGAACACTGGCCCTGAGGCCAGATGTGACCTTGGGGTGGTGGTGGGGGCGCTGTCTTGAGGGAAGCTGGTGGTTGGCACAAGTCCTCAACTGCAGAAGGGGGAGCTGAAAGTCAGTGTTCCCCCGGGGCAAGCTCGGTGACTCGGCAGAATCTGAGGTTATAGGAAGAGATGGAGAGGAATGCAGGGCTTGGGGCAGGGGTAGCCGAGGCGACAGACGAGAGGCAGGAGTCGTTGCCTCCTTGAGACAGTTTAAAGCAATTCTCAAAAATACACTGAGAATCATAACTCCTAATTCTCAAAAGGATCCTTAGCGTCATTTTGCTCAGCCATCCTGCGATCTGCCCCCCGACCGATGATGTCATCAAATCAAAAGCAGCTCGCGCTCCAAGCAACAGGTGTTCTGCAGGCTGGGGATGGATTCTGAGCCTCTTCCTATTTTTAAATCCACCAGCAAGTCACCCTGGAGGTCATGCAGGCTGTGTGAGCAGAGCGGAAGGACTGAAGCTGAAGCTCCAATCCTGGAGCTCACTGGGAAAGACCCTGATGCTGGGAAAGATTGAAGGCGGGAGGAGAAGGGGGACAGAGGATGAGACGGCTGGATGGCGTCACTGACTCGATGGACATGAGTTTGAATAAACTCTGGGAGTTGGTGATGGACAGGGAGGCCTGGCGTGCTGCAGTCCACGGGGTGGCAAAGAGTTGGACAGGACTGAGCGACAGCAGAGCGGCCGAAGCAGCTAGAAGACTCAGGTGTTTCTGTTGAGCCTGTTGCTTTTGAGAACTTCTGAGCTTTAATAAACTTTCAACATGTTGTTCACGTAGCCATCTCCCCCAGTCCAATTCTGCCGTGTTCTACTGAGTGAAGTCAGGACAGACAAGAAATACTGTATGACATCCCGTGTATGTGGAGTCTGAAAAGAAATGATATCAATGAACTCACGCACAAAACAGAAAGAGATTCACAGACTTAGAGAAGGAAGTTATGGTTGCAGAGGTGGGGAAAGGGTGGGGTAAGGGACAGTCAGGGCGTCTGTGATGGACATGGACACATTGCTGTGTTTAACATGGAGAACCACCAAGGACCTGCTGTCCAGCACAGGGAACTCTGCTCAATACTCTGTAATAACGTTATGGTTCCTGGGGGGAAGGATGAGGGAAGGGATAGTCAGGGAGTGTGGGATGGACATGGACACAATGCTGTGTTTAATATGGAGAACCAGCAAGGACCTGCTGGACAGCACAGGGAACTCTGCTCAGTGTCAGGTGGCAGCCTGGATGGGAGGGGAGTCTGGGGGGGCATGGATGCGTGTGTATGGATGACTGAGTCCCTTTGTTATCCACCTGAAGCCACCAAAAGCTTGTTAATTGCCTACACCCCAATATGAAATAAAAAGTTTAACAACAACAAAAATCCCGCCATGTCCTAAGTCACGGTCACGGTTGACAATCTCAGAGCTCGAGGAAAGGACAAGGGTGCTGACAGCTGTCTCTGTGACCCACCTGCGGCTGGACAAAAAGACAGCTGAGGAAGAGTCGGGCAGAAGCTGTGTGCTGAGCACGCGCGGCAGCCCCAGCCAGCCCCTGCGAGATGCAGAGACTGTCCTCAGATAAACCAATTCTCCCGGTGCTTGGAAAACACGCCGGACGGCGGGGAGGGCTCACAGTCGTGGAAACCATGCCCACCCTCCCTGCCTCTCTCCACCCTGTTTGAAAGCCTCCTCTGCCCTGCCTCCCACAACTGAAAGCTTCCCCCAAACAATCCTTTTCGTTGGGATCTATTTTTATTTGCCTGTGAAATCCTGTTTAAGAAAACGCCACAGGCAGAAAATCCGGGCTGCATATTTTGTACCTCATGAATGACAACACAAGAGATGTGGGCTCGTTAGGACGGATAATTGCTCTAATTTCTCCCTCTTCATTTCGGGGCCTGTGGCAGGCATGCTTCCAACCGATCTGAGTCCCAGGCGCCTTGGCAGCGCCCGAAGTGACAGTTCTGGGTGAAGGAACCCTTGGCGCCTTCGCAGGGCATCAGTGTTCCCCGCCCCGTGCCACCCCGCTCTCTGGCCATGACGGATTCCTGATCCCACCTGGCCTACAGACCGCTACCCTCGGATGTCAGTCAGTCACCGACATTGTCAGCATCGTCGTGGCCCTTCTGACGCCTGACAAGGGGGTGGCAGTCACTGGGAAAAGAATCACCCAAAAGAAACTCAGTCAGTTCAGTTGCAGAGTTTTATCCGACTCTTTGTGACCCCATGGACTGCAGCACACCAGGCTTCCCTGTCCATCACCAACTCCCAGAGTTTACTCAAACTCATGTCCTTTGAGTCGGTGATACCATCCAACCATCTCATCCTCTGTCGTCCCCTTCTCCTCCTGCCTTCAATCTTTCCCAGCATCAGGGTCTTTTCCAATGAGTCAGTTCTTCACACTGCAAGGAGATCCAACCAGTCCATCCTAAAGGAAATCAGTCCTGAATATTCATTGGAAGGACTAAAACTGAAGCTCTGATACGTTGGTCCCCTGATGCGAAAGAAATTATTGAGGTGCTTTCCCAAAGCGGCACAGTCAGTTCAGCTGTCCAGGAGATGTGAGAAGCGTGAAGTGTTCAGTTGCTCAGTTGTGTCCGACCCTTTGCGACCCCGTGGACTGTAGCCCGCCAGGCTCCTCTGTCCGTGGGGTTCTCCAGCAAGAATCCTGGAGTGGGTTGCCATTCCCTTCTCCAGAATCACAAGCACAGTGCCTAATACATTCCAGCCCAGAGGAGAAAGCTCTTAGGGCGTCCTGACCACAGAGGTGTCTCTAAGCATACTTTACCTGGTCATTGCTGGGTCCTGGGCTTCTCTTTGGTGGTTCCAGGAATGACATGAGTATTTTATGCATGCCACACACTGGAACCTTCCACACCTTTCCCTTTAAGAGAAAAATAGCAGAAGGCTAACAAGCGAGGTCATAAAGCATCATCATAATGTTAGTACTTTATGCACGTATTTTAAAGTTATTTTTAAAAGGACATATTCTTGCCTCCCCTGGAAAGCAGATAGCAGCCCCAGAGTTTACAAACACCAAGGGGTTTACACTTCATTCATGCAGACCAACAGCAGTTGTGTGTCTCCCAGAAAAACCGACAATATAGCCAGAAAATGAATGCTGGACTCATCTTGAGGGCTGTCCATAGTCGACGCAATCTCAAAGTAGAGAGATTTTCATGGGAGTGAGGTGTGTGCCTGTCATGAGAGTGAGGTGTGTGAGTGTGGAGCATCTATACCTGTGTGCCCATTTGTTTTCAAAGTTTATTTTGTACTCGGGTATAGCTGATTAAGGAGAAGGCGATGGCACCCTACTCCAGTACTCCTGCCTGGAAAATCCCATGGACAGAGGAGCCTGGTAGGCTGCAGTCCATGGGGTCGCTAAGAGTCAGACACGACTGAGCGTCTTCACTTTCACTTTTCATTTTCCTGCATTGGAGAAGGAAATGGCAACCCACTCCAGTGTTCTTGCCTGGAGAATCCCAGGGACGGGGGAGCCTGGTGGGCTGCCGTCTATGGGGTCACACAGAGTCGGACATGACTGAGGTGACTTAGCAGCAGCAGCAGAGCTGATTAACTATGCTGGGATAGTGTCACAGACAGAGCAGGGACTCAGCCTCACGTGCACACACATCCCTTCTCCCCAAACTCCCCTCCCAGCCAGGCTGCCACGGGACACTGAGCAGAGCCCCCTGTGCTGGACAGCAGGTCCTTGCTGGTTCTCCATGTTAAACACAGCAGTGTGTCCATGTCCATCCCAGACACCCTCACTGTCCCTTCCCCATCCTTCCCCCTGGAACCATAATTTATTACAGAGTACTGAGCAGAGTTCCCTGTGCTGTCCAGCAGGTCCTTGCTGGTTCTCCATGTTAAACACAGCAGTGTGTCCATGTCCATCCCAGACTCCCTGACCATCCCTGTCCCCATCCTTCCCCCTGGTGACCATAAGGTTGTTACAGAGTACTGAGCAGAGTTCCCTGTGCTGGACAGCAGGTCCTCTTTAGTTATCTATTTTATACATAGTATCAATAATGTATATGGATCAATTACAGCCTTTAGAAAAAACAACTTTATTATCTACTAGACTATCCTGGTTAACAATGTCGTGATAGTTTCAGGCGGACAGTGAAGGGATTCAGCCATCCATACACATGTATCCATTCTCCCTCGAATTCCCCTCCCATCCCGGCTGCCAGTCTGCTAAATGTGACATGCTCGTTTTTAAAACAGGCTTGCTCACCTGATTTTTAAACATGGGTAGATAAAAATGTGTGTGAGTATTTCAGAAGCAGGCCCTGTTTATGGATTTCTGTCGTCTGCCTGCAGATAAGCACCCAAACCAGTGTCTGAGATGCAGGGTTTTCTGTGAACGAGCTTTTGGGTCCTGGGTGTCGGGGGGCGTGTCTAGGAACAGGCTGCTTGATGCATTAAGAAGGGACCCGGTCGTGGCCAACCTAATGTGGCCGCAGCCGCCCCTGCACATGGGTGCATGTGGTCAGCTGTGTGCAGAGCACTCCCCACCGTGGAGGGGAAGGTGAAGGTGAAAGTCTTGGTCACTCAGTCGTGTCTGAGTCTGTGCGACCCCCTGAACTGTGGCCCGCCAGGCTTCTCTGTCTGTGGCATTCTCCAGGCAAGAACACTGGAGTGGGTTGCCATGCCCTCCTCCAGGGGATCTTCCCCAGCCAGGGATCGAACCCAGGTCTCCTGCATTCCATGCCCATTGTTTACCCCAAAGTCCTCCTCCCCAAACATGCAAACATCTGGCCTCAAGAAGACACCTAGAGGACTTTTCTCGCAAAGCCTCTAGACACAGCTGCCTTTAAAAAAATAAATAAATAAAAGAGTTCAATTTAATCAGGCTACAGTCTTTTGGGGGAAAGTACTCTAAACGAGACAAAAATAGAACAGATTGTTAATTTGTCATTTTTTTTCCCCTCTCGGCCCCAGGCCCCGGCTCCTTCCAGCACAAGGGACATCTGACACATTTAAAATCCATTTGTGTGAAGCTGAGCTCACAGGCTACCCGACACCGCCAAACACTTCAGGGGTGACGGGTGGGGGAAGGACAGAGACATTAGTGGGCAGGATCTGGATTCCACGTAGTTGTCATTCGTAGGCGTTCAAGCCTTTCCCCCGACCGTCAAAGAATGTAACGAAGGATCGAGGGGTGATCACGCGAAACGTGTTCTTCCAATAACCAGGAAAAGGGGTGCTGACCCTCAGCCAACACCATTGAGCCAAATGAAAGGGAACGCAGACTGAAGCGGGCTGTGGGTGATGGACCAAGGCTGGAAAGCCGGCTGCAACCTCTGCTGGGAGAACACAGCTCGAACCAAGGCAGGGCAGGGTTGGGGGGGGGGTCCTGAACTCTGAATGGTGGGTGTCTGGTGGGCTGGGTGCGGGGGCCTGCCGGGCTGACACCCCCAGCCCCTCCAGTCCTGGAGTGTCCTGTGAATTGCTCGCGAGGACTCAGTGAGACAAAAGGATGGGGAGCCTCCTGTGCGACCAAGTAAGTCGTCTCTCTTTTTTTAATTTATTTTTAAACTTATTTCTGGCTGTGCTGGGTCTTCCTAACTGCATGCGGGCTTTCCCCTCTTGCAACGAGCGGGCTTCTCATTGCGGTGGCTTCTGTTTGGGACCACGGGCTCTAGCTGCCTCAGCGTCAGTGGATGTATCCCTCGGGCTCATTGGTGGCCCACAGGCCTGGTCACCCAGTGGCGAGTGGAATCTCCCCCGGACCAGGGATCGAACCACTGTCCCCAGCACTGGCAGGCGGATTCCTCGCCCCTGGGCCACCGGGCAAACCCAGGAACCCAGCTTCTGACGAGCTTCTCTGTCGCCTGGTTGTCAGCAAGACGATGCCGCCAGGCTGACAATTCTGGGAGAGACTTGAAGGATCCTGGTGGTCATGGTCTTCCCGCCACCCGGACAGACGGAGCAGTGGGGTCCGGAGGACAAGTTCTGGGCAAACGCCCAGACAGGAGGTTTCAGAAAGACAGTGTCTCTCTTCTGAAGGAGGGTGTATCTTTACATCAATGACTTGATAAAGCCTGTTGTTGTTCAGTCGCTCAGTCGTGTCCGACTCTTTGTGACCCCGTGGACTGCAGCCCGCCAGGCCTCCCTGTCCATCACCAACTCCCAGAGTTTACCCAAACCCACGTCCATCAAGTCTCTGATGCCATCCAACCATCTCATCCTCTGTTGTCCCCGTCTCCTCCCGCCTTCAATCTTCCCCAGCATCAGGGTCTTTTCCAGTGAGTCAGCTCTTCACATCAGGTGGCCAAAGCGTTGGAGCTTCAGCATCGGTCCTTCCAACGAATATTCAGGACTGATTTCCTTTAGGATGGACTGGTTGGAGCTCCTTCTGTCCAAGGGACTCTCAGGAGTCTTGACACTCAAAACCACATTTTTTAAAAAGCCCAGATAATACAGAACATGTTGATGACATCTGTACACAGCATCTAACAGCTTCCCACGTGGACTGTGTATGGCCAGCTTTGCCCATAAACCACAAATATCAAAGGGAGGACTTCCCTCGTGGTCCGGTAGTTGGGACTCTATGCTTCCATGGCAATGGGACATGAGTCCAATCCCTGGTCAGGAAGCTAGGACCCCGCACCCCACACTGCTCAACCAAAATAATAAAAAATCAAAAAAAATTCACACATGCCAAAGGGCACTCATGTCAGGAAAAGCTACCCTTTTCTTAGACTCCACGGATTTCCCCACTCAATCAAAAATTTCCCTTTCTTCGTTTTATCTGAAAAAAGCAAGAGTTAAAAAAATAACAATCATGTCTTACACTTGCAACCCCGTGGACTGTAGCCCTGCCAGGCTCCTCTGTCCATGGGATTCTCCAGGCAAGAATACTGGAGTGGGCTGCTGTTTCTTTCTCCAGGGGATCTTCCTGACCCAGGGATCGAACCCAGGTCTCCTGTATTGCAGGCAGATTCTCGTCTCCTGTATTGCAGGCAGATTCTCTATCGTTTGAGCCACCAGCTGGGTTTTTTTTTTTTTTTTGGAAAACAGGAGAGGAATACAGTGCATATATAAATTTAGATCTTTCAGATTCTGGATACATCTACTGAGAGTATGCCTTTGAGTGGCTGAGGGAGTTTAAATGATTCCACACGCCTGAAACATTTTGGACATTTTTTTGTGACTTTTCCCAACCACACAGTAATAGCAACGCATTTTCCGTAGCATGTCTTTATCCACGTTTCTGTGTTTCTGACTTCTGAAGTCTAACTGTGCCTTCCCGTGTTTCACCAACAGGAAAAAAAAAAAAAAAAGTAACAATGTCTCCTTAACACCTGGCTTTGAGTCCATCAGGGTTGCAGGCAGTCTGTAGGTAACAGTTATAATTAGGTTTAAAAAAAGAGAGAAAAACACCAGTAACATCAAAATCTGGGTATAACGTCCATCCATGAGTCATGTCCAATGGCACCCCACTCCAGTACTCTTGCCTGGAGAATCCCATGGGTGGAGGAGCCTGGTAGGCTGCAGTCCATGGGGTTGTGGAGGGTCGGACACGACTGAGCGACTTCACTTTCACTTTTCACTTTCATGCATTGGAGAAAGAAATGGCAACCCACTCCAGTGTTCTTGCCTGGAGAATCCCAGGGACGGGGAGCCTGGTGGGCTGCCGTCTATGGGGTCGCACAGAGTCGGACACGACTGAAGCGACTTAGCAGTATGAGTCATTTTGACGGCAGCTCAAATTTCAAGCTGTGTGAATAAGAAAATGCGACTGGATGTGGTGTGGAGATGAGAGAAGCCCATTTGGAGGAAGTTAATCCTCAGAGACACCCCCGTCTCAGCCACAGGCACCCAGGACAATAACCCAAGAGCTCTGCAAGCCACTGGGGACCCCCGCACACCTGCCATAGAGACCACCGAGTAGGGCCCATGGAACAGGGCGCCTGCACGAAACGGTAGTGGGTCCATGTCTCCTGATTTCACACATTTTGTCCTTAACCTCTGAACCGCATCTCTTAAAAAATTTTGCAAATTGATGGTTTGCATTTCATGGAGTCTCTCTCTCTCTTTCTCTTTGCAAAATACCTTGATTGGGGTGTCATTCACGGAGCACGCCGTTCACCCATTTGAAAGGAACAACTCTGGATTTCAGGACAACCGTCGTCGCGGTCGATTTGAGAGCATTCTCATCACCCCCAAAATGGAACCCCGTGCCTTTAGCAGTCAGCTCTGACCCGCCGTTTCAGCCCGCCCTCTGCGGTCCTAATCAGGCACGGAGCCACTCCGGTGTTTGGCAGGTTTTGCCCGTCACGGCCTCTGCGTACGACTGGCATCGTGGGCTGCGCGGTCTCATTTTTGCCCCATCTTCATTTAGGAGAAGACAGAAATCCCAGGTGTTGCGACAAGTGCCGGAGCGAGTCAGACGTGGCCTTATTCTATCATCTCCCGCGAAGTTCTACCTATCAATTAAAAAGGGAGAATTGCAGAAATATGCCTTACCCTCTGCCCTGGAGGTGATTGAAGCGGCTGTCAGACCCGGGGATGTACTCAGAGTCCAGGAAGGGGCGCCCACTGCCTCCAGCGTTCTGGGTTTTAATGGCCCTCGCCTCTTGGTTTCATCGTTTAACTCTTTCTGACTCATTTCTCCAGCGCGGTGTGCCGGCCACACGCCCTGAGCCTGCCTCTTGGGTGTCCTGGGCTCCTTGCAGACCCGCCCCTCTGCATGGAAATGCCAGCACACTTTCTGTCCTGACTGTATTTTTCTTGACCTGTGGTCTCCGGGGAGTCTCTTGACCAGATGGGTTCACACTTGTGATGAAATCCCAGTGAGCCATCATCCCCAGGAATCTCTTATCCTCCAGGGGCCGATTAAATAGCTCTCTCCCCGGCATGTGGGTCACTGGAGAAACTTTAAGTGGGCTTCCAAGGTGGGGGGTGGTGAGGGACGGACATACCATCTGTGGGGACTGGAGTGCCCCCCCACAGCCCCTGAGTTTTAGCTTCAAGAGTATAAGGGTCGTTTTCTCAGAAGGAAAACGAAGCCCCTTAATCTTTGCCTCCCGGGACCAGGATTCTGATAGGAGGCAAAAAGCGATGTTATCGTTTGGAAAAGTGGTGACCACCGGTCTGTCCACAGCTAATACATTCTCCTGGCGCCGCTGGAAATACGCCCATGGTTTCTCTGCCTTTAGAAAGCAGTTGTGCTTTGCCGGGTGAGAGGAAAACAGATTCTGTTTTTGCCATTTATCAGCCCTGAAGAGAGAGTGAAACCAGGTAGATCCTGAATAAAGACAGAACTCGAAAGGGCAAAGGGCTTCATTCAGGACTGTATTAAAACAACCCGGACCTTTGCACTACAGCGTGTCCCAGGGAAGGGGAAGAAATGGGCAGTCTTGAAATCCACTCCCCAAAATTGGTTTGCACTGGCACTCACCTGGCGGTCTGGTGCTTAGGATGCCAGGCTTCCATTGCACAGGCCACGGTTTCCATTCCCCGTCAGGGAACTGTGATCCCACGGGGCCAAAAAGAAGTCTTTATCTTTCTGTATAATCCCAGCATCTTTTCAAATTATTATTATGTATCAATTTATATCATATAATAAAATATAATAGTATAACGTATAGCAGCAATTCTTATATCTATATGAAAGTGAAAAGGGAAGGTATTAGTTGCTCAGTCGTCTCTGACTCTCTGCGACCCCGTGGACTGTAACCCCTCAGACTCATCTGTCCACGGGATTCTCCAGCCAAGAATGCTGGAGTGGGTTGCCATTTCCTTCTCCAGGGGATCTTCCCACCCAGGGGTCCAATCTGGGTCTCCTGCACTGCACGCAGAATCTTTACCACCTGGGCCATCATGGAAGCCTGCATGTGTGTGTGTGTGTGTGTGTGTGTGTGTGTGTGTGTGTGGTTGCAGCAACCTCATGAGCAATGACCTTAGACCAATGACCCAAACCACGGTTCCAGGGTGCCTGATGGACAGATGGCATCTCACAGGTGGACACATGGAACCACGTGAAACAGGACCAGTTGTCTCCAGCAGGAAGTGTTTGCAGAAAGCCCTCCATTAAGAAAACAAAACATGTAGCCAGGGCATTTTACCTTCAGAGCTAAGACTATAGTCAGTTCAGTTCAGTGCTCTGTTGTGTCCGACTCTCTGCAACCCTGAGGACGGCAGCGTGCCAGGCCTCCCTGTCCGTCACCAACTCCCAGAGGTTGCTCAAACTCATGTCCATCAGTTCAATGACGCCATCCAACCGTCTCATCCTCTGTCGCCCCCTTCTCCTCCTGCCTTCAATCTTCCCCAGCATCAGGGTCTTTTCCCATGACTCCAGTACATACCTCTGAAAACACAAATATTACTTTTTGTAATATGTAAAAATGTGACTTTTTGATGAAGAACAGATGAAAAAAAGAAGAAATGGTAAGTTTTCCTGGCACAGGATAAAGCAGATGCCGGGGAGAAAACAAACCAGGCAGTGTCTCAGGAGATTTTATTTCTGCTTTTATATGACTTTGAGCAAACTCCGGGAGATAGTGATGGACAGGGAAGCCTGGCATGCTGCAGTCCACGGGGCCGCAAAGACTCAGACAGGACTTGGTGACTGAACAACGGGACCGAGTTCTGGGCTTCCCCAGCTTGGCTGTTTAGCAGAGTAGGTGCTCAAGAATATGTGTGAGGTAAAGGAAGGAGGTCTCTTTGCCGCTTTTCCATGGAGTCGGTGTACGTCTTCTTGATTGCTCTGCACCAGCTCTTTACATATGATGGTTATTACGCCGCGCACCTTTGTGTAAGGCTAATGTTGGCTCTCAGTGTACTGGTTTCCTTTTATCTTTATGGTGTTCTTTTTTTAATATTTATTTTTGGCTGTGCTGGGTCTTCATTGCTGAGCACAGGCTTTCTCTGGAGGCGATGAGCGGGGGCTACTCTCTGGTCGTGGGGCAAAGGATTCTCACTGCGGTGGTCACTCTCTTGTGGGGCCCGGACTCCAGAGTGCACAGGCTTCACGAGTTGTGGTGTGCAGGTTTAGTGGCTCCGTGCCATGTGGGATCTTCCCAGACCAGGAATTGAACCCACGTCTCCTGCACTGGGAGGCGGCTATCTTTACCACTGAGCCATCTGCGAAGCCCTGTACTGGAATTTGTGTGATAATTTTAACCATGCTGCGTACTCAAGTCTCTCATTGTTCTTGGTCACAAAGAAAGGCTTTTTCCACCCTAAAATTATAAAGATGTTACAGGGGATGCCTGTCTAGTTTACGTGGGTTTGTCTACATTTAGGTTTCTTCTCCAGCTGGAACTTTGTTTTTTTTTTTCCGGCTGTGCGGCATGATATATGCTATCTTAGTTCCCACAGGAAGAATTGAACCCATGTCCCCTGTGGTGGAAGCTCGGAGTCTTAACCATTGAAACCCCAGGAAATTCGCTCCAGTTGGAATTTTCCTGCTTGTGATTTAGAGGAAGATCTCACCTAAGTCCCACTACCTCAGACCACAGATAAGTGGACAAACGAAACCAGGACCACGTGTTGAATAGTCCACACTCTCCCGCACCGATGACCAAGACCCTGCTGGCTTCACACAGAATGCATTTCCAGACGAGTCTTTCTCTTATTTTTCTCTAGTTGCTGCTCCTGATGTCGGACACCGTCGTAGATATGAAACGACCGTATCAAATGCAGAATCTTTTCAAGAACGTTGGCTGGCGCTGCCAAAAGCCTTTCTGTTGAATCTGTACAGATGCACCTTCCCGGCTGTGGCTGGAAGCTGCCGTCCGCACCTTCCTTACCTGTGTGTGTGTGCGTGTCTTAGTCGCTCAGTCGGGTCCAACTCTTTGCAACTTCACTGACTGCAGCCTGCCAGGCTCCGCTGTTCATGGGATTCTCCAGGCAAGAATACTGGAGTGGGTTGCCGTGCCCTCCTCCAGGAGATCTTCCCGACCCAGGGGTCGAATCCGCGTCCCCTGCCTTCCCAGGCGGATTCTTTACCACTAGCCCCACCTGGGAAGCCCCCAGATGTCCCTGCCAGCAGCCTCCAAATCGTTGCAGTCTCCTGGGTTTTGAGTGTGGTATCCCTCTCGCCCCCATTTGCAACAACACAACAGTTTGTGGAGGCTTGACCTTTTCCAAAGATACCTCCAGTTTGGTACAAACGAGGAGGCATAGTCAGGACCTTAGGCAGAGGAGTCGGGAAGGGGAAAAAAAGGGAAAAAAATCAAGGCTCCAAATTACCTGTCACCGCTGGTCCTGTTACAGGTGATCGGCATCTCTAATGAATTCCATACTCATGTCAGGCAGGTTTTTTTTTTTTTTTTCCCCTTTCTCCCCAGCGAGCAAACTCTTTAGGAAAGAGAGGCAGTGAATGATGCCGATGGGCCGGCTCAGGTTCCCTCTCTCAAACCCTGACGGGTCTTTGTCCCATTTCCAGGGCATGGTGGGCAGGCAGGAAGACGGGAGACCACCATAGACCCCGAGGGTGGCCAGGTACCTGTGCATGTGGGCCAGGACGTAGCAGGGAGGAGGTCTGAGGCGTTGAGGGCAACCACCCACCCTCCCTTTAAATCTTCCCCATCACATTTTTGGGACTTCCTCCTTAAAGACGCTCCAACCCTCCTGGCCCCCAGTCCTGGCTCCATGGTCCACAAGAAAATCTTTCCAGACAGTGTTTCTGCTATTTAATCTCTCAGTAGAAACGACATCTATGTAAAGAATCCACAGGTGACCCGGGTTTGAGCCCTGGGTCGGGAAGATCCCCTGAAGGAGGGCACGGCCACGCACTGCAGTGTTGTTGCCTGGAGAATCCCATGGACAGAGGACCCCGGCGGGCTGCAGTGTGTGGGGTTGCAAACACTCGGACACGACTGAGCGACAAACACTTCAGTTTATTAGAGGGGCTCCCTTGGTGGCTCAGACAGTAAAGAATCCGCCTGTAATGTAAGAGACCTGGGTTCCATCCCTGGGTCGAGAAGATGCCCTGGAGGAGGGCATGGCCACCCACGCCAGTATCCTTGCCTGGAGAATCCCATGGACAGAGGAGACTCGGTGACTCTATACAAATTACATCTTGTACTTATATTCCGTTTAGAGAGGATCCTATTGAAACACTCACATGATGGAGATCGCAAACAAAAAGGTTCCAGTCAATAAAAAAAGAAAGAAAGAAAAGAAAAAAACTTCATTGAGATAATCATAAAACTATTTTTCCTCGTCTGGCTACAGCTGTGGGGCACGTTGCCATGGCAACCGCTTTCCTGGAGAGCCTGTCGGCAGCCAGAGGTCTCCGGTGGACCGTCGCCGGGCCCCTCGTACATAACGCCTCGCACATCATCCGCGGCTCCTGAAATGTGTCAGAAAACATTATCGGGAGCGGAAGGCCAGTTCCTGCAGCTCCCCATAAATTTATAGATAATCAGGTCCTTAGCGGCTGCCAAAGGGTGGGATGAGGGGGCGGCTGCCTGATTAGAGGTCAGCGACCCACGGTGGTTGGTAGGGGGGGCGGGTGGTGCAGAGAAAAAGATGCTAAGAATCCACTCCCCCGTATCCGCAGCTGCATCTCAGCATCTTTGCAAGTGACCCAGTTAACACCCTGTGAGGACAGACGGACTCTGCCAAATTTGCTACATTGAATCGGTTCCATAGATGGTTACACATTTGGCCACAGCTAAGGAAACGCCCAGCACACTCCAGTGCTCTTGCCTGGAAAAGAACCCAGTGGACAGAGGAGCCCCGCAGGCCGCAGTCCATGGGGTCGCAGAGAGTCAGACAGCACTGAGCGACTAGCACACACTTAAAATATTGCACAGGCTTCCTGGAGCCTGTTTCTTTTCATCTTTCACTCTGTGCAGGCAGAACCTTGGATATACAAGGCTTTTAGGATACTCCTGTGATACAATGAATATTTGGAATATCTCCTAAGGAAAATGGGTTATTCCATAAAGCATTGTGGTGAGACACGAAAAAAAAGAAAAGAGAGAGAGAGAAAGAATTCTTTTTAGACAGTCTTCCCCCATATAAATGTCTGAAAATAAGAATCGGATTCACAAATGGCTCAGATGGGAAAGAATCTGTCTCCCATGCAGGACACTGCAGTTTGATTCCTGGGTCTGGAAGATCCCCTGAAGGAGGACATGGCAACCCACTCCAGTATTCTTGCCTGGAGAATCCCATGGACAGAGGAGCCTGGAGGACTGCAATCCACAGGGTGGCAGAGAGTCAGACACAACTGAAGCACCTGAGCACAAAACAACTACATCTGCACATATATTGAAGCTTTGAATGACTCTCCTCCCCTTAAGCTCATGTTTTACTAATTCCCACAGATGGATCCATTTTTAAAAAATATTTATTGGAACATAGTTGATTTCCAAATAGGAAAAGGAGTATGTCAACGCTGTATATTGTCACTCTGCTTATTTAACTTATATGCAGAGTACATCATGAGAAACGCTGGACTGGAAGAAACACAAGCTGGAATCAAGATTGCCAGGAGAAATATCAATAACCTCAGATATGCAGATGACACCACCCTTTTGGCAGAAAGTGAAGAGGAACTCAAAAGCCTCTTGATGAAAGTGAAAGTGGAGAGTGAAAAAGTTGGCTTAAAGCTCAACATTCAGAAAACGAAGATCATGGCATCGGGTCCCATCACTTCATGGGAAATAGATGGGGAAACAGTGGAAACAGTGTCAGACTTTATTTTTCTGGGCTCCAAAATCACTGCAGATGGTGACTGCAGCCGTGAAATTAAAAGACGCTTACTCCTTGGAAGGAAAGTTATGTCCAACCTAGATAGCATATTCAAAAACAGAGATGTTACTTTGCCAACAAAGGTCCGTCTAGTCAAGGCTATGGTTTGTCCTGTGGTTGTGTATGGATGTGAGAGCTGGACTGTGAAGAAAGCTGAGCGCCAAAGAATTGATGCTTTTGAACTGTGGTGTTGGAGAAGACTCTTGAGAGTCCCTTGGACTGCAAGGAGATCCAACCAGTCCATTCTGAAGGAGATCAGCCCTGGGATTTCTTTGGAAGGAATGATGCTAAAGCTGAAACTCCAGTACTTTGGCCACCTCATGCGAAGAGTTGACTCATTGGAGAAAACTCTGATGCTGGGAGGGATTGGGGGCAGGAGGAGAAGGGGAAGACAGAGGATGAGATGGCTGGATGGCATCACTGACTCGATGGACGTGAGTCTGGGTGAACTCTGGGAGTTGGTGATGGACAGGGAGGCCTGGCGTGCTGCGGTTCATGGGGTCGCAAAGAGTCGGACACGACTGAGCGACTGAACTGCACTGAGTTGATTTCCAGTGTTGTACTGGTTTCGGGTCACAGCAAGGTGATTCATTTACACGTAAACATAAATACACTCTTTTTTAGATTCTTTTCCCACACACGTCGTTACTGAGTATTGTGTAAAACTCCTCGTGCTGTACAGGGGGTCCTTGTTGTTTTTCTGTTTTATGTATAGTGCTGTGTATGTGTTAATCCCAATCTTCTAATTTATCGCTCACTCTGTTACCCTCTGGGTAACCATAAATTTGTTTTCTTTTTTTCCCCTTTCTTTTTTTATTTTTTAAATTATGAAAGTATGATGACACATTTATAGGAGACTTGGAAAATACAGAACAAAGTTATATATTTTTGTTGTTCAGTCGCTCAATCATGTCCAACTCTTTCGACCCCGTGGACTGCAGCACGCCAGGCCTCCCTGTCCATCACCATCTCCCAGAGTTTGCTCAAACTCATGTCCATCGAGTCGGTGATGCCATCCGACCACCTCATCCTCTGTCGTCCCCTTCTCCTCCTGCCTTCAATCTTTCCCAGCATCAGGGTCTTTTCAAATGAGTCAGTCCTTTGCATCTGGTGACCAAAGTATTGGAGCTTCAACTTCAGCATCTGTCCTTCCAATGAATGTTCAGGTTGATTTCCTTTAGGATCGAGTGATTTGAACCCCATAAACAGTATGAAAAGAAGAGGTGATGGTTTCTCTTAAAGGCATGGATCTTATAAAGTACACTTTTAAAAAAAGCGCCAGTATTTGCTTCTCAATATATTCATAATGTCAGAGAAAATTGTATCTGGGACACAGTTGTCTGCAAAATCCAAAAATCAGCATTCCGAAAGAGGGTCACGTCCAGATTGGAAGGAGAAGAGAAATTGGAACGGACGCTGTCCACCCCTGCAGATCGGCCGCCCTCCCCAGTTAGAGGCCCCGAGGGCAGGTCTTCATACTCAGGAAGAGCTGAGGGAAGGAGACGAGGTCCTGGGTGGCGGCGAGGGGCTCCAGGTGCCTGCCTTCCCGTGGCGCAGGCTCGGCCGGCTGCAAACCCATGGACTGTGGGTGGGGCTCAAGGATGTGATGCCCACCTTCCCATCCCACCTGCAGAAGGCCTGCACGCACGCCGAGTCGCTCAGTCATGTCTGACTCTCTGCGACCCCTCGGACTGTAGCCCCGCCAGGCTCCTCTGTTCCTGGGATTCTCCAGGCAAGAAAGCTGGGGCGGGTTGCCATGCCCTCCTCCAGGGCATCTTCCCTGCCCAGGGCTTGAACATGCGTCTCTTCCGTCTCCTGTATGGCAGGCGGGTTCTTTACCCCGAGCACCAGGCACGGAAGGCATAGAGATATGACCCTGTTATCACAGAGGTTTGACGCTCTCCCTCCACCCGCAGTCTCAGAGGCCTCCCCACCTGGCCTTCTGCAGACCCTCCAAGCAAGACGGGGTGGGCAGCTAGAGGGAGCAGGAAGGGTCTGCGGGGGCGAGAAGGAGGGATGGAGACCGGAAAGCTCTCGGGTGGGCCTGGAGCTCACGGGGGACTCCCGCTGAGTACCTGCTGGAGGGGCAGGAGTTGCCTAGATAGGGGCCCCCACGGAAGCAGGAGAGATGGCCCCGGAGCATCTGACCAGCAGTGCGCTGCGGCCGCTCAGAAACGCGGCTGGAGGCAGACTTGGGGCCAAAGGGAAACACGTTTTCACATTTTCTCAGCCAAGAAAAAAAAAATGCTGATGTGATCATTATCACACGGCAGGCTGTGCAGAGAGCTGGCTTCTGTCTTTGTCATCGGTCCCCACCACCATCGAGTGTCTCCAGCATCGTCTTCCTTGTCTCAGAAGCCGACCGGGACGCCCTCTCTTCCTTTCTCGTGTTTCTCCTCCTGCCCTTTCGCCTCCTTCACCCTGTCCAGGTTTTTGGACCCGCGAGGAGGACCCCGAATGGGTTAGGGCTCATCGCGGGTGGCGGCTCTGTCAGCCAGTGTCCCCTGAGTGTAGACGGAACGACCCCCAGGAGGTCTCCGGGGGCCCCCAGTGGTGAAAAGATGGTTTGTCACTGGAGGAAAGGCTTCCTTCCGGTCCGCTTTCCATGGACGCTACAGAGGCTTCATATCAGCGGCTCCCTTGATCACCAAAGACGGCAAATCCTCAGACAGCCTCCCCACGCGGGATCTGCAAATCTGCCTCCAGAAGCAACAAGGTCAGCCTTCAAACTAAAGGACGGTTTTCAAACGTCGCTGGTACGGAGACTGTTACTGGAATTCCCGGACGTGCGGACAACAAGCTCTGAATCAATAGGCGTCAGCCATCGGCGCCTGGACCTGCGGGGTGACCTGTCTGCGGGGGCCGCTCTCCCGCCGCTGCTCAGGGACTCAGGCCCGCCCCCAGCGGTCTCTCCGTCTGTCTTTCTCTGTTTCTCTCTCTGTGTCTCTGTCTGTCTTTCTGTGTGTCTGTCTCTCTCTGCCTGTCTCTTCTGTCTGTCTCTCCCTTGTACACACAGACAGACAGACACACACACACAGAGGTTACTTTTTTCTCTTCTTAGTGCTTTGATAGTGTATTGCATGTGTCTTTCTTCTGTTGGATAAATTAAAAATGTCTCTCCATCTCTCCCTCTATCTGGCCATCATCAATCTCTCTCTATCATCTATCTATCCTTCTCTATGTATGTTTATCTATTTATCCATCATATCTACCCATCCATCCATCATATCTATCCATCCATCATATCTATCTCTATGTATCTTTATTATGTATCCATCATGTCTATGTACCTATCTATCCATCCATCATATCTATTAATCATCAATTTTTTCTATCAATCTATCTACCTTTCTATTTATCTTTCTATCATATCTATCTCTTTATCTCTCCACCCATTTATTATATCTTGCTTCTCAATCAATCGTACGCTTGTCTGTCATACATCTATAAGCATCTAGCCATCCATCCATCCATTATATATGTGTCTCAGTGACCTATTTTCTCTCTGTATTTGTACGTATGAATCCATCCATCCATTCATCACATCTATTTGGCAATCATCTATGTATTTATGTCTACCTATGCATCCATCCATCCATCCGTTATATCCATTTTTGTCTTAACCAGTGATCTATCTAAGTATCATCGATCTTTGACCATCTATCAATTTGTCATCTCCCCATCCGTCATCTCTCTAGTATCTATGTCTCTGGCCTTGTCTCCCTCTCTCTCTCTGCCCATCATCTACATTACCTGTCATCTCCCCAACCAACTTCTGTCTAGTATCTATGACTGTGGTCTCTGTCTCCCCCTCTCTCTCTCTGCGTCCACCACTGTCTGTCATCTCCCCACCCATCATCTGTCTAGTATCTATGACTGTGGTCTCTGTCTCCCTCTCTCTCTCTCTCTGCGTCCACCACTGTCTGTCATCTCCCCACCCATCATCTGTCTAGTGTCTACATCTCTGGTCTCCGTCTCTCCTCTCTGTCTCTGCCCACCATCTACATTACTTGTCATCTCCCCACCCATCGTCTGTCTAGTATCTATGTCTCCGGTCTCTGTCTCTCTCTCTCTGCGTCTACCATCTATACCATCTGTCATCTCCCCACCCATCGTCTATCTAGTATCTATGACTGTGGTCTCCGTCTCTCCTCTCTGTCTCTGCATCTACCATCTATACCATCTGTCATCTCTGTATCCGTCATCTGTCTAGGATCTACATCTCTGGTCTCCGTCTCTCCTCTCTGTCTCTGCATCTACCATCTATACCATCTGTTATCTTCCCACCCATCGTCTATCTAGTATCTATGACTGTGGTCTCCGTCTCTCCTCTCTGTCTCTGCATCCACCACTGTCTGTCATCTCCCCACCCATCATCTGTCTAGTGTCTACATCTCTGGTCTCCGTCTCTCCTCTCTGTCTCTGCCCACCATCTACATTACTTGTCATCTCCCCACCCATCGTCTGTCTAGTATCTATGTCTCCGGTCTCTGTCTCTCTCTCTCTGCGTCTACCATCTATACCATCTGTCATCTCCCCACCCATCGTCTATCTAGTATCTATGACTGTGGTCTCCGTCTCTCCTCTCTGTCTCTGCATCTACCATCTATACCATCTGTCATCTCTGTATCCGTCATCTGTCTAGGATCTACATCTCTGGTCTCCGTCTCTCCTCTCTGTCTCTGCATCTACCATCTATACCATCTGTCATCTTCCCACCCATCGTCTATCTAGTATCTATGACTGTGGTCTCCGTCTCTCCTCTCTGTCTCTGCATCCACCACTGTCTGTCATCTCCCCACCCATCATCTGTCTAGTGTCTACATCTCTGGTCTCCGTCTCTCCTCTCTGTCTCTGCCCACCATCTACATTACTTGTCATCTCCCCACCCATCGTCTGTCTAGTATCTATGTCTCCGGTCTCTGTCTCTCTCTCTCTGCGTCTACCATCTATACCATCTGTCATCTCCCTACCCATCGTCTATCTAGTATCTATGACTGTGGTCTCCGTCTCTCCTCTCTGTCTCTGCATCTACCATCTATACCATCTGTCATCTCTGTATCCGTCATCTGTCTAGGATCTACATCTCTGGTCTCCGTCTCTCCCTCTCTGTCTCTGCATCTACCATCTATACCATCTGTCATCTCCCCACCCATCGTCTATCTAGTATCTATGACTGTGGTCTCCGTCTCTCTCCTCTCTGTCTCTGCATCCACCATCTATACCATCTGTCATCTCTGTATCCGTCATCTGTCTAGGATCTACATCTCTGGTCTCCGTCTCTCCTCTCTCTCTCTGCATCCACCATCTATACCATCTGTCATCTCCCCACCCATCACGTCTAGGATCTATGTCTCTGGTCCCCGTCTCTCCTGTCTCTGCCCACCACCTACACCATCTGTCATCTCCCCACCCATCACGTCTAGGATCTATGTCTCTGGTCCCCGTCTCTCCTCTCTGCATTCACCACTATCTGTCATCTCCCCACCCATCACGTCTAGGATCTATGTCTCTGGTCCCCATCTCTCCTCTCTCTCTGTGTCCATCATCTATACTGTCATCTCTCCACCCGTCATCTATCGTCTGTATCTGTCGTCTCTCTCACCCGTCTCTCTATACATCTATCTGCGTGTCTTTCTGTCTGTCCACTTCTGTATCGGTGACTTCTCTTTCTCTGCCTCCACCCCCAGGGCTGCAGAACTTGACCGTGGGTCACACCTCCTGCCACCTCCATGTACAAAAGCCGCTGGAACTCTCTGCATCATTTGAGCCTCGCCGAGGACAAAGCCGACTCTTCTATCTGACTGCACAGCTGAACCCCGACCCCTGACACCTTCCTCAAGTTCAGAACCTCTCTGGGGGGGTGGGGAGTACCTGCTCACATATGCTTCTCCACACCGTTCTCTTGACCTTGAACCTCAGCCCTCCATCCCTCTGGTCCCCAGACCCCCACTCTCTCCCTGAGGGGCCCTTGGTCAGTACTGACCCCAGGCTGGGCCCCCTCACTGGCGATGAGCATTCATCTCCAGCTCCTTCAGCCACTGTCTGCGCTGAACAGGGCCTGATGCGCTCCATCTGCCTGTGGGAACCCCTGCGCATTCTCCAGGGGACAGAGAAGCACAACCCAACCCACGTGTGTCTCCAACCATGCTTTGCATCAGGTCCTGGGAGAGCTGGGTGAACATGGGAAAATACTCTGGGGAATATGGCCTCCAGATGCCACCAGGAAAGATGCAATCTTGCATCCCTCCAGGGGTTGGCGTGCAGGGGCGTACATGAATACAAGGCCGTTTGCTGTGTTTGTTCAGTTGCTCGGTCGTGTCCAACTCTGTGACCCCATGGACTGCAGCACGCCAGGCTTCCCTGTCCTTCAGCACCTCCTGGAGTTTGCTCAAACTCATGTCCATTGAGTCAGTGATGCCATCCAACCATCTCATCCTCTTCAATCTTCTCCTCCCACCTTCAATCCCTCCCAGCATCAGGGTCTTTTCCGATGAGTCATCTCTTCGCATCAGGTGGCCAAAGGATTGGAGCTTCAGCTTCAGCATCAGTCCTTCCAGTGAATATTCAGGACTGATTTCCTTTAGGATGGACTGGTTGGATCTCCTTGCCGTCCAAGGGACTCTCAAGAGTCTTCTCCAGCACCTCAGTTCAAAGCATCCATTCTTTGGCACTCAGCCTTCTTTATGGTCCAACTCTCACATCCATACATGACTACTGGAAAAGCCATGGCCTTGACTAGATGGACCTTTGTTGGCAAAGTAATGTCTCTGCTTTTTAGAGTGTTGCCTAGGTTGGTCATAGCTTTCCTTCCAAGGAGGAAGCATCTTTTCACTTCGCGCATGCAGTCACCATTCACACTGATTTTGGAGCCCAGGAAGAAGTCTAGGGTTGCCTGCACCCATCCTGGTGGCCTCCACTCGACCTCTCAGTCCTTCCTGCAAGGAGCCCCGGATGTTGTCATCTTGCATTTGCCAAGGCCGCTGTGTTGCCAGCATGCCTCGGTGCTGACGTTGGGGGCATGGGCTTGGACCAAAGCCAGCTCCACCCACCCTGGTGCCACAGCTTTGGGAGTGACATCTCCCATTGGGAGACTCAGTTTTTCCAGATGTGCATTGGAGATGAGACCCATCTCAAGGGACCATCATGGGCATCAGGGGGCTGGCTGCTCAGAGGTCATCAGGGAAACCCTCCCCCTTCCAGACCCCTCACCCCCTCCTCACAGGGAAGAGAAGGCAATCAGGGCCCAGTACGCCTGGGATTATTGCCGAGGGACTTCCGAGGTGGTCCAGTGGTTCAGACTTCACCTTCCAGTGAAGGGAGTGAGTGTTCGATCTCTGGTCCAGGAGCTAAGATACAACTTGCCTCATGCCCCAAAGAACCGAAACATAAAACAGAAGCATGTTATAGCACATTCAATAAAGACTTTAAAAATGATCCACATCCCACAAAAAAGGATTATTGTTAAGGCTTCCTGAGTATAATATCCATGTTTCTCACACACCCCTTGGTCTTACACATCAAGACTCAAAGGACTGTGAGAAATAAACGCATGTTGTTCCGGTCATCCAGGCTACGGCACTTTGTCACGACGGCCCTAACAGATTGACAATGTCCGAGGTCCCACGGCTGACGTGGAGGCAGAGGACGCCGAACGCAGAGCGGTGAGCCAGAAATCTGAACGGCGCTGCAAGGGAGACGGACGGGGTTTAACAGCCTCTTCGAAAGGGATCTGGTTGGACTGGGTTCGCCACACTCTTGGGTGCCATTATCCCTGGTTTCCACGGCAATCCACAGTGAGGCAAGGAAACCTCTTCCATCCGTCTGGATGCCTGCACACCCTTCCTGACCACCGGCCCGCCTCCAGGGGGCTTTCCCCAAGCCCACACACTGGCTTTGCTTTCCACACTGGGCTGCTGAGGATTCTGGAGTGTTATTATTGAGTATTGAGTATTCTCAGCAGGCTTCCTTGGTGGCTCAGATAGTAACGAATCCACCCGCAATGCAGGAGACCTGGGTTCCATCCCTGGGTTGGGAAGACTCCCTGGAGGAGGGCATGGCCACCCAGTCCATTACTCTTTCCTGGAGAGTCCCAGGGACAGAGGAGCCTGGCAGGCTACAGACCGTGGGGTCACAAAGAGTCAGACACGACTGAGGGAAAAACACTTTCGCTTTTCTCTGCCTAGGCGCCAGGCTCAGCTGTGGCTTTTTCCCAATAGTCATGTGCAGATTTCAGGGCTGGACCATAAAGAAGGCTGAGCGCTGAAGAGTTGATGCCTCCGAACTGTGGTCCTGGAGAAGACTCTTGAGAGTGCCTTGGACTGCAAGGAGATCCAACCAGTCCATCCTAAAGGAGATCAGTCCTGAATATCCACTGGAAGGACTGATGCTGAAGCTGAAGCTCCAATCCTTTGGCCGCCTAATGTGAAGAACTGACTCATTTGGAAAAGACATTGACGCTGGGAAAGATTGAAGGCAGAAGGAGAAGGAGATGACAGAGGATGAGATGGCTGGATGGCATCACTGACGTGATGGACCAAGTTTGAGCAAGCTCCGGGAGTTGGTGATGGACAGGGAGGCCTGGTGTGCTGCAGTCCGTGGGGTCGCAGAGTCAGACACGACCGAGCGACTGAAGAACAGCAACAACAAACTGGTCATCCTTCTGAGGCCGCCACCGTGCTGACGCTGTGAGACCCGGAGGGTCGTGGCTGCACTTGGGGCAACAGGTTCCTCCCGCGATTTGCTTCCTGTTGAGACCAAAGGGAGCCCCCTGGGTCTCCGAGGGGAGTGTGATGTGCCAGGATACCGGAGACACTCTGGGGCTGTCAGAGAAGTGACAGACACATCTCGATCCATGGTGGTACCCACCGGGGTGTCAGTCATCCCTGCTGGGACATGACAGGTCATCAATGAAGGCAGCATGTTAGCAGCAGACCCTGAAAGACACCGAGATCCCTGCTCCCGTTGGGGAACATGCATAATTCTCCTTCACATCCCCAGGACGCACAGGTGTGCTCAGGAACCGCAGACATCCCTGTTCCAAACATCTGTGGCAACCCGGCACAGCCGTGACCACCCAGATCGCTCCTTCTGTTACTCCAAACGCCAGTGAGAAACTCAGAAGAATTCCCCAACCATGGAGACCTGTGAAGAGACATATACTTCTCAAGAGAAGAAATCTATTATTAAAAATCTCACGTGCTAAGGGGGGAGAAAAAAAAAAAAGAGAGAGAAAGCTTCTCCCAGCTCCTCGAGTATGAAATCTCTGACACTCATTTTTATGTTCTATTAAAACATTTTTTTTTCATACTAACTTTGAGTGCTTGTAGAAGGGGAAAAACACACACACACACACAAGTCAAACACGAGCTTTGAAAAGTCTGTCAGCTGTCAGCTGTTTTCACTGGAATAAATAATTTTGCCCCCCTCTGCTTAACCAGACTGCGTGAATGAATGTGTCCAAGTGGTGAGCGGGGCGGGGGAGCCCTGGTCTTCTGGCTGCAAGCGCCATCTCAGTGAGGACGGTAATGTCTCTGCTGATGCTTTGACATCAGCGTGGACCAGCGTCCCTGCGAGAGGATGCTCACCGCGACATAAAGGAGCATCTGACCGCCCCGTGTGCAGAGGCGGACTGTCCACCCTCTGGCTGTCCCCGACCCCAGTGCCCCCTGACTTGTCCAGCGAAAGGCGTCCTGTCTGCTCCAGCTCGAATCCTTCCTCCTTCTGTCATTTCTCTCGCTGTGTCTCTGCTTCTGTTTTTCTTAAAGCATGATTTCAGTCCTTGTCATTGTCCCGCTTGGGGTCCTTGCCATTTCTGACTGTAACTTCTCATACCCTATGCTCTTGGGCTTGGGGTCTGGCCACCATGCAGCTTTATAAAGGAGAAGGAAGGACACTTTGTTTTCTAAATTAATTTTTATTGGTGTATCCTTGATTTGCATCCTGATCCCTGGGTGAGGAAGATCCCCTGGTGCAGGAAATGGCAACCCACTCCAGTGTTCTGGCCTGGAGAATCCCATGGACAGAGGAGCCTGGTGGGCTACAGTCCATGGTGTCGCAGACACTCAGACACGACTTAGTGACTAAACCATGTTTGCTTTGGTGGCTCAGTGGTAAAGAATCTGCCTGCCGAGGCAGGAGGCACAGGTTCGATCCCTGGGTTGGGATGATTCCCCGGAGAAGGAAATGGCAACCCACTCCAGTATTCTGGCCTAGAGAATCCCATGGACAGAGGAGCCTGGCGGGCTACAGTCCATGGGGTTGCACAGACTCAGCCATGCCCGATTGCGCGCGCGCACACACACACACACAGGTGATCCTTGTGTCCTTTCAACCTCATCTGTACACACACAACCTGTTGTAGAGAGGAAACGCCCAGAGAAATGCTTGAAGGCACCTGTTTAGAGACGCTTTGTCAAACTAAAGCAAGAGAATGAAAGGCATGGCCCGCGATGGTTTATTTATTCGATCTGAAGCGTGTTCTTTTCAAGAGAACTCTGCCACGCGGCCAAATCGTTAAAGGGTGCTTTTGATCCAGCTCCACGGAGCAGAGAAAGAAGGGCTGGAGGTGTTCAGAGAGGTTGAGTCAGAAACTTAAATTCTGCACTTTCCCTTGCAGATTGGGGAAAACCACTAAAGGTTTAAAAAAAAAAATGTTCACATGAGTATTTTGTAGACACTGTCCTCTGAGTAAGGCAGAGTGAGACTTCCCTGGTGACTCGGTGGTAAAGAATCTGCCTGCAGTGAAGGAGACGTGGGTTCAGTCCCTGGGTCGGGAAGATCCCCTGGAGGAGGAATGGCAACATGCTGCAGCATTCTGGCCTGGAAAATTCCACGGCTGCAGGAGCCTGGCGGGCTACGGTCCATGGGGTCCCAAACAGTCAGGCGTGATTTACTGCCTAAAAAAGAACCTGTTTTTATATACTGTAATATGTGTGTTTCCACTGCAATATTCTAGCCTGGAGGATCCATGGACTGAGGAGCCTGGCGGGCTGCGGTCCAAGGGGTCGCAAAGAGGTAGATACGACTGAGCAACTGGACAGCGGCCACAGATTCCTTTACACTCCCCTGCACCCCCTCCCGCACCCCCCGGAGGAAGCTGCTTCTGAAACAAGCAGCAGAAAGGGATTCATATGTGAGGAAACCAATGATACAGCGAAGATAGGAAGGAGACCCTTCATGGGGCAGGTGTAGACTCCCTCTGTGGTTGGAGGAATGGCCACTGCAGGGACAGCCTGAGGTCATGGCGCTAAAGGCCCACTCTCATCCTCAAGGCCGAGCATCCAGGGAGCCCTCTCGGGGTTTAGCCCCAGGAGGTGGAATCAGGAGGCACACTAGCCTTCTCTAATTCTCTTTATAAATAGAGGTGGTCCTTGAAACGGAGGTTCACTGCCTCCACCCAGATGCTTCGCTGTTCAGCCGCTCAGTCGAGTCCGACTCTTTGCGACCCCATGGACTGCAGCACAGCAGGCCTCCCTGTCCATCACCAACTCCCAGAGCTTGCTCAAACTCATGTCCATCGAGTCAGTGATGCCATCCGACCGTCTCATCCTCTGTTGTCCCCTTCTCCTCCCGCCTTCAGTCTTTCCCAGCATCAGGGTCTTTTCCAGTGAGTCGGCTCTACAAATCAGGTGGCTAAAGCACTGTAGCTTCAGCATCAGTCCTGGAAGGCTTCATCTCTGCCCCGTTCACGAATCTGCCCTCTGTCTGTGTGGTTCGCTTTGTATTGTTTGGTAGAAGTAAATTACACTTGGCAACGTTTCGACTGTGAGACGACCAAGATAATTGATGACGGTGACATGAAAACTACATCAGGAACAAGATGTCTCTTCAATAAAACCTCATCCATTAGGATCTCATAAATTCAGAATTTGGGCTGGAATTTATCTTGGTGGTGGCGATTAAGAAAAGCGTCGGAATAAATTAACAGTGTGAAGACTTCAGGGGAGAAGTGGAAATTAGTTAAGAAAGGCAGACTTTCTGTACTTTAGAAGCAATTTTTTTTAAGCTCTAAAAATATGGGATTAATTGTAGTTGTCTATCAAATGATCAGATTCACTACCCAAACACTATTCATTAAAACTTTGGAAGTGTTTAATATTCTACGCGTTGAAAGTAAGCCTATTTTTACAATATTCTGAAACACCCGCTGTTCGTGATTAAGACTGGCATTATTCTTTTTTAATAAAACAAGTGAAATTTTTATGATAGTGAATCTCACCAAAGTGCAATGAATCCGTTTATAAAGTTCTGTTTTATCGCTTCTGTGTAGCCCTAAGTCTGTTCAGGGTTTTGGCTGAGATTTATGGTAGAGTTTGTATTGTGGGTCTGGGTTTCTGTTCTGGCTTTGCTAATGTCTGTTTTTCTGATGTTGTACATGTATATATGCTAACCCCTTCTGTCATGTCTGACCCTTTGTGACCCCATGGACTGTAGCCCCCGCCAGGCTCCTCTATCCATGGGATTCTCCAGGCAAGAACCCTGGGGTGGGTTGCCATTTCCTCTCTGAGGATCTTCCCCACCCAGGGATCGAACCCTCATCTCTTGGGTCTCCCGCATTGCAGGCGGGTTCCTAAACCACTGAGCCACCAGGAAAGCCCCATTCTCCCTGTGCGTATTTCTTTGCGTGTAAAGACCAGGTGGACTAGATGATTTGGAAGTTGCCTCAAGTTTTAAATTCCACAGTCCTGGGACTCCCTTGTCTCTCCAGCGGCTGAGACTCCATGCTTGCAGTGTGGGGAGCAGAGGTTCAATGCTTGGTCGAAGAACTAAGCTCCTGGATGCCACGTGGGTGACTCTTTGTGACCGTATGGACTCTAGCCTGTCAGGCCCCTCTGTCCACGGTATTCTCCATGGGATTCTCCAGGCATGAATGTTGGAATGAATTGTCATGCCCTCCTCTCGGGATCTTACCGAACCAGCAATCGAACCCTCGTCTCTTATGCTTGGCAGGTGGGTTTTGTACCACTAGCGCCAGTTGGGAAGCCCCTTTCATAGGTTACTGTTGCCAGTCGCTCAGTCATGTCCCACTCTTTGCGACCCCATGGACTGCAGCATGCCAGGCCTCCCTGTCCTTCACTATCTCCTAGAGCGTGCTCAAACTCATGTCTGCCGAGTTGGTGATGCCACCCAACCATCTCATCCTCTGTCGTCCCCTTTTCCTCCTGCCTTCCATCTTTCCCAGCATCGGGGTCTTTTCCAGTGAGTCAGTTTTTCACGTCAGGTGGCCAAAGTATTAGAGCTTCAGCTTCAGCATCAGTCCTTCCAATGAATATCCAGGACTGATCTCCTTTAGGACGGACTGGTTTGATCTCCTTGCAGTCTAAGGGACCATCAAGAGTCTTCTCCAGCATCACAGTTGAAAGGCATCAACTCTTCAGCGCTCAGCACTCTTTGTGGTCCAGCTTTCGCATTTCACAGGTCAGAAGTGGTCGAATGTCAGCAGTTTTGTCTTACTAATTGATGTGCGTGTCTTAGCACTCCTGCTGATTTAGACTCCATGGGAGTGGGGTTGGGTATTCATGGTTTTGCGTCCAGGCATGTGCGTGCCACACCAACGTCCCTACACTCAGAGACATAAAACGATGATCTTTTACTCTTGTTAGAAACAAGGTGGAGGTATTAGTCACTCAGTCATGTCCAACTGTTTGCAACCCCATGGACTGCAGCCCGCCAGGCTCCTCCATCCATGGGATTCTGCAGGCAAGAATACTGCAGTGGGTTGCTGTTCCCTTCTCCAGGGGATCTTCCTGACCCAGGGATCGAACCTGGGTCTCCCACACTGCAGGCAGATCCTTTGCTGACTCAGCCCCCAGGGAAGCCCAGCTACTCTGGTTCGCTCAGCTTTAGTTGATTGACCTCAGCTGGCCGGGCCTAGGCTCGTAACCCCAGGAATTCAGCTCAGTTCCACACGTGTTTATTCTGCGTCCACGCTTAGGGTGTTAGCTTTCCACTGAAGGTTCTTCTCACAGCGACGCTGGAGCTTCAAGAGGGCACCCCCGTGATACAAATCCATGTCGGGCAGAACTGTGAATTGCACCCAGAGCAGCACTGGCTGGAGGGGAAGGGATGGCGAATATGCTAAAGCCACGGTGAGTCTGGAAGGACCACCTCCTGGAGCCTGTGGGCGGAGCATGGGCGTGCCATGGCCTCCATCTGACGTCTGGTCTCTACCACGGTGGGAGAATGGGTCTCTGTGGTCTGCTGAGGTCTCCCTGGGGGCTCAGACAATGAAGAATCTGCCTGCCAATGCAGGAGACTGGGGTTCCATCCCTGGGTCAGGAAGATCCCCTGGAGGAGGGCATGGCAACCCACTCCAGTGTTCTTTCCTGAAGAATCCCATGGACAGAGAAGCCTGGTGGGCTACAGTCCACGGGGTCACAAAAAGTTGAACACGGCTCAACTGACTTAGCATGGCTGTGGGGTGGGCGGGACTATGAGGCGAACGAAACCACCCGACAATGATTCCATCAGGGAAGGTATCAACCTCACGAGATCCATGCAAGAATTTGAGGGTCCAGGGCTGCGAGAGGGACCCAGCCCCTGTCAGCCTCTCTGATGAAGCAGATTTCTGTGCATTTAGCATCGTGATTAAATACGGCGAAGCCGCGGGGTCGGGTGTGGGGCAGGGGGGTGGGCAGAGAATTTTTGATTTGAAGGTTAAGCCAATATTAGCAAGAAAAATAAAACAGAGCGAGCTGGATGGCCCAGAGCAAGGCTGCCGTGGTCGTTTCCAAGAATGTTTAGCCACGGAGTGAGCAAGTAGCTTAATTGTGTAAATGCCGCTAATTACGTGTGCGGAAGGCGCTAACCGGGGCTTCTCCCGTAACTAATAAGAAATCAATTAGTTAATGAAGTGGCCATTAAATGCATGGCTCGTCTTAGCTGGGGTATTTTTAATGTTTCTCTCTCTCTCTCTCTTTTTTCCCCCCCCTCATCCCTCTTATGATCCTCTTTAATTGCCTCTGCCATACGGCGCTCACAGCTTTCAGCATATCTAATGAAACATCATTATATGCTAGCTGGCATTCTTGGAAGGGCTGAGAGAAACCTGCTTCCCAATTATTTTTAATTGCCAGACACTCTCACAACTGGGTCTTCCAAGCACGCGCGCCCGCAAGCCCGCACCGACACGGAGCTCGCCCTCGGAAGCTGTTTGCCGCTCTGGTCTCGGCTCCGAGCTAGGGGGACCTGGCCAAGGCACCCGAGTTGGGCGCCCCGGTGGGAGTGTCCCTGCGGGGGAAAGCCGCGGGGAGGGGGGTGCTCAGCGTGCATCCATCTCTGCCTCCCAGGACCCCGGCCACAAGGAGGTCTGTCCATTCACGGGGGGAGCCGCTGACCCTGTCCTTCCTCCTGCAGAGGCAGGGCTCAGACGCACGCCGTCCAGCTTGTGCGCCCCTTTGCAACGACAGAGTGGCTTCAGAGCGGACGCGTAGGCTGCTGAGAACATGTCCCTTCTGCAGAGTGCATCCCAGAGCCCGCCTACCGGGGGCCTTGCCCCTCAGCTTTTTTGGCAGGGCGTGAGAAGTAAGGACGCCTGGCCCCCCTGCAAGCCTCATCCATACTTTCCCAGGGCGAGCAGGTCGCTGGATCTGAGAGCGCTCGTCCAGCAGGAGTTTTTAGCGGGCGTCTCGATGAACTCCTGGGCGTGAGTCAGAAACGGGGGCGCCCTGGTCCCAGGGTGGCTCCTGGGATAGTCTGATTTAAGAGGAAGAAAAACAAATTTCAGTAACGTGTGCGAGCGCAGGAGGCGTGTGCTTCTGTTTTTATTTTTGGATAGCAAGCAAATTAAATTAGTGGATCCAGCGTGTGCGCACACACACCCCGTTTCAGCAAATCTGCCACCAGCAGCTGCCACAGGGTTCAGACGTCAAGACAAGGGAGATGTGATGTGACGTTTTGTTCATTAAATCAACAAACCCAGTTCGGATAACAGCATTAGGTAGAAAGCCCCATCCATCCTCATACGTTTAGTTCCCGTAACGAGAAGTGACAGCGGAGCGTCAGATTCATAAGGACGGGGCGGCGGGGGTGGGGGAGTGTGGGAACAATAGAGGTGGGAACAGGCGTGCAGGGTGCGGGGCGCTGGCAAACAGGCGCTGTGAAAAGCAGGGGTGGGGGGAAGCCTCATGTTTATGAATGAGACACGTAACTCCTGGCCCCAGGCGACAGCCGGCCCGTGTGGCCGCTAACAAGGTTATCGGGGAGGTGACCAGGAATTGGGCCGATTCTTTTCCCGAGCCAGGGTCTCGCGCCCTGCTTCTTCTCCTGAGGCATCGTAGGTGGGAGAGACGAACATATCCCTGCCCTTCAACCCCTTCTGCCTTTTTCCAACAAAGCGCTGCTCTGTGCTCAGCAGAGCATTGACCTGGGCTCAAGAGAGGAAACCCTTTTGCCAAAGCATCCTCATTTCGGCCCAAACATCTCTTTCATGTCCTGACACTTGGGTGCCATACACACGATTCCGGGGACTCCAGACTCTCCCAGGAGTTCTAGGTGGAAGGACGAGGGCGAGTTCACGGTCTGAATGACCCTGCACGCTGGGGGCACGAAAGCCTCTTGGCAAAAGGCATCCCCTGGGAGAGCAGAGAAGAACAGGTGGGTGGGCGAACCAGACCTTGCCTGAGCTCGGAGACTGCGGCTGAAGTAGCCCATCAGAGTTCAGTCACAAGGTACAGATGATACCGGCTGTCTGTGAGCGTCACCAACAGCATCTCTGGCACGTTTCACAGACTCAGGGTGGTCCTGACACAGCTCCCAGCGTGGAAGCACCCCGCTGCATCTGGCAGCAATGCAGTCCCCGGGGCGCAGTCTATTTGAAGTCGGACTGTGTGAGCGTAGACTGTTTCGCTCAGACCGGGGGGCACCCGGTAACTTCGGAGCAGGATTTCTGGACTCTAGATCTGAATGCCAGCGGGGCACGTAGGGGATTCAAGCTTGAGATCAGGCTCTTGACAGTTCAGGTCGGGTGTTTCCACTCTTGATATTAGATGGATGCTTTTTCGAAATTTCCCAAGTAGAAGGCAGCTTCGCTGATCGGTGTAGCAAGGGGTTGTATCCATCATGGTTCTCCAGAAAAACAGAAGAGATAGGATGTGTGTGTGCGCGTACATGCAAAGCGATAGGATGCGTGTGTGCGATGGATGGGTGGATGGATGGATGATGGATGGATGGATGGATAGACCTGTAAGAAAAATTGTGTTTGTATGTATTGATTATGATTCGATTATTAGACTCTTTTTTTTTTTTTTTGAAAGCTGAAGTTTCTCCCAAAATTTCTTTATCATCGTTCAGAGGGTCTCTGTGTCCTCATTTGTCACAATGCATAGGACAACCTATTTTTAAATCATATAAAAGTTTAAATGTGTTTTGTCATACAGGGAATTTTTAAACCCGAGCAAATCCTCCTTCCCGTATCTGTCATCGTAAGCAGGGCAGGTATTTCCTCTTCAGAATCGTCTCTTTTCTTTGCCTGAGGAAATACATATGGGGTGGTTGAAATGTGTCCGGGCGACGAATCAGCTGATCCACCCGGAGAAACCTCTGTGTACGCACAAAATAAAACTGGACACAGGTCAGAGCAGCATCATTGGTTTCCTGCTCTGCCCCGGCTCTCGTCTCTTGGGCAGTAGATGTGCGGCATTTAATCCACGTTCCTCAGATACGTGCGGGACTTATGAACGGCTGACTCGCACAGATTGCAAGTACAGAGCCTTCAGACAGGTGGTTCAGTCCTCTAAACCGTGGCAAGGGAATTAAGAGCAGCAACCAAAAAAAAAAATTTTTTTTTTTCTTTTAAATCCACAAAATGATTTCAGCATTGGTGGTGAAACAGATTGCCAAGTGGAGTCAATGGCTTCTGCCATGAAGAAGATTAAAGCAATAAAGCCACACCGGCCCCTTCAGGTGTGTCTGGAATTCATCTTGGTTGTTACTCTGTTGTGCGGCTGAAGGTGAAAGTGTTACTCGCTTCAGTCGTGTCTGACTCTTTTCGACCCTGAGGACTGTGCCGCGCCAGGCATCACTGTGTCCACCGTTTCCCCATCTATTTACCTCAGGCCTGGGGCCGGATGCCATGATCTTAGTTTTCTGAATGTTGAGCTTTAAGCCAACTTTTTCACTCTCCTCTTTCACTTTCATCAAGAGGCTCTTCAGTTCCTCTTCACTTTCTGCCATAAGGGTGGTGTCATCTGCATATCTGAGGTTATTGATATTTCTCCCAGCAATCTTGATTCCAGCTTGTACTTCTTCCAGTCCAGCATTTCTCATGATGTACTCTGCATGTAAGTTAAATAAGCCGGGTGACAATGTATAGCCTTGACGTACTCCTTTTCCTATTTGGAACCAGTCTGTTGTTCCACGTCCAGTTCTAACTATTGCTTCTTGACCTGCATACAGATTTCTTAGGAGGCAGGTAAGGTGCTCTGGTATTCCCATCTCTCAAAGAACTTTCCACACTTTGCTGTGATCCACACAGTCAAAGGCTTTAGTGTAGTCAAGGAAGCAGAAGTAGATGTTTTTCTGGAACGCTCTTGCTTTTTCGATGATCCAGCGGATGTTGGCAATTTGATCTCTGGTTCCTCTGCCTTTTCTAAAACCAGCTTGAACATCTGGACATTCTCAGATCACGTACCACTGGAGCCTAGCTTGAAGGATTTTGAGCGTTACCATCTACAGGTGAATGGATGGACCAAACTGAGCCCATCCGTACGACGGAATGAAAACCAGCTACAGTGCAGCGAAACACTGACGCAGCCTACACGCTATTGAATAAACCTCAAGTCAGGGTGCTCAGTGAAAGAAGCCGGCCAGAAAAGGCCACATTTTATTCCATGACCCCGTTCATACGAGTTGTCCAGAACAGGGAAATCTACAGACACGGAAAGGAGACTAGACGTGGCCTAGCGGGCAGGGGCCTGGGGTGGAGGTCAGAGAAATGACCACAGATAGAGTGTAGCTCCGTTTTAGAGGGGGTCGTGGAAGGTTCCAGAATTAGATTGCAGTGATGGCTGCTAACGTAGTACGTGTGTGTGCTCAAGTCCTGTCTGACTCTGGGACCTCATGGACTGTAGCCCGCCAGGCTCCTTTGTTATGAGATTCTCCAGGCAAGAATGCTGGAGTGCCTTTTCATTTCCTCCTCCAGGGGAATCTTCTGGACCCAGGGATCAAACCCAAGTCTCCTATGTCTCCTGCATAGGCAGGTGGGTTTTTACCAGTTAGCAGCACATGGGAAGCCTCGGTCAGTCAGTCAGTTCAGTCGCTCAGTCGTGTCCGACTCCTTGTGACCCCATGGGCAGCCTAAAAAGCATGAAATTGTCTCTTAAAAAGGAAAAAAAAAGTGAATTTCATGGTATGTAATTTATACCTCTACAGTGCTGTTATAAAAATCATCATAGAGGTGGGTTTTTTACATCACTCCTTGTCTGCAATACAGGAGACCTGGGTTCAATCCCTGGTTGGGGAAGATGCCCTGGAGGAGGGCATGGCAACCCACTCCAGTATTCTTGCCTGGAGAATCCCATGGACAGTGGAGCCTGTTGGGCTACAGTCCACGGGGTCACAAAGGGTCGGACACGACTGAGCAACTCACGCTGTCTATTTCACAATTTTTAGGGGAAAGTCCTCTTCTTCTGTGGTTATCCATCAGTTTCCTTGCTGTGGACTCTGTCAAATGAGGTTCTATTGTTGGTGTTCAGTCAGTTCCAACTCTTTGTTACCCCAAGGACTGTAGCCTACCAGACTCCTCTGTGCTCCAGTGTTTCCCGAAGTTTGCTAACATTCATGTCCATTGAGTTGGTGATGCCATCCAACCATCTCATCCTCTGTCATCCTCTTCTCCTCCCGCCTTCAATCTTTCCCAGCATCAGCATCTTTTCCAATGAGTCAGCTCTTCTCATCAGGTGGCCAGACTCTTGGAGCTTCAGCTTCAGCATCCATCCTTCCAATGAATATTCAGGACTGATTTCCTTTAGGATGGACTGGTTGGGTCTCCTTGCAGTCCAAGGGACTCTCAAGAGTCTTCTCCAGCGTCATGGTTGGAAAGCATCAATTCTTTGGCGCTCAGCCTTCTTTATATACTCACATATCCGTTCAACTGTTTACTACTCACAATCACACACATACACACACACATGCACGCACGCACGCATCTTTTCCCCAGCCCAAACAGCCCAGCTAAGACTGTGTGGCCCCAGGAACCAAGAGCAAGAGCCTTCAATCACAGCCACCATCACCAGCTCAGGATGCTGCGGACGGCCCGCCTTTCCAGAACGGTCCGAGAACCCAGGGCACCCACGGCCCAGCCGCACACCTGGCCCCCAGGGACCATCTCTGAGCCCTGCTGGGATGCACACAACCTCCCACCCTGCCAGCCAGAGCAGGGGCGCAGAAGGATGCCCCCACCCCCACCTCGCGGACCAGCCCCTTCCCCGGGAGGAGATGAAGACCGTTTGTCTGCATCATTCGCCGCTTCGTGCCTAACGGGCGAGAGCGCGGGTCCAAGGCTGCCTCGCTGATGGTGCTGGCCAAGGGGGTTGCCCCCCAACACTGCGGCCCCCAGAGAGAGACCCCCGCTCACCCGGCGGCCCCCAGAGAGAGACCCCCGCTCACCCGCCGGCCCCCAGAGAGAGACCCCCGCTCACCCACCGGCCCCCAGAGAGAGACCCCCGCTCACCCGCCGGCCCCCAGAGAGAGACCCCCGCTCACCTGCGGCCCCCAGAGAGAGACCCCCGCTCACCCCCCCTCTGTGTGCCGGGCTTCTGACGGTGTCTCTTCTCGACAGACAGCCCTGTCTCCCCGCTGGCTTCCTGCGGGAAGCGGGGATGCTCTCTGCAAGGCAGAGACGCCGGCCGGAATGCTTATTGACAAAACAGAGATGACATGTTTACATAACTGGTGACAAGCCTTGCTTCTCAGTTCTCACCTTCTGTTCATTAGGCTGCCGTGACACCGTCCTCCCCTCTACCACCCCCCACCCCCCCAGCCAGTCTTCCCAGAAACAAAAAGACAGAAAAGTACAAACGAGGAGCTACGGAATCCATGTACCCTAAACTCACCCAAGACCTGAGATCATGCCTGCCTCTCTGGAACCTCGGTTGCCGGGTGAGCGTTTCATGAGACGTTTTATTGGGCTTCCCTGGTGGCTCAGACCGTAAAGACTCCACCTGCCAGTGCAGGAGTCCGCAGTTTGATCCCTGGGTCGGGAAGATCCCCTGAAGAAGGGCATGGCAACCCACAGCAGTGTTCTTGCCTGGAGAATCCCACGGATGGGGGAGCCTGGCAGCTCCAGTCCACGGGGTCGCAAAGTCACACACGACTGAGTGACTAACACTTTCATTTTCAGGGACAAGGCAGAGGTCACCTGCCCCCAACCTCCGCCAACCCCGAGCTGTCTCCTGGAGGTAAGGCGAGTGCCACCCACATATCTCAAGCTCCCCAGAGGCTTGAGTCAGAGGATGGAGCTAACAGATGGGAGCCCAGCCCTGCTGACCAGTCTGGGCTCGGGGGGTGTACATCCAAGCAGCTACAAAAGCTCAGAGCTGCAGGCTCAGCTCAGGTTCTGCCCAAGTGTGTGCCCGCCCCCTGGCCCGGACAGCACCCTGGGACTGCGTGCAAGCGTTTCTCAGCAAGCCCCAGCCAGCCTTGGTAGCTCTCCCCACTCGGTGTCTCCCCGGAACCCAGAGACAAATCTTGCAAACCACATCAAAACACTTAAGGATGGAAGGGGGCGGTGGCGTCTTCTGCCCCGTGGGTAACGGCAAGGCCCCCCACCCCGTTTCATCCGTTTGCATGCCTGGAGCAGACCTCAGCCTCCGCTGTTTTATCAAAACAGTCTCCCACCATCTCTCTAATGTTTGGGGTGAAGGGAGAGAAGACGAGGAAAGAGAAAGAGAGCTTTTGCGTCGCGGAGTAAATTGGACCCACATGCTGTCTGTTTCATTTAGTCTTAACCCGTCGAAACGCTGGTCGGGTCACAGTGGTTTGATTTTCCAGAGCGTGTTCGGAATTCTCGGGGCCTCTGAATAGGGAGAAGCAGTTTGTTAGCAAATTTTCCGTGTTATCCCACAGAGGAGCCTGAGTTCTCTGGTACAAGGGGAAGAAAATAAATAAATTTCCCGACGTTGGAATGGGGCTAAGAAGGAATATTTCTGCTAAGCCCTCCGTTACACCAAGCCAAGACTAACTCTCTCAGAGGGGAGTTCACACCTCATTGGGGGCCATGGATGTGACCTCAAAAAGTCTCTCTCTGTAGACAAGCAATACCTGCACCTTTAGGATCGAAGCAAACAGTGCTAACAGTGTCTTCAACATCCCAAGTTCCTGGTGGGGTTTGGAGGGAGTGGACGAAGCAGCAGGTCAGAGCTCACAAGGTCCTCTTCTGAAATAAACACCACATGTGATGTTGGCCAAGAACCAGCGTCTGTCACCTGGATGTTGGCACCTATCTCACCATCCAGGTTTCCAAAAACTAACCCTCAAACCCCACCGTCCCCATGGAAGCAACCTACGTGTCCACTGACAGATGATGTGGTACATATAATAGAATGGAATACTATGCAGCCATGAAAAAGAATGAAATTTGCCTTTTGCAACAACTTGGATGGACCGAGAGATTTTCATACTAAGTGAAGTACATCAGCCAAAAAAAGACAGATATCACGTACATGTGGAATCTAAAAAATAGTAGGAATGATCTTATTTACAACGAATTTATGTTTCCTATGGGTACGGGGAAGGATGGGGGAGGTGGAGGGATCGTTAAGGAGTTTGGGTTGTACAAATTGAACCCATCCATCCTAAAAGAAATCAGTTCTGAATATTCACTGGAAGGACTGATGCTGAAGCTCCAATACTTTGGCCACCGGATGCAAAGAGCCGACTCATTGGAAAAGACCCTGATGCTGGGAAAGATTGATGGCAGGAGGAGAAGGGGATGACAGAAGGTGAGATGGTTGGATGGCATCACCCACTCAATGGTCATGAGTTTGGGTGGACTCTGGGAGTTGGTGGTGGACACGGAGGCCTGGAGTGCTGCGGTTCATGGGGTTGCAGAGACTTGGACACGACTGAGCAAGTGAGCATGGGATTATATGAAATCCTCCGTGTGAAATTTTGAAAACTGCAAAGCACTATATGACCAACCTAGATCACATATTCAAAAGCAGAGACATTACTTTGCCAACAAAGGTTCGCCTAGTCAAGGCTATGGTCTTTCCTGTGGTCATGTATGGATGTGAGAGCTGGACTGTGAAGAAGGCTAAGCCCTGAAGAATTGATGCTTTTGAACTGTGGTGTTGGAGAAGACTCTTGAGAGTCCCTTGGACTGCAAGGAGATCCAACCAGTCCATTCTGAAGGAGATCAGCCCTGGGATTTCTTTGGAAGGAATGATGCTAAAGCTGAAACTCCAGTACTTTGGCCACCTCGTGCAAAGAGTTGACTCATTGGAGAAGACTCTGATGCTGGGAGGGATTGGGGGCAAGAGGCGAAGGGGACGACAGAGGATGAGATGGCTGGATGGCATCACTGACTCGATGGACGTGAGTCTGACTGACCTCCGAGAGCTGGTGATGGACAGGGAGGCCTGGCGTGCTGTGATTCATGGGGTTGCAAGGAGTTAGACACGACTGAGCGACTGATCTGATCTGATCTGATAGGATTTAAAGACTCTTTCATTCAATAAATATTAAAAAGGAAAGAAAATGTTAGAAATACCCCTCTTGGGTGTGTGTGTGGAAGAGGGCTTACATCCCAGAGGTCCGGCTGGGTCTCAGTCTGAGGCAGCCTGAGGCTCTCGGTCCCCTACCCTCCATGTGTTCGGTCCTGGACTCGCGGCGCCCACGCCCTGACCCCATCCCCAGCCCAAGGCTATTTGTTCTAAGCTGAGTGTCACCATCAGCAACGAGAGAGCCTTTATGTCCCAGGTGAGTGCTGACTGCAATTCTACAGGCCTAAGGTGACACGGGGACCAGCGGTGAAGCGGGATTTGGTGCAGCCACAGGCTCTTCATCGAAGTTTTACATATTCTCTGACTTCCCAGGCAGCGCTAGGCGTAAAGAACCTGCCTGCCAGTGCAGGAGACATAAGACACCCGGGTTCGATCCCTGGGTCGGGAGCATCCCCTGGAGGAGGAAAGGGCAACCCACTCCAGTGTTCTTGCCTGGAGACTCCCATGGACAGAGGAGCCTGGCAGGCAACAGTTCCTAGCGTTGCAGAGTCGGACACGACTGAAGCGACTCAGCACTGGCAGTTAGACTTCCCTTTCACTCCATCTGAGATCTCATGTGGCAATTTAAACAAGACCCCTGAGGATGTAAAGGGGAAGTGATTTCCATTCTGATGACAGTACCAAAGCCAGACCAGAGATAAGCAGCACGGACTCAAAGAGCTGAAACCTCAGGTTTAAAGACGCATGGAGGGACCTCCCTGGCAGCCCGGTGGTTAAGACTTTGCCTTCCAGTGCAGGGGGGAGGGTTCAGTCCCTGATGAAAGAGCTAAGATCCCACATGCCTGTCAGCCAAAAAAAAAAAAAAAACCACAACAACATATAACAGAAGCAATGTTGTAACAAATGCAATAGTCTTTACAAATGGTCCAAATTAAAAAAAAAATCTTTAAAAAAAACAAAATGAAAAGATGATTTTACACTTGGTGGGAATCTGTTGGCTGGAAAACTACCTGCTCAAGTGCCCCGTGAGGCAAAAAGTATCCGGTGGGGACGGACAGAAGCCTGGTCCTCAAAACGAGGAACTGCTCACATCTGTCCCCGGGTGCCTGAAATCCATGTGAATCCCAGGGCTGAGCCTCTATTCTGCAGAATGGTGGTGTGGGTACAAAGCTAAGCATTAGCTGCCTAGCATCCACAATACCAGGATTCATAAGAAATTCAACATACCTTCTTTGACCTCATATTCACCTTTATTTTCCTCCTTCCCGGCTTCACTCAAAATAATTATCTTGGCAACAATCTTAAATTGTGAATAGTAACCTTCAGATCTTGCCCACATGTAACATTTTCACGTTATCCCAGCTAAAAGAAGCTACTGCAGAATCCAGTATCCTGTTTCAGAAAAACGGGGTAAAAATAAACCTCTTATCACTCAGAAAACATCTTTCCGCTACTAAGAGAACTTTATGGGATATTCCGCCGCCTCTTCCGTTGTGGTATTTTTAAGTGATATTTGAATCAAGCAAAAAATGCAGAGAACTAACATGCTGACTCGCTACGCTTTTGTCCGACTCTTTGTGACCCCGTGGACTGTAGCCCGCCAGGCTCCGCTGTCCATGGGATTCTCCAGGCAAGAACACTGGAGTGGGTTGCCCTTTCCTTCTCCACGGCATCTTCCCCACCCAGGGATCGAACTTGCGTCTTTTATGTATCCTGAATTGGCAGGGAGCTTCTTAACCGCTAGCACCAGCTGGGAAGCCCAGAGCATTAACACAACATTGTAAAGCAGCTGTACTCCAATAAAAATTAATTAAAAAACATGCAAAGAGCTATAAAGAACATTTTACCGTTCCCCCAGGTGACCCACACAATACCCCCACCTCCTTGGAATACACGCTTTGCAAGGGCCTGGTGGTGGTGTTGAGCGAGTCTCTAACACAGATGCGCAAACATCACGGGATCTGCCGGGGAGGTTTCTCTGCTCCTCATTCCACACCGTTGACTGTTTCAGGTTTTCGTTTCCACATGATGGACATGATCCGTCAAGCGCTCGGCACTCCTGAAGCCCAGATTTGGGGGCGGCATCTGACTCTGGAAGATGAACCAGCTTAGGACATTCCAAGAGTGGACTTGCTGGACTTCGGACTGGACATTCATCACAAACCTGGGTGTTCTTTTCCTGTCCTGTGAGTTTCAAGGAAAAGGGGAGTCAGACCGGGCTGCATGTGTGGGTGTTAATATTGCAAAGTGTGTTTCAACACCATCCTTCGCCTTGTTTAACCAAGCCAGCGTTTTTTTTTTTTTTTTTTAATCAGTCTTTAAATAACTGCTTAGACGTGTTGGGCCCTCCTCGTCCACCCCATCGTGTTCCCCCAGCCTGTCCTGAAATGCAGCTCCTGGAGTCTACCATGTCTCCGCAGACCCCTGGGCAGCCTGTCGTAGGAGGCGGGTATTGGGGTGGAAACCATCGAGCTGACCGCTTACCCTGGAAAAAATGAGCCACCACAAAATCAGGGCTGGAATGTTCCTAGCTGGCTGTCCGAGAACACGGTTCCTGGGAGCAGACCGTGAGACTGAGGCCCGCCTTCTGCAGGGGGGCTGGGGGTGACTTTGCAGAACACAGAGGGCACAAGTATGCACCCTCTGGGAGCCCGGCCCTTCCGGTGGTTTCCCTGCCCAGACAGGAGGGCGCTGAGGCGCCTGCCCGTCCGGGCCCGTGCCGCCAGGGCGGCCACGCGGCCGGGAGCCCGGTCCATCCCTTCCCGTGACCCGGCGGCAGCGCGGCCACGTTCTTGACGCTTTTCCTGCACAAAGCTGTGCAGACCCCCTGCTTCCCCGCGCGGACCCAGGGTGGCCCCCATTCGCTTCCTTGGCACCGATCCCGTCGGTTTTAAGGGGTCTTTTTCACTCTCGCTCGCCGCGGAGACAAATGAAAGAAAAACAATGAGGGGAACGCACGCACAGTGCTCGTTAGCGGCCTGGCGGGTGCTGGGGGCACAGGCTCTTGGCTCCGTCCAGCGTCCACGCCGTTGCCAACCCTGAGCTGGCCCTACAGTGGGCCCGGCCAGTCTCACCACTGCCCCCGCCCCCTGTACTCCCCACCAGATCCGCAAGCCTCCCCCTCACATCTTGAGGTGCACTCGCCTCCCCAGGGAAGATTTATGCCAGCGGCAGGCCAAGGTGGGGCTGGTTACAAAAGCCTTCTTCTTTGGGGAACACGGGATGAAATATAATTATAATTTAGCTGCACCGCTGAGAAAGCAAACAGGCCTGTGTTCCGCACCACCCAGGTTTGGCTTCATCTCAGGGCTCTAAATCTCTTCCCTCCGTGGCAAGTCCACCCAGCCCGCAGGGAGGGAGGTTCCGTGGATCGTGCTGCGTGGCTCCTCAGCACCCAGAGACCCTCTGGAGCTCGACCCCAGGTTGGACTTCCCGGGAAAGGCCTGCCTCATCCGCTGAGGGCTGTGAGTGCGAGCTCTGCCGCTTCAGTTGTGTCCGGCTCTTTGTGACCCCGTGGACTGTAGCCCACCAAGCTCCTCGGTCCATGGGATTCTCCAGGCAAGAGTACTGGAGTGGGCTGCTGCTTTCTTCTCCAGGGGATCTTCTCCACCCAGGGATCCAACCCAGGTCTTGTGCACTGCAGGCAGGTTCTTTACCATCTGAGCCATCAGAGAAGTCTGACAACTTCAGACTTCTTTTTCTAGTTATTTTTTAACTTATTTTGTATTGGGGTATATGCTATGCTAAGTCACTTCAGTCATGTCTGACTCTGTACTACCCCATAGACGACAGCCAACCAGGCTCCCTCGTCTCCAGTATTTGGGTGTAGCCAGTTAACAATGTTGTGATAGTTCCAGTTGGACAGCAAAGGGACTCCACCAGACACATACACACGTATCCGTTCCCCCCAAACTCCCCTTCCATCCAGGCTTCCACATGATGTTGAGCAGAGTCCCCTGTGCTGGACAGCAGGTCCTTGCTGGTTCTCCCTGTTAAATACAGCAGTGTGTCCATGTCCATCCCAGACTCCCTGACTATCCTTCCCCCATCCTTCCCCCTGGGAACCATAAGGTTATTACAGAGAATTGAGCAGAGTTCCCTGTGCTGGACAGCAGGTCCTTGCTGGTTCTCCATGTTACATACAGCAGTGTGTCCATGTCCATCCCAGACTCCCTGCTGGGAACCATAACTTTGTTCTCTTAACTTGTGAATCTTCACAGACTTCTTTTTCAGAATTCTCCCACCTTTTTTGTACACTTAGCTGTATTTTTTTTTTTTCCATAATAGAAACTTAAAGTTACAAGAATCATAGACAGTGATGATGCCCATCTTGACGGACAGGCAAAAGACGCTCACCGGGGTTGGGGTGTCCCTCACAGGTCTGACAGCCCCAAAGACAGGGGTACACCCCCCAGGAAGGGCTGTGCCAGGGGCCGGGGGTCTCACCTGCGTCCATCCCAGCCTGCCCACCTGGGACCTCTCTTGTCTCAGCTCCCTGACTTGACACTCACCTCCACCCTCCTCTTTCTAGTGAGTATCACAACTATTTTTGAAATTTAATTTAATTTTCCTTCCCATCCTCAGAGGAGCCGGAAACAGCTGGTCCCTTTGAGTTCTCTGGCCTCAAGTCCCCCGGGGCACAGTTATTAAATTTCCCTTCAGCTGGCGCTGGGCATCTTTCAGTTCATGGCGGGCAAATCGAGCTGATTGGTATGCGCAAGCGCCTACCCACCGTCCCGGCTACCCCCAGCCCACCCTGCACGTCTGAGATGCCTGGGCAGGACGCTGGGGGCTCCCCTACCGCCGGGTTCCTCCGCGTCTACCAAGAGCGAACTGGCTCACGGCCCCCTCTCCGCCCCGAATCTCCTTTGGGGATGGCAAGGCTAAGCGTTGCAGCTGAGGGCAGGCTGAAAGGCAGCCCAACACCCTTGCAGATGGGAAGATGAAAAACGCTGCCTCGGAGGAAAAAATTAAACTAAAAAAGCAGCCACGGAATTACAGTCGCTGTGGTGACTTTACGCAGACCTCCCCTTGCACGGGGACCCTGGGAACTTTGCTGCTAAAACGCTCCAAGGTGAGAGACTCCTGGCTGCCTTGCAGGTTCAACCCGATGCAGCAAACGAAAGAAGTTAAAAGAAAGGGAGTCGTCTTAAAAGGCAAAGCACTGGTGAATGTGACAGGCTTGCCTTGGAAGCTGGCATAACACGGGGCTTTGCAGGAGCAGATAGGAAGTTCATGTGTTGGTTGCTCAGTCGTGTCTGACCCTTGGCGACCCCATGGACTGTAGCCCGTCAGGCTCCTCTGTCCGTGGGGTTCTCCAGGCAAGAATACTGGAGTGGGCTGCCATGCCCTCCTCCAGGGGGTCTTCCTGATGCAGGGATTGAACCCAGGTCCCCTCATTGCAGGCAGAGTCCTTACCACTGAGCCACCAGGGAAGCCCGATGGTGTCTTTTGTTGTGTTTACAGGAAGAGGCAGTAATAGCCGTGGATGCGGTGGAGGTCGGGAGGGGGATATCGAATATGCGAGCAGGAAGGCAGCTTAAGCCCTCAGTGTCAGACACAGACCAAGCTGTGGCATGCCAGCTCTCGACGAGTGTGCCAGCCCCGGATGGTTCCCCAGAAAAATGCACCTGTGTGCACCTCAGCCTCTAGAAAGGGTCGTCCAAGAGCTTGGAAAACCCTGCAAACTTTCTGGTTGAGCTTCCTCATTGAAAACGCCTTTATGATATTTGCTCCTCGCGCCATTGAAGGGGCGCAAAGTCCTACCTGTAGCCCTGAGGTGTCTCTCTTTCCTAAATCTGTCCTGTTCTGCCAACATCCATCCGGAATGAACAGACTGGGTAAACAGACCTCTCCCGTTCAGCCCGCCCCTTCTTAGGCAACAAGCTGGGTGATGTGGTTTTCCCAGTCGTCCATGTATGGATGTGAGAGTTGGACTATAAAGAAAGCTGAGCGTCGAAGAATTGATGCTTTTGAACTGTGATGTTAGAGAAGACTCTTGAGAGTCCCTTGGACTACAAGGAGATCCAACCAGTCCATCCTAAAGGAAATCAGTCCTGAATTCATTGGAAGGAATGGTGCTGAAGCTGAAGCTCCAATACTTTGGCCACCTGATGCGAAGAACTGACACTGGAAAAGACCCTGATGCTGGGAAAGATTGAGGGCGGAAGGAGAAGAGGATGACAGAGGGTGAGATGGTTGGCTGGCATGGACGTGAGTTTGAGTCAAGTCTGGGAGTTGGTGATGGACAGGGAGGCCTGGCGTGCTGCGGTCCTTGGGGTCGCAAAGTCAGACACGACTGAGCAGCTGAACATGTGGTGTCCCAGTGATTGAGACGCTGCCCATCCAGCGCTGACGACAAGCCTCAGGCAGCTAAGATCCTGCCTGCCACACAAAATGCTGAGAAGTGAACATGTGTGGAGTGTAGGACTCAAACCCCACCGAGTTTCCTTCTGCCCAGGACGGGGCAGCTGCAGAATGACTGACAGCAACAGGCTGCTGCTTCCTTTTCAGGAAACACGGCACTTTCACAGCTTCACTCCCTCCCCATTTACTCTATCCACGATCCCTCCCCTTTCTATTTATTAAACTGCTCCTTCTGGAAAGTACTGGTGAACCATCTGCATGAAATCCGAGTCTGGGAGAGGTTTGCGGGAAGCGTCCACAAGCAGGCAGGTAGCAGCCTCTCCACCCGCAAGCCGGTCCTCCATGCGACGGCCGACAAGGAACTCTGGGCTCTCCCTCCCCACCCCCCTCGCTGCACGTTAATTTCCTTTTCCACACTGTTTTGCGTCTTCCCGTCCGCCTTTCATGTTCTTTAATAAGAAGACCGAGTGTCGCCCTAGGAGCCGGGCTCGGCTCTAGGTAAACCTGTTATCCATCATGGTAATTCCTCGGATCTGGTGTGCCCCGACCAGACAATATCCCATTGTTCCAAGGGGGCCTTTCTCCAGCTCCTCTGCAGATATCAGACAGAAATTGGGATTATTGCAGCACGAGTGTACCGCACAGGGCCCAGCGCCTGGCCTCGGCGTGGAAACGCGTGTCACGTGTGCGTGCACCGCCAGACGGAAGGCCCCACGGATGCTGGGGAGAGAAGCCGATAGGAGTCCGTCTTGAGCTCTGCGGTTAGCCCCCACCCTCTGCGCTCTCTGTGCAGCCAGGCCCCCGGCCCCTTGCGGGCCACAGAAACTGAAGACGCAGCAGGCTGGGCTACCCCCCGGCCCGCGGTCGCAGTCTGATCTCATTCCATTTGCTGCTTTTTGAGGCATGAAGCAGTCAAATAAGGAGGTGTCAGGACAGCTCCGGCAAGTGATGGGTTAGAAAATAAAGCCCCACCCCTGCACACGTCTCACTCCCCTGCACACGTGGGCACACGATGCTCAACCTCCTTGCAGACCATGGAGAGCCAGATGACCCCTGATCCCAGATCCAGACGTTTCCCCAGCAAACGTGTGGGTGCTGTTTTCCATCAGCGGGTTTGGGTCTTCCTAAGAGTGTTCATCTCCTTTACAGAAATGCCGAGGGAAAGTGAAAGGTGCTCAGTCCTGTCTGACTCTTTGTGACCCCATGGAGGGCCCTCCAGGCTCCTCTGTCCATGGGATTCTCCAGGCAAGAAGACTGGAGTAGGTGGCCATGCCCTCCTCCAGGGAATCTTCCTGACCCAGGGATTGAACCCTGATATCCCAAATTGCAGCCGGATTCTTTACCGTCTGAAGAAATGCTAGCTTCAGAGCAAAGAAAAGTCTGGTCTCTGGTGGTGGGGATGGGGGGAAATCTCCAACATGGGAAGGGGGCTCCCTAAGAAGCAGTGGCCTCTCATCCATCCATCCACCCATCCACTCATGCGTCCACCCATCCATCCACCCATCCACTCATGCGTCCATCCATCCATCCACCCATCCACTCATGTGTCCATCCATCCATCCACCCATCCACTCAGGCGTCCATCCATCTGTTCATGCGTCCATCCATCCACTCATAGTCAGCTTCGAATGAACTGTGCACAGAGATTCATGCTCAGCCCCTTGGGGGTCCTCACATCTTATCTGCACCACCCCATCCTCATCCCAGGCGAGGCCGAGACCCCGCAGGTTGCCTCCCAAGACTCCAGCACTGAGCGAGGGCCCGAGCAGGCAGGCCCGGGCCCTGGGATGGGACTCCAACAGGAAGATGTTGCTGTTTCATCAGATTCGCTGCATGACCGAGACATAATTCACAGCTGCACGTGGACCGGACGTTTGAAAGGCTCTTAGCCCCTTCGCCGCGCAGTGTAACCGCCACCTCTGTCAAGTTTCAGGACATTCTCATCCCCCCAAGGAGACCCCAGCCCCAACAGTCACTGCCCCAGCCCCTCCCCCAGCCCTGGGCAACCACTAACCTGCTTCCTGTCTCTGTGGATTTGCCGTTCATGACGCTTCCTGCAGATGGAATCACACGCTGTGTGTCCTGCTGTGTCTGCCTCTCTCGCTGAGCAGCGTGTGTTCAGGGTCCATCCACGCTGCAGCCTGTGTCAGACTTCACTGCTCTTCATGGCTGGGTCATAGTCCCCTGTACGCATGGACCTCGCTTGTATTTTTCATTCATCCATTTTCCACCCATCCATCCATCCATCATCCATCCATCCACCCATCCATCATTCACCCATTCATCCATCCATCCACCCATCCACTCATGCGTCCACCCATCCATCATCCGTCCATCCACCCATCCATCATTCACCCATCCACCCATCCATCCATCCACTCAGGCGTCCATCCATCCACTCAGGCGTCCACCCATCCACTCATGTGTCCATCCATCCACTCAGGCGTCCACCCATCCACTCATGAGTCCACCCATCCACTCATGTGTCCATCCATCCGTTCATGCGTCCACCCATCCATTGTCCACCAATCCACTCATGCGTCCATCCATCCACACATGCGTCCACCCATCCATTCATGCGTCCATCCATCCATCCACCAATCCACTCATGCGTCCACCCATCCACTCATGCATCCATCCATCCGCTCATGTGTCCATCCATCCACTCAGGCGTCCATCCATCCACTCAGGCGTCCACCCATCCACTCATGCGTCCATCCATCCATCCACCCATCCACTCAGGCGTCCATCCATCCACTCAGGCGTCCACCCATCCACTCAGGCGTCCACCCATCCACTCATGCGTCCATCCATCCATCCACCCATCCACTCAGGCATCCATCCATCCACTCAGGCGTCCACCCATCCACTCATGCGTCCATCCATCCATCCACCCATCCACTCAGGCGTCCATCCATCCACTCAGGCGTCCACCCATCCATTCATGCGTCCATCCATCCATCCACCCATCCACTCAGGCGTCCATCCATCCATTCATGCGTCCATCCATCCACTCATGCGTCCACCCATCCACTCATGCGTCCACCAATCCACTCATGCGTCCACCAATCCACTCATGCGTCCACCCATCCACTCATGCATCCATCCATCCATTCATGCGTCCATCCATCCACTCATGCGTCCACCCATACACTCATGCGTCCACCAATCCACTCATGCGTCCACCCATCCACTCATGCATCCATCCATCCGCTCATGTGTCCACCCATCCACTCAGGCGTCCACCCATCCACTCATGCGTCCACTCATCCACTCATGCGTCCACCCATCCACTCATGCGTCCATCCATCCATCCACCCATCCACTCAGGCGTCCATCCATCCACTCAGGCGTCCACCCATCCACTCATGCGTCCATCCATCCACTCAGGCGTCCATCCATCCACTCAGGCATCCACCTATCCACTCAGGTGTCCACCCATCCACTCAGGCGTCCATCCATCCGTTCATTGACACTTGGGCTGTTTCCACCTTTTGCTTGTTGTCAATCACATTATTATAAACACTCACCTACAACTATTTGTTCGAGCTCCTGTTTTCCATTCTTCTGGGTTATCCACCGAGGAGTGGGATTCTCAGGCACATGGCAACTCTGTGTTCAGACTTCTGAGGCTCCCATACGCTTCACTCTTTTTTGTCTTCAGTTCAACTACCAGTTTCCTGACTTCAGATGGATGCATTACCATGGCGTCCTCGACTTTCCACACAGATGTGTTTATTAGCCATAGCTGTGCACACACATCACTTAGAAACACAGGCAAATAGTCCCGTAAACAGACAAGTTTGAGTGAGATGGTTGTTCCCGTTTTTGTTGCAAAATGCACAGTGTTTGATATAAAAGCTGTTAAGAGAGCAATCTTGAGTTCTCATCACAATGAAACAAATTTTATTTCTTTAGTGCCGTATTTATACAAGATGACGGACCATCACTAAGCTCATTTCACGACGCGTACGAGTAAACGCCCCATGCTGTGCACTTTAAAGTTGTAAAGTGTGATGTGTCCCCATCTCAGTAAAACTATAGGCAAAAATGTATGGTATTAGGAGTATTACTCACAATAAAGGAGATGTAACTGTTGGTGCAACTCAATCAACTTCTGGAGACTTATGCTGAGGGGGAGGAAAAGCCGGTCCTTGGAGGGCACATTCTCTGAGGTGGCCTCAGATTTCTCTTCGTTGGCCTTTTCTTCTTCAATTCTTATTGTAGTCTAGTTGAACAAAAGCTGTTACAAATCTAGACAGCGTATTGAAAAGCAGAGACGTCACTTTGCCGACAAAGGTCTGTAAAGTCAAGGCTATGGTCTTTCCAGTGGTCATGTATGGACGTGAGAGTTGGACTATAAAGAAGGCTGAGCACCAAAGAATTGATGCTTTTGAACTGTGGTGCTTGAGAAGACTCTTGGGAGTCCCTTGGACTGCAAGGAGATCCAACCAGTCCATCCTAAAGGAAATCAGTCCTGAATATTCATTGGAAGGACTAATGTTGAGGATGCAATCCTCTGGCAATCTGACGGGAAGAGCTGACTCATTGTAAAAAAACCCTGATGCTGGGAAAGATTGAAGGTTGGAGGAGAAGGGGACGACAGAGGCTGAGATTGTTGGATGGCATCACCGACTCGATGGACATGAGTTTGAGTAAGCTCTGGGAGTTGGTGACGGACAGGGAGGCCTGGCGTGCTGCAGTCCATGGGGTCGCAAAGAGTCAGACACAACTGAGCCACTGAATAACACCCCCTGCGAGGCTGGTTGACAAGGGTCCCCGTGGGAAGGGGGACCTCAAAGGGGGACCTTTGAGTCAGAACCAGGACAACAGGGTGGAAAATGCCATCGAAGTGCGAACACTGCAGCAGGCTGGAGGTTGTACAACGCCTGACAATGGTTTCTTAATAATACATGAAAAAAAAAAAAAAAGAGAGAGAGGCTGAAGATATAATCCCAATAGCATTCTTTCACCTCAGGTTAGAGAAAACACGTGTGACGGATGCTTGGACCACTCTGCAGCCCTCCAGAGACTTGTCAGGAGTCACAGCTGTGTGGAGAGAAGGTCACGGGCCGGAAAGGCAGGTCCTCGAAGCAGTGGGGGCCTCACCCCAGGCATCAGCCGCTGGGAGGTGGTGATGGTCGTGCACACCGAGGCTGGCGCACGGCAGCGATAACACGTGAACCGGCTCCCCCCAGCATGGGCGGCAAGATAACATGTGATACCACTTAGGTCGGCATGAGCGCAATGCGCTCTAATATCAGATGCTTTGTGCATGGAATGTGAGGTTGCCCGAGGTCACAGGCAGGCAGTCTTTAAAAAAAAAAAAAAGCTGGAGTTGGGGCGTGTGGGAGCTCTGTCTCCTTAGCCTACTAAGGTTTGTTTCTAATAACAGACCATGGCTGAAATGGCATCTCAGAAGAAGCAGAAATGTCTCCAGACACACACGGGAGATGGTTCAGGCTTTCAGCTTAAAAAAGAAGAAAGAAGAAGAAGAGGAAGAAATCCTTGGGCTTCTTCAGCCTGGATTTCCAGCAGCTTGGATCTTTCGCAGCCCCGAGCTGTTGTTATCTTAATGGTTTGGGGTTCTTAAGATGCTTGTTCAGAAACCGAGAAAGGCCTAAGAATATTAAATGCACCTTGTTTAATCAAGGTCCTCTCGGATGGTTCAGGGGCTAAAGAATCTGAGTGCCAATGCCGAAGACACCGGAGATGTGGGTTCAATCCCTGGGTGGGGAAGATCCCCTGGAGGAGGGCATGGCAACCTACTCCAGTCTTCTTGCCTGGAGAATCCCCATGGATGGAGGAGCCTGGTGGGCTACAGCTCACGGGGTCGCAAAGAGTCGGACATGACTGAACACACAGACTCTGTGTGTTTAATCAGTGCGACCTGTGTGCCCAAAAGTGAGGCTGACCTGAAATTGTCGTCTGTCACGCCATCTTTGAAATTCCTAAGCCTGGATCCAGCCTCGCGCAGTCCCTGGTTCGCTCTCAGGGCTTGAGAATGTGGGCTTCCAAGGAGCATTCCGGAGAAGCGCTGACAGGCGGAATCACACCACCCCAGATGCTTGTCCCATCCTCAGGGGGTTGTACTAAGATGCTCTTGCCTTCTGCCTTCTTGCCGTTGTTCCATTTCTACGTCATCTCTGTTTGCGGCCAACCGCGTGGGCTGCACTCTGTCAGGCTCCTCTATCCCTGGGATTCTCCAGGGAGGGATACTGGAGTGGGTAGTCACCTCCTCCTCCAGGGGATCTTCCCCAGCCAGGGATGGAACCCGGGTCTCCTGTGTCTCCATCATCGCAGGCAGATTCTTTACCACTGATCCACCTGGCATGGTCAGTGGGGCCTATTTTTACCTGGGAGCTCAACAAATGTTCTTGGAATAAATCTTTCTCTAGTATCGAGAGGAATTGTAGATAGGACCACAGCGATTCCACCGTTCCCAGCATGTGAGACAAGCCTTAAAATACCATCCCTGGCCGGGGGTTTAATCTAAGAAAAGTGGCTGTTTGTCCCGCACAAGCTTCTATATCAAGCGGTCCACTCATGAGGGTGCCCAGTGCCTGCTGGCCCCACAAGAGGAAGTCAGGCTGAGTCATCACTCAGAAGGCAGAAAGCACAGTGCTGCTCTGCAGGGAGCTGGGTCACCCCCACCCTGGGGCTGCCTCCTCCTACTGCCCACCTAGGGGTCCCAGCAGCCCAGAGATAGGCAGACACCGGCAGATGGAAACTGTGGTTTCTCCTACAGGACGTAGACACGCCCGCAACTGCCCGTTGCCTTAAAGAAAACAGCAACACACCAGCGAAAAGCCTGATGAAACTACATCAGCTCCTCTCCTCATAATGTCAGAAAAGCTGCTGCGTACATTTACAGGGCTGTAAGAAAGAAAGTGGAGAGGAACAAAAGCGCCTCTTGACGGTGAAAGAGGAGAGTGAAAAAGCTGGCGTAAAACTCAACAGTCAAAAAACTATGATCATGGCATCTGGTCCCATCACTTCATGGCAGATAGATGGGGAGACAGTGGAAACAGTGAGAGACTTTATTTTCTTGGGCTCCAAAATCACTGCAGATGGTGACTGCAGCCATGAAATTAAAAGACACGTGCTCCTTGGAAGAAAATGTATGACAAACCTGGACAGAATATTAAAAAGCACAGACGTTACTTTGCTGACAAGGGTCCGTATAGTCAAAGCTATGGTTTTTCCAGTACTCATGTATGGCTGTGAGAGTTGGACTATAAAGAAAGCTGAGCGCTGAAGAATGGATGCTTTTGAACTGTGGTGTTGGAGAAGACTCTTGAGAGTCCCTTGGACTGCAAGGAGATCCAACAAGTCCATCCTAAAGGAAATCGGTCCTGAATATTCATTCACTGGAAGGACTGATGCTGAAGCTGGAACTCCAATAATTTGGCCACCTGATGCAAACAGCTGACTCATTTGAAAAGACCCTGATGCTGGGAAAGATTGAAGGCCGGAGGAGAAGGGGACGACAGAGGATGAGATGGTTGGATGGCATCACAGACTCGACGCACATGAGTTTGAGTAAATGCCAGGCAATGCTGAAGGATAGGGAAGCCTGGCGTGCTGCAGTCCATGGGGTCCCAAAAAGTTGGACACAACCAAGCGACTGAACAAAAACCCAAAAAGGATGCTCCTTTATCAGACTGCATCCCGTGTGTCTGACACGGACTGTTCGCATGACGGACCATCTCTGACGCATGCGGGGATGAGGAGCCATCATGGAAACGAAGACATGTCATTAGGGATACAGGGACACCCCCGCCACCGTGGGGCCCCCAGGAATCAGCCATGGGGACAGGAAATGGGAAGTCTGAAACAAACTCGGAAGAGAAAAAAATCACCCGTGTCAGGAACAAAATAAATTGTTTGGAACCAACCAGAGCGATAGATACTGTGTTGCGTGCTCGGTCAGTCTCTCAGTCGTGTCTGAGTCTTTGTGACCCCAGGGACTGCAGCCCACCAGGCTCATCCGTCCATGGGATTCTCCAGACAAGAACAGTGGGGTGGGTTGCCACGCCCTCCTCCAGGGGATCTTCCCAACTCAGGGATCAAACCCACATCTCTCGCATCTCCTGCATGGGCAAGTGGGTTCTTCACCACTGGCGTCACCTGGGAAGAGTTCAGAAAGGGAAGAGGGTGAAAGAATTCAGCAGATGAGTGATGACCACTGCTATTAAAAGAATACTTTCCTCTTGCAAGGATAAGCGAGGAAAGGTGACAGGTTTTTGTGAAAAGGAAAATATTCTAACTGGGTGACAAGACGTGTCAGAAAATCATCCATCTGAGTCCCCGGAGGAGACACTTTTGGGGCACCTGGGTTGAGGACACTGTTCCTCGTGCAGCTGAGTGGTGAGTCCGTTCCTCAGCCCCTGGGGGTGGCTGACTGCCCACGGTCTCCCACGGGGACACAGCGCAGGGTGACTCCAAGTGTCCAAGGACAGCGAGGCAGGCACACCCTGTCACCCGCCCACGCCGAATTATTTGTGCATCCGTTGAACTAATATGTATCCAGCTCGCCTTTCTCCTTGCTAGAAAACGATGCCTCCTTTAAAATTATGTCACAGAAGTAAACTCAAAAGGTGCAAAGATATCAATCGTGTTTGGTAATGTTGAATAAGATAGATTAGATATTATATGATAGAGATAGGTTCATAGATAATAGATGAAAAAGATCCCATGATGGATGAGTAGACAGAGATATATCAATAGACGATAGATGGGCTTCCCTGATAGCCCAGCTGGTGAAGAATCTGCCCGCAATGCAGGAGACCCTGGTTCGAACCCTGGGTTGAGAGGCTCCCTTGGAGGAGGGCATAGCAACCCACTCCAGTATTCTTGCCTGGAGAATCCCATGGGTGGAGGAGCCTGGTGGGGTACAGTCCACGGGGTTGCCAAGTATCGGACATGACTGAGCAACTAACTCTTTCACTTTAGATATAGATAGGTTGAATTATACATAGCTTATCTAGATAATAGATAGATGATTGATAGGTAAATAGATTAAACAGAGATAGGGACACACACACACAGGAATGTCAAGAGCCTACAGAATTTTCCCCTCACTGGAAACCCAAGAGGCAGAATTAGACACGACTGGATATTCCGTTTGCTCCAGGCCTCCTGGAATTCTTGTAAACTGAACCACAGTTTAAGTATCACAGGGAAATCTGTTACCCAAGCCACCCCCGGAATCTGAGTGGGCAGCCGGGAAGCCGCAGACCACGAGCAACGTTGCCATTTTCCGTCCCATCCATACTCACGTTTCCTCCAGCCCAGCAGAAACCCACAGTCTAGAATCCCCGGCAAAGATGCTAATTGAAGGTCTCTGCTTTTGCAGAGGAGGTCACGGTTGCAGATTACAGCGGGGAGAAGGCACAGGAGAAAATCCACCGGGGTTGGGGGGGGAGGTGCCGTGGAAGTTGCCGTGGGTCTTGGAAAGAGAAGGTGCCAAGTCCCTGCAGTCGTGTCCAACTCTCTACGACCCCATGGACTGAAGCCCGCCAGGCTCCTCTGTCCATGGGATTCTTCAGGCAAGAATACTGGAGTGAGTAGTCTTTCCCTTCTCCAGGGGATCTTCCCGACCCAGAGATCGAACTCCCGTCTCCTGAATTGCAGGCACATTCTTTCCCATCTGAGCCACCATGGAAGCCCCAAGGATGCAAACCTTTGGTTATAAGATAAGGAAGCTCAGTGGGTCTGACAGCGGCCTCTGCGGGTAGCCAGTGATGGGGCTGTTGGCTTTTTGTGCACAGGGGTTCGGACACAGTAAATAAAGTGGCTGTAAACACTCACAGAAATGAACCCTGAATATTCATTGAGAGGACTGGAGCTGAAGCTGAAGCTCCAATACTCTCTGCCCACCTGATGCAAAGAAGTGACTCATTAGAAAAGACCCTGATGCTGGGAAAGATTGAGGGCAGGAGGAGAAGGGGATGACAGAGGATGAGTCGGTTGGATGGCATCACCAACTTGATGGAGTGAGTTTGAGTAAACTCCAGGAGATGGTGAAGGACAGTGAAGCTTGGCGTACTGCAGTCCAGGGGGTCACACAGAGTCGGACATGATTAAGTGACTAAAGAACAACTTTCAGTGGCAACATGGTGGGGAACCCACCCCCTCAGGGAACCCTGTGACTTTTTGTGCCTGAAAAATAAGAACTTAAAAAGCTGACGTGTTTGTTTCTTTAATAGAGGGTGTAACTTAATTAACTCTAACATTAGGAATGTAAAGTGGATTGGCGGCCCTTCAGATGTAGCAATTGATTTTTTTTCTTTTTACACGATGCGGTGCATAATTTCTCCCTATTATTAATTTATGGAGTACCTTTCTTTGGAGAAGCTCATAACACCTCTCCAACTTTGGTGTCTTATTAAACAGTCATGGTGGCCCTTGAAGGAAGGGAAGTGGCAAATATTATTACGTTATCAAACAATGTCTCCATAAATATCCATAATTGGAATAAAAAGTAATTTTGAGGAGCAAAGGAACGCCCTTGAAAGGGAACACCAGGATCATTTCACCACATGCTTTTCTGATGTTCAGCACAATCGCGCTGCAAAATTAATCTTGTCCACGCTTTGCATCACATTGCAAACTATTGAGTGACCTCAGGAGCCCAGCTCCCTGGGGATGACCGGAGAGGTGGGGGGAACACTTCCTGCTGCAGCTGATTTTGCAAGGGCAGAAGGCAGAAGGGAGAGACAATCCTCTCTGCTTCCTCTTATGAGGTCCCTTGTGATTGCAATTAGGGGCCACCTGGATAACACAGAAGACTCTCTCCATCAAAATCCTTCATTTAATCATGTCTGCAGAGGTCCTTTTCCCATGTTAAAAGAAAACAGATCCCAGGTTTTAGGAAGCAGGATGTGGACGTCTTTGGGGACATTATTCTATCCACCACACGGGGTCAGGACGTGGATGGGTATGGATGTTCTGTGATTGCGTGTCTGAGTCTTTGTGTGTGGGTTTGTGTCTCTGTGTGTATGCAGTGTGTGTTGTGTGCTTGTGTATGTCTTGTGTGTCTGAGTGTCTTTAGAACGTGCAGTGTGTGTATACTATGCATGTGTCTGTGTGTGTATCTCTGTATGTGTATTATGTGGGTTTGTGTGTTTGTGCCCACACATGTGCTCTAAGATCCCAGTCCCCACCCTGGCCACCTAGGTGCGTCATCCACCCATCCACCCATCCAAACATCCATCATTTATCCACCGATCCAACCATGCACCTATCCATCATTCATCCACTCATCTAACCATCCATCACCCATCAATCCACCCATCATCCATCCCCCATGTACCCATCATCCATCCATCCACCCATCCATCCATCATCCACCCACCCATCCATCCATCCCTCACCCATCAATCTACCCATCCATCCCTCATCCACCCATCATCCATCCCCACATGTGCTCTAAGCTAAGACTCCAGTCCCCACCCTGGCCACCTAGGTGCATCATCCATCCATCATCCACCCATCATTGATTCATCCATCCATCTACCCATCCATCCATCACCCACCACCCATCCATCCATCCCTCACCCATCAATCCACCCATCCACCCATCATCCATCCCCCATCCATCCATCCACCCATCATCCATCCCCACATGTGCTCTAAGCTAAGACCCCAGTCCCCACCCTGGCCACCTAGGTACATCATCCACCCATCATCCATCCCCCATCCACCCATCATTGGTCCATCCATCCATCTACCCATTCATCATTCACCCACCACCCATCCATCCATCCATCCACACATCCATCTGTCTGTCATCCTTCCACCCATCCACCCATGCACCCATCCATCATAAATTGATCCATTCACTCATGCACTCATCCATCACCCATCTACCACCCATCATCCATCACTGATCCATCCATCCATCTACCCATTCATCATCCACCCACCATCCATCCATCCACCCATCATCCATCTCTCATCCACCCAGCATTGATTCATCCATCCATCTACCCATCCATCATCCACCCACCCATCCATTCATCCATCACCCATCAATTCATCATTCATCCCCCATCCATCCATCCCCCATCCACCCACTCACCCATCCATCCATCCACCCACCCATCCATCCCCCATCATCCACCCATCCACCCATCATCCCTCATCCATCCATCTACCCATCTACCCATCATCCATCCATCCCCCATCCTCCACTCATCCATCCATCCACCCATCATCCATCCACTATCCATCAATCCACCCATCCACCCATCAATCCACCCATCCATCCCCCCATCATCCACCCATCCACCCATCATCCCTCATCCATCCATCTACCCATCTACCCATCATCCATCCATCCCCCATCCTCCACTCATCCATCCATCCACCCATCCACCCATCATCCATCAATCCACCTATCCATCCATTCCCCCATCCACTCATCATCCATCAATCCACCCATCCATCACCCATCAATCCACCCATCATTCATCCATCCATCCATCCACCCATCACCCATCAATCCACCCATCATCCATCATCCATCCATCCATCCCCCATCCATCTGGCTGGCGCTGCTCCCCAGACACTGTGCAGGACATGGGATTTGCAGCTGATTTCCACTGCATCCTCCTTGCCTGCGGTCAGATGGCTCCGGGCACACGGCAGAGGAATTGAGCACACCATGTGGCAAACCCGGGTCCCCCTCCCAGCCTGCTCTGCCCGCCAGGCGCTGGCTCTGTGGGGCTTCTGGGACCATCTTTGCAGCCTGCAATCGCCCGGATTAAGAGGATTAAACACCATTAAACGACCATCCTCCAGCGCGGGGACACACACTCCCTCTCCTCCAAGCCTCCTTCGGAGGGGGGCTGAGGACCCGATGCCCACAAAGGGACCCCTTAGCATGACAAAGAGCCGAGCCTTCATCCCCCCAACCCCCCAGCCCCAGAACAAATGGCGTGGAACTGGCCCGGGGATTGTCGACACCTCCAACACTGGCTTCCCTGTTTTTTCTTTACTTTTCCCCATTCGGAGCTCAAGGTGTCATATTAATTATTTAAATCTTGGGGAGATTTCAGGGGCCATCCTCCTCCGAGGCCGCGTTCCGTGCCAGAAGGCTGGGGAGGGAGTTCACGTTGGCTTTTCTTAATTAGCGCCGAACCCAGAACTTTGATCTCCGGGAACAGCAGCATCCAAGGAGGAAAAACTTCCTGTGCACTGTTTACCCCGCACCTAGCTTCTGCCCTGCGCTGTTTTCCCACCCCACCGGACTTTGATTGTCCTCGTTCAGGGTGGCGGGGGGTCGGGAGTGGGGATGGCGGGCAGGGGACGCCCATGTTCTGGAAGAATTTAAACAGCTTCAAAGAGCCCGGGGGCGGTGATGATCCTTCAGTGCCAGGCGCGGTGGCCACCGAGCTGCTTTTGAGCCGGATGCCCGCCGGATTTATTTGTCTATTTTCGGGGGAGCGGGCGGGGCGGGGCTGGGTTTGTGGGTGCCTGGTGCCACATATCAGAGGTCTCCCCACGCAGACTGATCTCCGCTCATTAAGAGGCTTGTCTGTCTCCCCCCAGCCAAACGGCGGCGGGGTGGTAATGAATCACAAGGGCCTGCGTTCTCGGAGCGTTCTTCCCCAGCCATGCCTGCAACTCTGCCGCTTAGATCTGTGAGGGGTCACCTCCGAGGGCCTGCCTTGTTAAAAAAAAAAAAAAATCTCATTTACATTTTCCTGGCTGCCAAGACACAGAATGACATGCAGGGTGGGGACAAAAAAAAAAAAAAAAAAATCAGAAAGTTAGCCAAGCACTCGCTGAAAAATGAAATCCACCCAAGTTTGGCACAAAGGACGCACCTTTCTGACTGTTAGTCTTTAGGATGTGGGGATCAAAGGGACACTGGGATCCAAACTCGGAGAGCCAGGCAGGGCGTCTGTGCATGCTTGAGTTTGCAGAAGCCGCTTCACAGCTCCGTGTAGACAGCCTTGATCAGCGGACCTGCGCCTCCCCTGACAGCAAGCCCCGCTGCCCGCAGAAGTGTCGGTTCCGAGTCATCTATCTCGGACTCACATACCTGCAGAAAAGGGGAGATGGAAATTTCCTGAAATCAGAGCCACTGCCGAAAAAGAAAATGCCAGCGATTAGAGAGAGGCGCTGAGAGATCTGGGTTTGGGGGCGTTCATAATACCCAAAGTGTCACACATTTTTTTTTTAAGTATGCATATTTTAGAGTGGATTTTACTGTCTGAGAAATAATTGGGATTTACAGCTGTTAAGATAACGAGATTCTCTGTCTCTCTGTCAAGTACTTGCTCCTGCTTTCCTGGCTGGATTTCTCCCACAGGGTTAGATCATGACTTATTTATCCCTGCCTTCCCAAGGTCCCTCCTCGGATGCCTGGGGTGCAGGCACCCTTGACACCTGCACTCTGAGACCTTCTCGGTCTGACCTTAACATTTGGAGGCTGCACACTTAACCAGGCTGCAGCTATGATGGCCAAGAATTGCTTAGCAGTGGCCATTATTCTAGGGCTTCCCTGGTGGCTCAGATGGTAAAGAATCCACCTACCAATGCAGGAGACTCGGGTTCCATCCCTGGGTCGGGAAGATCCCCTGGATGAGGGCAACCCTCATCCAGTATTCTTGCCTGGAGAATCCCATGGAGAGAGGAGCCTGGTGGGCTACAGTCCCGGGGGTCACACAGAGTCAGACATGACTGAGCCCCGGACACACACAGAGGCTATTATAGCAAAGATGCTCTCTCTCATTCCAACACAGGATGCCAGCTGAAAACACCAACATCCACACAGCTGGAGTCCAAGCCCAGAGTCCACCTGTCCGAGTGGCTGGACATTCTAAACTCTTTTTATAAACAGTGCCCCTAAAATCATTGTCAGTGAGGAGGGAGCCTCAGAAAAACAGGAGTAAATGCTGTGGGTGTTGTTATTTATTTCTGTTGTTCAGTCACTCAGTCGTGTCCGACTCTGCGACCCCACAGACTGCAGCCCGCCTGGCCTCCCTGTCCATCACCAACCCCTGGAGTTCATTCAAACTCACATCCATCGAGTCGGTGATGCCCCTCAACCATCTCATCCACTGTCATCCCCTTCTCCTCCTGCTTTCAATCCTGCTCACCATCAGGGTCTTTTCCAATGTCTGGCACCATCTCCAAACCCCTTTCAGGAGCCAAACTCTACATCACAATGTGGCCACATCTCACGGCTGAGATTCCTCCAGCTGGTTGGGAGCGGGGGAATGGTGTGTGAAACCCACGAGGCTGTTCCCAGGCGGTGGGGAGGCTGAAGTCCCCAGAACCCCACTCTAATAGGCAAAGATTTAGACCAGGACTTTCCCTGCAGCCGATCTGGGCTCTTGCCTGTTTTTGTAAATAAAGTTTTATCGGCAGTCAGCCACGCCTCTCCATTTCCATAACTGCCTCCAGCGGCTTTTGTGACACTGGCAGATTCCTGTCGTTGTGACCCAGGCCCCGTAATGTACAAAACTGTAGATATGTGTGATCTGACGAGGGGGGTCGTATGGTTGAGATGGAAAGACAGGATCTGTGGTCTCAGCCAGCTCGGACGCTTTCTGTCTGCCGAACATCCACGCTGTGCTGCTGTTTGGTCGGTTAGGTTGTGTCTGACTCTTTAAGACCCCACGAGCTGTAGCCCTCCAGGCTCCTCTGTCCATGGGATTCTCCAGGCAAGGATACTGCAGCGGGTTTCCGTGCCCTCCTCCAGCGGGTATTCCCACCCCAGGGACTGAACCCAGGTCTCCCGCATTGGCTGGCAGATTCTTTGCCATGCGAGTCACCAGGGAAGCCCCAGGAGCTCCCTTTATCCAATTCCAAACGTGCAGCGCAGCATCATTTCCCGTGCTGTGCATCCCACGTGTAGGACTTCCTCCTCCTAGAGCTGGAAGGCTGTGCTCGAGACAGCAGTCACCCACCGTTTAGGCAGCAGGGACCGGTTTCGTGGGAGACAGGTTTTTCCACAGGCCAGAGTGGGTGTGGGGGCTGTTTCGGGATGATTCACACACATCACATTCACCGTGCACTTGATTTCTGTCGTGATTACATCGGCTCACCTCAGATCATCAGCCATCAGGTGCTGGAGGCTGGGGACCCTTGGTCTAGATTATCACCTCCCCGGTTCCACCTCCCTCAGCCCTGGCAACCATGCTCCTCTGCCTCCGTGAGTCTGACTATTTTAGATGCTGTGTAGCAGAGAAATCATGCAGAATTTGTCTCTCTCTGTCTGACTTCATCTCACTTAGCATAATGCCCTCCAGGTCCATCTGTGTTGTTGAAATGGCAGGATTGCCTTCTCTCTCTCTTTTTTTTAAAGGCTGAATAATATTCCCCGGTGTGTTTAGACACACGAGGGAACGTTATATAAATACATTTTCTTATCCGTTCATCCGTCAACAGATATGCACCTTGTCTCCGTAGCTCGGCTCAGAAGAATCATGACTGCAGTTATTGAGGTGCTGTTCTTGAACCACAAGCCATCCACCCACAAAAAACCCCAAATCGCCTTGAGAGAGTCCTAGCTCAGACCCCCAAATTGGGCACGTTTATTCAGTCTGCTTCACATGTCCCAGAGAAAAAATGAAGTTGTTTTGTTTTCTGATCTGAAAGCTAGGCAGACTCATCGCTTCTCACCAAGGTCGGCAGAGATCATCGCAGCCGGGTGGTCAGTCCTCAGAGGACAGGAAAACCTGACCAGAGTTTGGGACTAACACCCGCCCCACCACCAAGAAGACAGGAAGAAGAGACCGTGACTTCCTGTTTGCATTGGCAAGAAACATGACGGAACCCCAGGAACCAGATCCCCAGTTAAATCATCCTGGCATTTTCACAAGCAAGAGGGGAGCAAACAACAGACATGCAAGCAGTCTTAGAGTTGGGAAGTCCCTTCAGGAGCTCCGGGTGCAAAATGCACATTGTCCTTAGTAGCATAGCTGGAGACGGGTCGGGTTTCTGGGGGTCCCGTGGAGACCCTCCGGAAGACACAGGGAAGGTCCCTCAGGAGGACACACACAAACCCAACAGAGTCAACCCAACCCGTCTTTTCTCCACCCGTTTCCCCAGAAGCCAGAAGTCTTCAGAGATAAATGATGTAAATGAAAGGACTGAGTGCATTTAAAGCGTGGAGCAGTTTCTGAACCACGAGAGGAGGTGGGGCAGGGAGTGTGTAGGTTTGGAAACCCCCGGGACAAAGAACACAATGGGGTGTCAACATTCTGACCCGAAGTCTCAAATGCATCAAGAGCTCCAAAGAGAGTCAAGTCCACCCTCCTCTGAGTGCTCAACACCGTCCCGCTGTGTGCCTGCATGCAAAGTCGCATCAGTGGTGTCTGACTCTTTGTGATCCTGTGGACTGTAGCCCCACCAGGCTCCTCTGTCCCTGGGATTCTCCAGGCAAGAGTACTGGAGTGGGTTGCCATGCCCTCCTCCAGGGGATCTTCTGGACCCGGGGATCGAACCCGCGTGTGTTATGTCTCCTGCATTGGCAGGCGGGCTCTTTACCACGAGTGCCAGCTGGGAAGCCCCTCTGCTCTGTTACAAACCCAGAAAAGTCCAATATCCCAGCATCTCCGGTATCTGAGAAGTCGGTCCTGGGAGTGAGTCAGTCTTCACCCAGAGGACGCTGGACCCTGATGGATGCAGACGACTGAGAGCAGGATAATGACTCCGTAGGAAGTGACTTGGCAGCAGCAGCAGCAGGAAGTGGACAGGGAGCCGGCACCATTGTGGGGAGAGAGGAGAAACACTTCTGGGTTGACTTAGCTGAGATGGTATGCATATACGTCACACAAGTTGTGGCCCAGATGGTGAAGAATCTGCCTGCAACGCAGGAGACATGGGTTCGATCCCTGGGTGGGGAAGATTCCCTGGAGGAGGTTATGGCAACCCACTCCAGGATTGTTGCCTGGAGAATCGCAAGGACAGAGGAGTCTGGTGGGCTACAGTCCATGGGGTAGCAGAGTCTGACACAAGGTAGTGACTATCACTTTTTGGGTTTCCCTGATGGCTCAGATGGTAAACAATGTGTCTGCAACGCAGGAGACCTGGGATTGATCCCTGGGTGGGGAACATCCCCTGGAGAAGGGAATGGCTACCCACTCCAACATTCTTGTCTGCAGAATCCCATGGACAGAGGAGTCCGGTGGGCTCCAGTCCACGGGGTTGCAAAGAGTCGGACACAACTGAGGCAGCCGAGTACGCATGTAGCACGCCCTCACTTTTGGACTGAGACCCAGCACACGACAGCGTGCTGGCCTCGCCCGTCCCCCGCCTGACCGTGGACACAGATCAGCTGCCATGCCCGTCTCAAAAAATCAGTTCAGCTTTCTGGGACTTCCTGGCCGCGGCTCCCAGTGGCCCATCTCTGCAAGGAGGTCTTTTAATTACCTTTCGCCTCCCAAGACTGGCTCGCCGCTGGAGTTGTGGTTTAAGACATTAGCAACTGAATGGGCAGGCTCCTTACTGTATATCATTTTAATCTTTCATGTCTGAGTAAGCCAGATGGTTTATTATTATTACAAGCTCTGCCTCGAAGAAGAAGGGAAAAAAAAAAACTTTCTTTCCGAGGATTTGTGAGATGATGGGAAAAGAAAAAAAAAATTCGAGGGGAGGGGTACAAGTAGGGGTGGGCTCGTGTGACCCAGAACAGCCTGGATTTTAACTGCAAGTCCTCCGTGGGCGGTACCTTCCACCTAATCACCGCTCCCAGTAAATAAATAGGTAGATTAGACAGATCACTAGAACGGCATTCAAGGTTCACAGGCAGGAGGCTCGTTTCAAAAAATACAGACTCTGCTCAGCAAAGTCGTCACAGCCTTACGTGAGACCTCGGGGCGGCCGGGCTCAACGCCACTCCATTTGTAACGTTTTTGCCCAGATTTTTAAGGTTTTTGCTGTTTGGCTGCTGCAGCCGGGCAACTGCAGAGTTTATGCAGCAGACCACGTGACTATAAAGTTCTTCCTAAGGGAAAAAATTACTTCGGTCATCCCTAAAATACGCACTCTGGGGTTTTTATTTTTTAAGTTTCTATTTTGTAGTCAAAGTGTTGAAAGCGTTATTCGCTGAGTTGTGTCCGACTCTTTGGAACCCTGTGGACTGCAGCCCGCCAGGCTCGGTTCATGGGATTCTCCAGGCAAGAATACTGGAGTGGGTTGCTATTTCCTCCCTCAGGGGATCTTCCTGGCCCAGGAATCAAACCTGCAATTCAGGGTCTCTTGCATTGCAGACGGATTCTTTCCTGTTTGGGTCACCAGGGAAGTCCTAGTTTGCACTGGGGTATAGCCAATCAACAATATTGTGATGGTTTCAGATGGACATTGAAGGGACTCAGCCATACACACTGGAGAAGGCAATGGCACCCCACTCCAGTGCTCTTGCCTGGAAAATCCCATGGACGGAGGAGCCTGGTAGGCTGCAGTCCATGGGGCTGCTAGGAGTCAGACCCGACTGAGCAACTTCACTTTCACTTTTCACCTTCATGCATTGGAGAAGGAAATGGCAACCCACTCCAGTGTTCTTGCCTGGAGAATCCCAGGGACGGGGGACTCTGATGGGCTGCCGTCTCTGGGGTCGCACAGAGTCGGACACGACTGAAGCGACTTAGCAGCAGCAGCAACCATACATATACACACATCCATCCTCCCCCAGGGTGAGGTGGTGTGTGCATAGGGGTCCGTGTGTGTGCACAGGTGTACACCTAAGGATAAGCGTATGTATGTTTGTTATATGTAGCAATGAGCAAACTTGCAGACATGTCTGTGTGTGTGTGTGTGTAACGTGAGTTTGTGTGCACGCACACAGTTTGTGCTGTACATTGTAACTGTGTGTGGCTATGAGTATTTGCACATGTGTGTACACATATTTGGACCTCCCAGGCAGCTCCGTGGGCAAAGAATCAGCCTTCAATGCAGGAGTCGCGGGATACTCCGGTTCGATCCCTGGATCAGGAAAGATGCCCTGGAGGAGGCAATGGCAACCCACTCCAGTGTTCTTGCTGTGGACCGGGGAGCCTGGAGGGCTACAGTCCACGGGGTCGCAAAGAGTCGGACAGGACTGAAGCGAGTTAGCACACAAGCGGGTGCACATAACGGCATGTGTGTGAGAATGTGTGTGCGCTGTATGTGCCTGTGGGGGTGTGTGTGTGTCACTGTGGGGGTGTGTCTGCCCATGCGTGGGTTTAGCTGAATATGTGCTTGGACCTGTGTTTGCATATGTGTGAGCAGGGATGTGTGTGACTAAGTGTGTGTGTGCCTGTCTGAATATGTGCTTGGACCTGTATTTGCCTGTGAGAATGTGTGTGTGTGTGGGGGGGTGTGTGTGTGTTCCTGTCTGTGTGCTTGGACCTGTATTTGCCTGTGTGTGAGAACGTGTGTGTGTGTGTCTGTGACTGTGGGTATGTGTGTTCCTGTCTGCGTGCTTGGACCTGTATTTGCCTGTGTGTGAGAACGTGTGTGGGTGTGGGTGTGGGTGTGGGTGTGGGTGTGTGCATGCGTGCCACCACGTGTCAGCAGTCCCGTCTCCCTCTCCTCCCAGCATCTCCTGTCCGTCTGCCGTCCGGACAGACCGCCCCCAGGCCCGCCACCGCCCGCCTGCCTGGGGCTTCTCCGACAGCTTCCCCACCACACTAATGGTGTGACACACCCAGTTGCCATCCTCTGTCCTGAAGCCCCGGAAGGCCTCTCTGGACCGCACGCACCAAATCCCTTCCTGTGGTGACGAGGGCGCGCCAGCAGGGCACCTGCCCGGCTCCCATCTCTGCAGGTCGGGGCTGAGCCCAGGCCTTGGCAGGCATCTCCCTGCAGGTGATGCCCCAGACACCGCACAGGTCAGCCACCCGCTGTCCCCCCACCCCGCCTCATTACATGCGGTCTCCGGGCTGCGCTGTCAGCAGCAGCCCCGCAACGACGCCGCGTCCATCTGTCAGGCACTGAACGCACAGGGGCTGGCGGTGTGGGGAAGCTCTCCAGGGAGTTCCAGATCTCATCGCGGCCACCACATCCACTTCCCTGCCCCCAGCTCCATCTGCTGATGTCCTCCGACGTGCCTGCCTCTCTCTTTTTTTTTTCTTTTTTCTCCAAACATCTCCCAAATTGCATTTTCCATTTAAAGAAATTTCTGAAGGGCAATTGACAAGCACCCAGGGCCCTGGGTCTCATGGGTCACTCAGCACCTGCGTAGTGCGTGGCCGTCTACACTGATCCCAGCCACCGCCCTAGCTCCCCGGCTCAGGCACTGGCTGGATGAGTGCCCGAAAAGCATCAGATTGGAGGCTTACGTGCATTTCAGGGCAGCCCCATGGACGCACCCCAATACAAAGAGATGGCATTTCTTCTAAGACGTTTTAACAAGTGTTGACCAATGTCCATTGAGTGCCTGGGCTCTGGGTGTTGAAAAGGTGTGTTTCTCTCAATCAAGGGTTTCACACTCAAATGCCGTCAGGAATTAGGCAGGTTGTTTAAAGATATGAGGCCGGTTTGATGTGAGTGAGGCGTTAGGGAGCGCTGGGGACTGTGGTGGGCTTCCCTGGGGACTGTGGTGGGCTTCCCTGGGACTGTGGTGGGCTTCCCTGGGGACTGTGGTGGGCTCCCCTGGTGGGCTTCCCTGGGGACTGTGGTGGGCTTCCCTGGGGACTGTGGTGGGCTTCCCTGGGGACTGTGGTGGGCTCCCCTGGTGGGCTTCCCTGGGGGCTCAGCAGGAAAGAACCCGTCTGCTCGTCCAGGAGACGCTGGCCTGAGCTCTGGGTCAGGAAGATCCCCTGGAGGAGGAAATGGCAACCCACTCCACTGTTCTTGCCTAGAGGATTCCAGGGACAGAGGAGCCTGGAAGGCTGCGGTCCACAGTGGTGCAGAGTCGGCCATGAATGAACTGCTAACACACACATACACATGCATGCGCACACACGAGACATTTATGTAAAATGCCTGTGTGTAACATCGACATGCTATGTCATACACAGCATCTGCTTATGTATAGTGTCCACGTGTTACATCTAGTGTTTATATGTAAAATCTATATGCAACACGTATGTACAATGTAGATATAAAATAATCATGTATAACATCTACATATAATGTGTACACTCGGTGCTTAGCATATCTGTATACTGTGTCTCTATATAGTCTGTATGCAATTTTTATATAAGATATCTACCTACAAGGTCTGTATGCAATGTTTATCTAAGTATATATGACACCTACGTATAATGGGTGTTTGCCGCTCAGTCAACCCCATGGACTGCAGCCCGCCAGGCTCCTGTGTCCATGGGACTCTCCAGGCAAGAATCCTGGCCTGGGTCACCGTGCCCTCCTCCAGGGGATCTTCCCAACCCACGTACATATAATATCTATATATACACGTCTGCAAGCAATGTCTGTACACGATACTTACACGTCTCTATATAATTACGTCTCTATGTGTGCCTCTACGAGAAACTGTTTACCTGTAACATATATAACGTCTACAAGTGTTATGTTTCTATACAGTGTCTATATATAATCTGTCACAATTTTATATAAAATGTCTGCATACAATGTCCATATGCAGTGTTTATCTACATACAACATCTATATGTAATACCTATGGGTAATGTCTGCATGCAATGTCCATATATAATATTTAGACTCGTCTATAATATATAGTAGGCTGTCCTTGGTAGCTCCAATGGTAGAGAGTCTGATTGCAATACAGGAAACCTGAGTTCAGTCCCTGGGTCAGGAAGATCCCCTGGAGAAGGAAATGGCAGCCCACTCCAGTCTTCTTGCGTGGAGAATCCCAGGGACAGCCGAGCCTGGTGGGCTACATACAGTCCATGGGGTCTGAGAGAGCGGGACACGACTGAGTGACTTAGCACTAGCACTAGCCCTATATATATATATTACCTACACTATATAGCCTGTATATAATACGTATAATGTCTACTTCAGAGCTTATGTATGTTTCTATAACCATGTCTATATATATAGTCTTTGTAGAATTTTGATAAAAAATGTCTACAATGTCTGCATGCAATGTTTATATACAACACCTATATAAATACTTATGTATGTTGTACTGCTGCTGCTGCTAAGTCACTTCAGTCGTATCCGACTCTATGCGACCCCATAGACGGCAGCCCACCAGGCTCCCCGTCCCTGGGATTCTCCAGGCAGGAATACCGGAGTGGGTTGCCATTTCCTTCTCCAATGCACGAAAGTGAAAAGTGAAAGTGAAGTCGCTCAGTCGTGTCCGACTCTCAGTGACCCCATGGACTGCAGCCCACCAGGCCCCTCCATCCATGGGATTTTCCAGGCAAGAGCACTGGAGTGGGGTGCCATTGCCTTCTCCGTATGTTGTACTATAAATACTTATATACAATGCATGCTAAGTCACTTCAGTTGTTTCTGACTCTGTGCAACCCCATGGACTGCAGCCTGCCAGGCTCCTCTGTCCATGGGATTCTCCAGGCAAGAATACTGGGGTGGGTTGCCATTTCCTTCTCCACTACGTCCACTATCTATATACAATATTTAAATATATGTGTATATGATGTCTATGTATAATGCTTACATAGAACGTCTATATACAACATTTACATTTATATATATAGGTGTCTATGTATAATACTTATATATAATGTCTATATATAATATTTACAATATAGATATTTACATATATCTAAAGAGTCTGGCTGCAATACAGGAGACCTGGGTTTGACCCTTGGGTCAGGGAGATTCCCCTGGAGGAGGAAATGGCAGCCTGCTCCAGTATTTCTGCCTGGAGAATCCCACGGACAGAGGAGCCTGGCGGGCAACAGTCCAGGGGGTTGCACAGAGTCAGACACAACTGAGTGACACTCACACACACACACACACACACACACACACACACGTCTATGTATACACTCACACACAAACACACAATGATTGAAATGCAGCTTGACCAGAACAAATTGCCCGCAAGAGGAGGACGAGAGAGCAGGTTAAGCCGCGTGCACGCCCCACACGTTGGGTCCACGTGGGACGGCCAGGTGCCTGGCCCCCATCTGCATATTGAAAACTCGGCCAGACAAGAGGCTGAATTTCCTGAACACTTTTCCACCAGATGGTTCTCTTCCTGTCCCTGCAGTCCTAGGCTCTCCTCCCAGAGCCTGTCAGGACGGAGGGGGAGGCCCCCTCCTTATTCTATTTCATTCTAAATAAATGACGGCGTTTATCCCGCGGCCCCATTCCACCACCACCCCCCGCCCCCGCACAACTAATGGTCTGAGTGATGGAGCAAAAATAACGTTCCTTCCCAGCCTTGAAATAAAACACCCCACGTCGACAGACGCGTCTGAGCCGGTATCATTGGAGCGTCTCCGTTTCAGCGTCGTCCCGCCGCCTCCCCCTCCCCCGAATCCCCTTAAAAACACCCGGGAAGGAAACCTGTATTGTCGGTCTGCATCTCCGCCGCACTTTGTCTGCTGGGCTGTTTTGCATTTCAAGACATTTCCACTCACCTTGAGTTGCCGGTTCAAGAAAGAAACAATAAGTTTAATCTTCTCGCTTGACAATGATGTATAGTTCTGGAGGGGAAAAAAAAAAAACCCACCACCAAACGCGGTTTTCAGGGATTATCATTAAGGAGGCTTCTCCTGGGCCACCCAGTCCAGTCTGTCCTCGCACTTCCTACCATAAGCACCCAAGCTGTGTGTCTCTCCAAGGCCGCAGAAGTCGCAGCCACGTCCTCCCGAGCGCGCCCGGCCCCGGGGCGAGGTCTGATCTCCGACCGGCGGACGGACAGCCCCCAGCTGCCGGCTTCATCCCGGAGACCCCCGCCCCCACCCCAGCGCCACCCGAGGACCTCTTCCCGCTCGGCAAATTGGCCTCCGACGCAACTGGTTTCAATTAGAATTCCTTCTCTGCACTTGCATTTTTTTTTTTTTCCTTCTTTGCAGTTAGCTCCGCACGGTCTTGGCATCCTTGCCGGCCAGGGGCGGGGAGCTGAGTCTGTTAACCGGAGTGCAGAGACCCAGCAAAACGGATGTGGATAGAAGGGGTGATTCGACACTTCATCCCAGTAGGGGATTATAGGTGGAGAAATACCGGACCCTCCTGGCAGCTAAGGATCCTTCGAGAAAGCAGGTTCGCCTATCCCCAGGGCCAAGCAGGCTGGCTGAGCAACAAAACCCGTGCAACAGAAGCAGAAGTCAAGCCTCCCCCCATAATGAAACAATGGGCGCTGGAGACCCACATCCCGCCCGGTGCGCTCAGCACTGGAAAACTCAGAGTACCAGCCGCGTCCTGCGACCCCGTGGACTATAGCCCACCAGGGTCCCCTGTCCCTGGGATTCTCCAGGCAAGCATACTGGAGTGGGTTGCCATGCCCTCCTCCAGGGGATCTTCCCGAGCCAGGGATCGAACCCAGGTCTCCTGCATTTCGAGCAGATTTATTACCATCTCCGCCAGCAGGGAGACTCCAATATGTGGATATGTCCCACCAAGTCCCTTTACTGAAAATATCACAACATTGTTAATCAGCTATAGTCCAAAATAAATTGTTTTTAATATATAAGGACTTGCTATTCACTAAAATTATAAATGCAGAGGAAATGTTCCTCCTTCACCCATTCTATATCTATGAGGGGGAGGGGGCTTGCACCTTAGACTGACCAAAGAGAAAAACAGAATTCACAAACACACACACACACACACACACACACACACACTCCTCTCTCTCTCTCTCTCTAAGTGATGAGTGTCTTAAAGCAAGGGTTGGAACACGGGCACATTTAGCATCTTTACAGACATCAGTTTTGTGAAAACAAGAAGAAAAAAAGGATTTCAGGCTTCTGAGAGGGGGAAACTTGGGGAAGGTAAACAAGTAGGGGAAACGGACAGAGTGAGCTGTGTTTTGTTTTTTGTAATTCTCCGGCATCCCACGCAGTAAGGAGCCGGGCTCTCTGAGTCGTGGTACAAAGTGAGAGGTTTTCGTCGGGAGGAGACTCGGGCTGGGGGAGCTGATAGCAAAAGAAAAGAGAAGCTTATTTTTTAAGCCGGGACACCTTCTTTGAGGAGGGAGAGAACTGGCAGGGTTCTTTATCATGCAAATTTCCTCCCTTTGTGAGTCAGGAAATCTCAGATCCACTGTTTCTGACAGCAGGTTTCTGAGACAGGTTGAAACTGCAATCCAGTCTCACCAGGCTCCTCTGTCTGAGGCATTCTCCGGGCGAGAACACTGCAGTGGGTTGCCATGCCTTCCTCCCAGGGAGCTTCCTGATGCAGGGATTGAACCCGGGTCTCCTGCACTGGTAGGCGGATTCTTGACCATCTGAGCCCCCAGGGAAGCCCCAACCCTGAGCAAAACACTCCAGTGGGGGCTGTGGTTCCTTTTCACCCGGTGTATTTGTGCACATCCACTGGTCACCCTCTTCAATGTCATAAAACTCCCCTGAGAGGTGGTTCTTGGCGCTCTTCGCTCTGTGGGAGCTTCTGAGTTTATGCTGAGAGGGGAACGCCTTCAGGGGTCTTTCCAAAATTGCTTCTCCATTGTCTCCAGCTCAGAACAATTCTAATGCCAAAGGGTTAGGGTTAGGGTTAGGGTTATATTCTGCCCCTAAAGGAAATGTTCCCTCAAGGAACTCAGAACTACCCACACTTACCCTGAGTGTCAGGGAGGCTCTCTTGGGTGTATTTAGATTTCTTGTTATTGTTATGGTTGTGTGTTAAGGTGAGAAAGGGATTTTTAAAATAGAGTGTGAACTTATATGTACCGTCATCGCTGCACCATTTACAACAGCCACAAGGTGGAAACAGGCCAGAGTTCATGTATGGATGGATAGATAAGTGAGTAGGTGGATGGATGGATGGATGGACAGGTGGGTGGATGGATGGGTGGATGGGTGGATAAGTGTGTGGATGGATGGATGGATGGATGGATAAGTGGGTTATAGATGGGTGGATGGGTGAATAAGTGGGTGGACGGATGGATGGAGAAGTGAGTAGGTGGATGGATAGATGGATGGACAAGTGGGTGGATGGAAGGGTGGATGAGTGAATAAGTGGGTGGACGGATGGATGGAGAAGTGAGTAGGTGGATGGATGGATGGATAAGTGGGTGGATGGACGGGTGGGTGGGTGAATAAGTGGGTGGATGGATAGATGGATAAGTGAGTAGGTGGATGGATGGACAAGTGGGTGGATGGATGGGTGGATGGGTGAATAAGTGGGTGGACGGATGGATGGAGAAGTGAGTAGGTGGATGGATGGATGGATGGATGGGTGGATAAGTGGGTGGATGGATAGATGGGTAAGTGAATAGGTGGACGGATGGATGGATGGATACACAGCATGGGGTCCATCTGTTATTGAGTCCAACCTCACTCTGCTTGCCCCAGGACAGGCCAGTGAATCAGAGACAGGTATCGAGACAAGGAATACAACTTTGTTCAGGGAGCCAGATCGCCAAGATGTTGGCAAATTAATGTCTCAAAATAACCATCCTGTATGGGGCCTGCAAAAGACTCATTGGATGATGCTGGGAAAGATTGAAGGCAGGAGGAGAAGGGGATGACAGAGGATGAGATGGCTGGATGGCATCACTGACTCAATGGATGTGAGTCTGAGTGACCTCTGGGAGTTGGTGATGGACAGGGAGGCCTGGCGTGCTGCGGTTCATGGGGTCACAAAGAGTCGGACACGACTGAGCGACTAAACTGAACTGATGGGGCCTTTAACGGTCAGGCAGAGTGGCAGGGTTCTCTGAGGTGGGCCACCAAGTGTAATCATAATAACAAACACAGCGGAGAGAAGTCTAAGAAACGGTTCCAACATGAGTCAGAACTGGCTTATTCCTGCAACACACGCCCCTGGTGGAATATGATGCAACCATGAAGAGGAATGAAGCTCTGACACAGGCTACAACGTGGGTGGACCCCCGCACACGATGCTCACTGAGAGAAGCAAGACGCAGCAGGCCACGGAGTGTGTGCTTCTCTTCACAGGAGACGTCCTGAACAGGCACATCCACCGATCCAAAGCAGACTGGTGGATGCCAGGCTCCAAGACGAGACGCTTGTGAGCACTGACTGTACAATACATAACGGTTTAAACATAAATTTAAAATCATATGTTCTCACTGGAAATTTGTTGATTTTAGTAAAGTTTAATAAACTTCACCACCAATAAAAGAACCCCAACAGTAGTCGCCGCACCCCGCCCCACTGCAGACAATCTGATTCTCCTTGAGAACATCTGAAGAAAGACCACTCTGAAGGACCTCTGACCTTCACAGCTTAGATGTCCCCTCTACTTCAGGAGCCTCAGGGGACCTCCCTGGTGGTCCAGTGGTTGAGACTCTGTATTCCAAAGCAGACGGTGCAGGGTCGATCTCCGGGGAACTAAGATCCCAGGAGCCTCGCTGTCAGAAAAACCAAAACAGAGACCAGAAGCAACATTGAAACAAATTCAGTAAAGACTTTTAAATCAGCACACTGTCCTCTCTCTGCCCTGGGTTGCACCCAGGAGGTCCTGGCTATTGGCACAAAGCCGCCACCGTGAGGACCCCCGGCCCTCTCTTTGCCGGCCCTCCCTTTGCCAGCGTCGGCTGATTTGGGAAAGCAGCCATAAGAATAAACAGTGGCATGCACCCAGCAGTCACCTGCCTCCCTTCTGGGAGGAAAAACATACATGAAATCTCCCTCAAACACCAGCCAGCTTCCTCATTACTCTACTGTGGAGAATACTTTGGAAATATCTCCTTTTTTGTTCCAAAACCTCAAAACCCATGACAAGTGACCTATTTCCTGATCTGCACGTCTGGGGTCCAGGAATAATAATAAAAACCAGGTGACATGGACCGAAAAAAAAAAAGGTATCCATCTCAGTTTAGTTCTTTATAGTTCCTCAAATTTCCCCAAAGATAGAATGCCATGGGTGGACCGTCACACACGCCTGCTCTGCAGGGGAGTGGGGACATTGTACAGGCACACAAAACAAAATAGCAATTCTTATTTTAGGTGAGGACATATTTCATTCATACTTTCGCTCCAGTTTCATCAAATCTCGTGTGCACTATATCATGACGTTCAGTGTATTTCTCACCATGGATCTCTGTCCAACCTTATTCGAAAAGTCTACAAATACGATACCGAGGTCATCTCACATGTTCAGAAGAGTTGTTGTTCAGTCACTAAGTCGTGTCTTACTTTTGGTGACCCCGAGGACTACAGCAGCACAGCCAGGCTTCAGGACCTTCACTGTCTCCTGGAGGTTGTCCCAACTCTTGTCCGCTGAGTTGGTGATGCCATCCAGCCCTCTCACCCTCTGTTGCCCCCTTCTCCTCCCACCTTCATTCTTTCCCAGCATCAGGGTCTTTTCAAATGAGTCAGTTCTTCGCATCAGGTGGCCAAAGCATTGGAGCTTCAGCTTCAGCTTCAGCATCAGTCCTTCCAGGGAATATTCAGGGTTTATTTCCCTTAGGATTGACTGGTTTGCTCTCCTTGCGATCCAAGGGACTTTCAGGAGTCTTCTCCAGCACCACAGTGTGAAAGCATCAATTCTTCGGCGTTCAACCTTCTTTTTGGTCCAACTGTCACATCTGTACATGACTACTGGAAAAACCATAGCTTTGACTAGATGGATCTTTGTTGGCAAAGGGATGTCTCTGCTTTTTAATACACTGCCTAGGTTTGTCACAGCTTTCGTTCTAAGGAGCTAGAGTCTGTTAAGAATAGAGATTGATTTTTTTAAAGGTTATACTCCATTTACAGTTCTTATAAAATACTGGCTATATTCCCCCTGCTGTGTAGCATGTATTTGTCGCTCATTATGTATCTTGTATACACAGATCCTCGTAGCTTAGTTGTATAAATGTATCCTTGTAGCTTATTTTTACCTTATAGCATATTTTATACCTTGAAGCGTATTTTATGTTGTTTTTTAGTCACTCAGTCGTGTCCAACTCTTTGGGGCCCCATGAACTATAGCCTGCCTTGCTCCTCTGTCCCTGGGATTCTCCAGGCAAGAATCCTGGAGTGGGTTGCCGTGCCCTCCTCAAGGGGATCGGGGAAGCCCCAGTGTCTTTTTATACAGTACTGCTATATTTTATACTTTGTTCAAGACTTTGCTTTTTTTAAGAAAATTTCACGATCAGTATCCTTAAAGGCAGAAATCTATGGTCCAGGGCAGAAAGAAAAGATGAACAGACCCAGAGAAAGGTAATGAATATGAGTTCCCCGCCGCTAATACCCAGGAAACCAGCCGTTCGTCATAATTAATGGATTATGACCGGGCATTAATGCATCTTTATAATCAGGGAGCACAGTGCGATTCTTGTCTGAGCGGACAATGGGCCCGGGGACGCTGGGAAGGGAGGCGCCTCCTGCCCCGCGGAAACTTCCATTTGGGGAAGAGATGAAATTTCAGCAGAGACAGGGAGACACAGAAGTGAAAAATCAGCCTGAAAATAATTAGAAACAGGGTCAGGTAAGGAGGCCTGACCGCAAACAGAACACACGCGCCATCAGGCACAGCCGAAACCTGACGGGAGAAGAGGGGACGATCAGAGGTGGAGACGGACGGGGACACGCCGGCATCTTCACGCCAACCGCTCCCTTTCCAGCACCCTCACGTTATTTTGAGGGAAACCTCTAGCCAAGACTTTGTGAGCTCTGAGACCCTGGAGGCCACAGCCACCCCCTCATCCCCTCCATCAGCCTCTGGGGACCCCATAAATGGGGGTCGAAATGCAGCAAGACACTCATTTGTCCCCAAACGGCTACATAGACGAGTTTGGAAACACTCCCTGTCCAGGCCGGTTAGGGAATCCACGGAGGCTCGAACGTTAAAGAATCTGCCTGCAGTGTGGGAGACCTGGCTTCGATCCCTGGGTGAGAAAGATGCCCTGGAGAAGGCAACGGCAACCCACTGCAGTATCCTTGCCTGGAGAAGCCCACGCAGAGGAGCCTGCAGGCTGCGGTCCGTGGAGTCTCACACAACTCAGGAACTAACAGGGCAACCAAGCAAGCTGCCAGCTATTGTTTGCTTTGCAGGGAACCCTGCTCAGTGGCGCCTGAGCCCTGAGAGGACCCAGACACCAGTTCCGAGGATTCTTTGCCAGGCCCGGAAACCACGTCAGCTTGTACGCAGGCCCCCAAGGTGGCCACACTCACCTGCACACCCCTCCAAACTCCAAATCCCAAACCCCAGCACCTGCCCCAGGCTGGCACCTCCCCACAATGAGAAACTCAGCAGCGCATGCTCCAAGGTCATGTTGTCAGGAGGAGTATGTGGAAGATGGCATGCAGGTAACAGCACGTCGTGCTCACGGGGCTTCAATTCCCGCACTGAAAATTCCTGAGGTGGAGACAGGCTGATGGGGTGCAGTGCGAAGGGGTGGGGTGGTCAGGGACAGTTCCTCTGCAGAGCCGACCTGTAGAAAGAGCTCTTACCAGGAGCAAGGATTCCAGACGCAGCAGCAGCGTGTGCAAATGTTCTGGGGTTGCGAGCGGACGACACTGTCGAGCAGGGTCTGGGCACCACTGGCCTCTTAAAGGGGCTTGTGTCCAGGTTTGTAAGGCAGTGGCACTCTAGGTTTCAGCATCACAGCTACCCTCTACGGACACTGCTCGGAGAAGATGGAGCCAACAGATCTCAGTCGAAACTCAGCTCTTATAACGACGGCTGTGTGTCGTCTTCCCAGTGTTAGTTGCTAAGTCATGTATCATTCTTTGTGACCCTGTGGATTGCAGCCCACCAGGCTCCTCTGTCCATGGGATTCTCCAGGCAAGAGCACTGGAGTGCGTTGCCATGCCCTCCTCCAGTGGATCTTCCCAACCCAGGGATTGAGCTCGTGTCTCTTCCGTCTCATCTCCTGTATTGGAAGGTGGGTTCTTTACCACGAGCGCCCCCCCACCTCCGAAGCCCTTCCCACCCTTCCTTCCCTCTTTGTCTCAGTCCCACACCTGGAAATCAGCAGAAGAGCCGCAACCACCGGTCAGTCAACAGGAACAGTTTGCTGCTGGGGCGCCCTGGGACAAGGCTACGATTTGCTGTGTTCCCTCCTGAAGCTGGGCCTGGAGTGAGTGCTAGCTCTTCATCAGGTAACATGCACTGCATCTTCTTTTTTTTTTTACCCTTTGTGCCCTCTTTCCTTGCTAAAATGACAGTCCGGCTGCAAAGGCTAATAATTGTTGGTGAGTGGGTCTGGCCGATGGTGTGTCCTGATTCTGCCTCGAAGGCATGCCTTCTGCTCCGGGGGGTCAGGGGTCGCCTGCTAAATCATGCAGGCCCGCGGTCCCTTGTGGGTTATGCGGCTGACAGGCCGGAGCTAATGATTAAACCAAGCTGCATTAAACTCGCGCACTAAATTGCTATTACGTGCATGATAGATTACACTTCTAATCAGCTGATTATTGCCACAAGTGACCTTGTGGGCGGAAGGAGAGTTTCGACGGAGCCAGAATCTCTGACACGCCTGGTGTTGCCGTGCGCTCCAGTGCACACACGTGTGTGCAAGCACGTACCTGTGCTTTATGTCCCTGCTATTTGTCTACTGGTGTTTCCACCGCACGTTCGAGCAGACATCCTAACGGGACCGGATGCCTGAGGTGTAACCCTCATTAGGGAGCTTTCATAGAAATAAATTAAAAGACGCTTGCTCCTTGGAAGAAAAGGTATGACCAACCTAGACAGTGTACTAAAAAGCAGAGACATCACTTTGCCGACAAAAGTCCATCTAGTCAAAGCCATGGTTTTTCCAGTGGTCATGTACGGATGTGAGAGTTGGGCCATAAAGAAGGCTGAGCACCAAAGAATTGATGCTTTTGAACTGTGGTGTTGGAGAAGACTCTTGAGAGTCCCTAGGACAGCAAGGAGATCCAGCCAGTCAGTCCTAAAGGAAATCAAATCTGGACAGAGAAGCCTGGTGGGCTGTAGTCTGTGGGGTGGCAAAGAGTGACTAACACTTTCACACATATCACACTTATGTGCTGTGCTTACTCACTCAGTGGTGCCCAACTTTGCCACCCCACGCGTGGGAGCACGCTACACTCCTCTGTCCATGGGGATTCTCCAGGCAAGAAAACTGGAGTAGGGAATTATGTAGATATATAAATTCATAATAGATAATTGTGAATATGCAATAATGTAAATTTATATTGCAGTGCTTACTCGCTAAGTCATGTCCAACTCTGCGACCCCATGGACTGCAGCACGCCAGGCCTCCCCTGTCCATCACCAACTCCTGGAGCTTGCTCAAACTCATGTCCATGGAGTTGGTGATGCCATCCAACCATCTCATCCTCTGTTGTCCCCTTCTCCTCCTGCCTTCAATCTTTCCCAGCATCATGTGTTTCCCAATGAGCCAGTTCTTTGCATCAAGTGACCAAAGTACTGTAGTTTCAGCTTCAGCATCAGTCCTTCCAATGAATATTCAGGACTGATTTCCTTTAGGATGGACTGGTTGGATCTCCTTGCAGTCCAAGGGACTCTCAAGAGTCTTCTCCAACACCACAGTTCAAAAGCATCAATTCTTTAGCTCTCAGCCTTCTATATGGTCCAACTCTCACATCCGTACATGACTACTGGAAAAATCATGGCTTTGACTATATGGACCTTTGTTGGCAAAGTGATGTCTCTGCTTTTTCATATGCTGTCTAGGTTTGTCATAGCTTTCCTTCCAAGGAGCAAGTGTCTTTTAATTTCATGGCTGCAGTCACCATCCCCAGTGATTTCAGAACCAAAGAGAAGGAAATCTGCCACCGCTTCCAGTTTTCCACCTTGTATTTGCCATTAAGTGATGGGGCCGGATGCCATGATCTTAGTTTTTTGAATGCTGAGTTTTAAGACAGCTTTTTCACTCTCTCCTTTCACCCTAATCAAGAGGCTCTTTAGTTCCTCTTTGCTTTCTGATGTTAGAGACGTATCATCTGCATAGCTGAGGTTCTTGATATTTCACCCAGCAAATTTCACACACACCTTATGTGTGTAGCGCCTGAGTCCTATCTGTATGACGGCGTGAACATCGGAACACAGAGAGGCAGGACCTCTGACCCAGGGTCAATAGCAATTGTAAGCACCAGCTGAAAATTATTGGTGATTTTTCAATTTACTTCCTCAAGCCTCTAGGCAGTTTTCAGATGCCCCGTAGTGACCATTCGGTCACTGAGCCAGTGTCTCTGAAGAATTTACGGAAGGAAGAGCCCACGGGTGGGAGACAGAATTGGCTGGAGGTCAGGTGATAGGGGTCAGAGTTGGCTGGAGGTCAGGTGATGGAGAGTTGTCCAGAGGTTAGGTGATGAGGAGAGTCGTCCGGAGGTCGGGAGATGGAGAGAGTTGTCTGGAGATGAGCTGCTGAGGGAGAGCCGTCTGGAGGTCGGGTGATGGGAGAGTCGTCTGGAGGTCAGGTGATGGGGTGAGTCGTCCGGAGGTTGGGAGATGGGGAGAGTCATCCAGAGGTCGGGTGATGGGGAGAGTTGTCCGGAGGTCGGGAGATGGGGAGATAGTTGGCTGGAGGTCCGATAACGGAGGACACGTTGTCTCAAGTTCAGGCGATGGGCTGATGGGGAAGAGCTGTCTGGAGTGTGAGTGAGCTGTGTGTGAGTGACTTGCTTTCTGGGTTGGATGCCCTAGCGTCTGCTCCCTGTCCTGGGGGTGAAGTGAACCCCAGGACAGATCCATCCCTGGTCTGCACAGCTGAGCTGATTCCATTTCTGGGAGTGGCCCCTCCTGTCTGCCCCCCTTCAGGAAACATGGATATCTCCTCCCAAGTGCCCCAGGGTCCAGCCTGGCCAGGGGTTTGCTTCTGTTCTCCTACCTGCCATCCCTGGGGTAGTGCCTGACATCTCCCCTCATGCCAACCCGGCTTCAAGGTCCCCTGTGGGGACCTTGCAGCAGTGGGGCCTGGTAACCCTGCTGCAAGGATGATTAGACCCCACAGCTCTGCCCACAGAGTCCACATGCAACTGAGGGATGCACAGTCACCTTCAGGCGTCTCCACCGCGGGAGCGGCCCCTGTGCTGAAACCTGCAGAATCAAACGCCGAAAACCAGCCAAGTCATCTCAGCTCTGTCATCTGTCAAGCTGTGAAAATCACCACGAATCAGGTGAACAAAATGCACTTGTGTATACAGCAATGCCAGGCAATTTGGAGAAAACGGAGAAGGGCTTGGAAACCCACTCCAGGATTCTTGCCTGGAGAATCCCATGACAGAGGAGCCTGGTGGGCTACAGTCCACGGGGTCGCAAAGAGTTAGCCATGAATGAGGTGACTTAGCACTCAGTTCAGTTCAGTAGCTCAGTCGTGTCCGACTCTTTGCGACCCCATGAATCGCAGCACACCAGGCCTCCCTGTCCATCATCAACTCCCGGAGTTCACTCAAACTCATGTCCATTGAGTCAGTGATGCCATCCAGCCATCTCATCCTCTGTCATCCCCTTCTTGTCCTGCCCCCAATCCCTCCCAGCATCAGAGTCTTTTCCAATGAGTCAACTCTTCACATGAGATCGCCAAAGTATTGGAGTTTCGGCTTTAGCATCAGTCCTTCCAATGAACACCCAGGACTGATCTTCAGAATGGACTGGTTGGATCTCCTTGCAGTCCAAGGGACTCTCAAGAGTCTTCTCCAACACCACAGTTCAGAAGCATCAATTCTTCGGAGCTCAGCCTTCTTCACAGTCTGACTCTCACATCCATACATGACCACAGGGAAAACCATAGCCTTGACTAGATGGACCTTTGTTGGCAAAGAAATGTCTCTGCTTTTGAATATGCATCCATCTAGGTTGGTCTTAACTTTCCTTCCAAGGAGTAAGCCTCCTTTAATTTCATGGCTGCAATCACCATCTGCCGTGATTTTGGAGCCCCCAAAATAAAATCTGACACTGTTCACACTGTTTCCCCATTTATTTCCCATGGAATGATGGGACCAGATGCCATGATCTTTGTTTTCTGAACATTGAGCACTCACCCCTCCCCAAATTCGTATGTGGAAGCTCTGCCCCCCTCAGTGGGATGGTGTCAGGAAGTAGGGCCTCTAGGGGTGATTGGGGTTAAGAGAGGGTGGGGTTTCATTTTTTCGTGGTGCATTTGTGGCCTTATAAGATGGACAGGGCTTCCCTGGAGGTCCAGCGGTTAAGAATCCGCCTGCCAATGCAGGAGACTGGGGTTGAATCCCTGGGTTGGGAAGATCCCCTGGAGGAGGGCATGGCAACACACTCCAGTGTTCTCGCCTGGAGAATCCCCACGGACAGAGGAGCCTGGCGGGCTACAGTCCAGAAGGTTGCAGAGTCAGGCATGACTGAAGCAACTCAGCATGCCCGCATGAGAACATAGCAACAGGGCAGCGGCTGGAAGCGGAAGGAATCCGTAGGGTTTTCTAAGCACAAAGGGGACTCCTCCAACTCCCACTGCTCCCAGCCGTGGCTGGAGACAGCGTCCCGGGACGCCTGCCCCTCGTCATCCCTGGATAAACAGCTCCTGACACGTTTTCAATATGATTACATTAGAACAAGTGGGTCGTGATTGATAACCTAATATCCCGGCCACGCGAGCCATCCATCATGGGAAGTGTATTAATTATTCAATGTAGCCCTCTCACGCAAGAATCAATGTGGGAAATGAAGAGAAGGGACTCCCGACTCCCCACAGACCCCGATGACGACGGCACGATACAAAAGGAATACGAAATCATCACAGCCCATAATGGGCGGCTTAATAAAATCCATTTATTTGCCTGTCAAAGGCATGGCGCGGCTGCATTTTACAAAAGGATAATTGAATATATTTTTAAGTTCTATTTTGTTGTGTGTTTTTTTTTTTTTTTTTTTTTTGACACAGTTACACGTGTATTTTAAAGGGGTCATTAGGCCTGAAATGTGCAACTGATATTTACATTTGGGGAGCTGGTGGTCTATGAACGGGGCGTGCGGTGGGGACCGACCCTCGTACATTCAGGGCGCATGAAATGGACATCCTGGAGGAGGGCATGGCAACTCACTCCAGTCTTCTTGCCTGGAGAATCCCATGGACGGAGGAGCCTGGCGGGCTGCAGTTATGGGGTCTCAGAGTCGGGCGCAACCGAGCAACTCAGCACGCACACGGCCCTGTTAATAAGAAGTTCCTGTCAACCGGGCTGTGCAGATGAGTCTGCCTGAATGCTTGAGGCACCTTCTCCTGGGGCACGTCCATCCTTTCCCAAAGTCTAGAGGTTGGGACGAGAGGGGACCCCTTTCTGAGCGATGCTGGAAAGAACTCGTGCAGAAGGTTAGCATTCGAGTTAGGCTTCAGACAAATCTGACTTTTCTCGTGTAAATATTCTGGAACAACCTTCCTAGCTTCATCCTGGCGTCTCCGGAGAAGGCGGAGATGAGACCCATCGCATAATCCGTAAGCAGGTGAAGCTTCCGGTATCCGTGCTGCAGCGCGGGCCATGCTCCCAGTATCCCCGCTGCAGCGCGGGCCGTGCTTCCGGTATCCCCGCTGCAGCGCGGGCCAGGCCATCTTGGCTCCTGCCTCTTCTTTTCTCCCCATTAGGAGAAGCAAAGCACCAAAATAGCTCACGAGGGGGCCTCCAATGCACCCGTGAGGTCCCTGAGCCCCGAGACACACAGCCCTCCAGGCCTTCAATATCACGGGGCTGGGCTCCCCCATCAGAGGTCAGAGAAACGAGTCAACCGACCGCCTCCGGGCCCAGAGCTCACACCCAGGTCCTGCGTTTCCCCTGCTTTCCCCTCTGGAGTACCGCAATCTGGGTCAGAAAATACGACACAGTCCTTCCCGTGGTTTAGTTCTCACTGTGCTTGGGGACCAAAAAAAAAGCAACTCTCGAAACCTCCTGTTTATAATAATTGCTAATGGATGCATTTCAACATGCCACTGGGAAAAGCATGTTTAAGACAATTTACAACAAAACTGTCAAATGCTTCTCGGGAAGGGCCCCAGAATACAGACCGAGGGGAATGCCACTTATATATTCAGGCCAAGAAAGACGCGTCTTTTGTCTGCGCGCGACGCGACGTTTAAAATAATAAAAATGCTAGAAAAGGACGCGCTCTACCGTTGCAAACGCGCTCGTGGGTTTCTCTGCGTGTGTTTGCGATTCGCCTCGGACATCCGTTGACGCAGCCTTGGTTCAGGAGGTCGGGGTGCCTGTCGCCCAATTATCTGTTCGCTGATTAACCCAAAACACAACAGGTGTCCACTAGGTATGTGAATAGCTTAGGAAAACAGGTCCAGCCATTTAAAAATTGCAAATCTATGCGGCATGAATACAAACCAGACGTTTACAGCTCAGGGGCAAGGCTGGGTTTGTTTGTTTTTTTTCTCAGGCATTGGTTTCAAGAAAGAAGGGCAAGCAATAGGTCTCTCATTATATTTCTTGAGCAGGCTGTTACACCTCCCTTAAAGGTGCCCTGCAAATTACTGACACTCGCCTTTCCCAAAGTCAAGCCCGTTTTGCAGACGAGAATTTCGGACATGATTCCCCGCCTCCCCGTGTGGGAAGCCGCCTCGTTTGGAAGAAGGTGGGGTCTGAGATGCACACACCGCCACGCTCACCTCCTCACGTCCGCTCAGCAGCACCGAAAGAGAACGTGTCTCTCTTCATGTTAATGCCGTTTTTTTTTTCCCCCAGCTTCGTTCTTTTCCTTAAAATCTCACAGACTCTCTGAGTGCTCTGTGAATGCTGGGTTCTGAGCGTGGAAAGACATTGTGGCTATATATATACATCTTTTCATTTCTCTTAAAAATCTAACCTTAGAGACGAAGTTATTTGTAAAGCGCAGAGAGAGATACAGCTGCAGACGACAACTGTGTGGACACCAAGGGGGAGGGATGCGTGGGGTGAACTGGGAGATCAGGTTCAACACGTGCACAGTGTCGATACCATGTATAAAATAGAGGGGCTTCCCAGGCGGCTCAGTGGAAAGAGTCCACCTCCAGTGCAGGAGACGGGAGTTCAGTCCCTGGGTTGGGAAGATCCTCTGGAGGAGGTAACGGCAACCCACTCCAGTCTTCTTGCCTGGAGAATCCCATGGACAGAGGAGCCTGGTGGGCTGCAGTCCCCGGGGCACAAACAGTCAGACACGACTGAAGAGACTGAGGCCACAGGCGCCCGAAATAGATAACTAAGGAGAACACACAGCTCAGTGCAGGGAGCTCCGCTTAGCGCTTTGGGACCTAAATGGAAAGGAAATCCAAAAAAAGAGAGGCCAATACATATATACAAGTACAGCTGATTCACTTTGCTGCACAGGAGAAACACACGTGGCAGTGTAAAACAACTATACTCCCATAAAAATTATTTTTTAAAAATAAGTCTAACATTTCTAGGGCTTCCCTGGCAGTCCAGGACTTAGAACTTCCAGCTTCCAGTAAATGGAGCAGGGATTCCATCCCTGATCGGGAAGCTAAGAGCCTGTAAGCCTCAAAACGTGACCAAAAAAATAATTTAACCTTGCTATCAAGGTTCCCTGTTCCTTGGACAGTAAAGGTTTACAAACCCTCCTCCAGGTTGAACGTGGGTGCCCATGTCCCCCATTCTCCAGAGGCTGGTGGTTTGATGCGGGCACATGTGCAAAGTCTCAAGTCTCTCCATGCCCATCTGAGACATTCAACTTCCCCAGTCCCCGTTTCTTCTTTTTAAAAAAAAATTTTTTTTTGTAGGATTATAGTTGATTTCCCTGGAGAAGGACCTGGCAACCCACTCCAGTATTCTTGCCTGGAGAATCCCATGGAGAAGCCTGGTGGGCTACAGTCCACGGGGTCACAAAGAATCAGACATGACTTAGCTATTCAACAACTACGTCTGAAATGCTCTTTCTGTCTTGTAAATAAGCTCATTTGCACCATTTTTTGCATTGCTCACCCTGTCTGGAAAGTTAGCGTCCGATCTTCTGATTCGTGTCAACTGAAAGTAGAGCTTTTCATTCTATCCGAGGCTCCTCCCCACCAACGTGGAAAAGCCTTCTTACTTCCCTTGCCTGCCTGCCTGTGTAGCCAGTAAACGTCCAAAGCTTGTTACGGTCCCAGGGCGCTCTCTGGCTAAACTCCCTCCTTGACAGTGTCCTGATGACCCAACCCCACTCAGAGAACTGGGCCCCCTCCCAGTCTGTGACGTGGACATCACATCCAGTTGTGGGCTTAGGTGCCCTCAACCAGCGGGCTTCAGTTCAGTTCAGTTCAGTTTAGTTGCTCAGTCGTGTCCCACTCTTTGCGACCCCATGAATCACAGCACACCAGGCCTCCCTGTCCATCACCAACTCCCGGAGGTCACCCAGACTTATGTGCATCGAGCCAGTGATGCCATCCAGCCATCTCATCCTCTGTCGTCCCCTTCTCCTCCTGCCCCCAATCCCTCCCAGCATCAGAGTCTTCTCCAATGAGTCAGCTCTTCGCATGAGGTGGCCAAAGTACTGGAGTTTCAGCTTTAGCATCATTCCTTCCAAAGAAATCCCAGGGCTGATCTTCAGAATGGACTGGTTGGATCTCCTTGCAGTCCAAGGGACTCTCAAGAGTCTTCTCCGACACCACAGTTCAAAAGCATCAGTTCTTCGGCGCTCAGCCTTCTTCACAGTCCAGCTCTCACATCCATACATGACCACAGGAAAAACCATAGCCTTGACTAGATGAACCTTTGTTGGCAAAGTAACGTCTCTGCTTTTGAATATGCTATCTAGGTTGGTCTTAACTTTCCTTCCAAGGAGTAAGCGTCTTTTAATTTCATGGCTGCAGTCACCATCTGCAGTGATTTTGGAGCCCAAAAAAATAATGTCTGACATTGTTTCCACTGTTTCCCCATCTATTTCCCATGAAGTGATGGGACTGGATGCCATGATCTTCATTTTCTGAATGTTGAGCTTTAAGCCAACTTTTACACTCTCCTCTTTCACTTTCATCAAGAAGTTTTTTAGTTCTTCTTCACTTTCTGCCATAAGGGTGGTGTCATCTGCATATTTGAGGTTATTGATATTTCTCCCAGCAATCTTAATTCCAGCTTGTGCTTCCTCCAGCCCAGCGTTTCTCCTGATGTACTCTGCATATAAGTTAAATAAGCAGGGTAACAATATACAGCCTTGACGTACTCCTTTTCCTATTTGGAACCAGTCTGTTGTTCCATGTCCAGTCCTAACTGTTGCTTCCTGACCTGCATACAAATTTCTCAAGAGGCAGATCAGGTGGTCTGGTATTCCCATCTCTTTCAGAATTTTCCACAGTTTATTGTGATCCACACAGCCAAAGGTTTTGGCATAGTCAATAAAGCAGAAATAGATGTTTTTGTGGAACTCTCTTGCTTTTTCCATGATCCAGTGGATGTTGGCAATTTGATCTTTGGTTCCTCTGCCTTTTCTAAAACCAGCTTGAACATCAGGAAGTTCATGGTTCACATATTGCTGAAGCCTGGCTTGGAGAATTTTGGGCTTAGGTGCCCTCAACCAGGCAGGGAGACACACGTGATGTGGCAGTCTCTGCTGACCCACAGGCAGGTTCCCGGGGGAGACGTCCCAAGGGCCAAAGGTGGCTGGATCCTCAGGACCCTTTCTGAGCATCTTATAAGAGGCTGTGTTTTCTACTCCTTTTGGTGAGCAGACCGTGTGAACAGGTGAGTCAGGCTTGAAGGCTTCTCATAGATGAAATATAAGCCAACAATAAAAAATGAGACTCTCATTCATCCATCATCCATCCACCCATCCACCATCCACCCACCCATCCACCCATCCATCCATCCATTCATCCATCCACCATCCATCCATCCACCATCCATCCATCCATCCATCTACCCATCCATCCATCCATCCACCCATCCATCCATCCATTCATCCATCCACCATCCAGCCATCCATCCATGGTTGCCAAGCGGCCTGATTTGAGCTGGTTCTCATAAAACTAGATGAGGAGGGTTCCCTCCCACTGAGAACCAGTTCATTTCTAATCAACACAACACGAAAATTCTTTATGAATCTCATAACATCAAATTTGTGGTTTTATCCATTTTAAAGTAGACAGTTATCCAGCGGGGCTTGGTTTAGGGGGTTCACAGTGTTGTGCAACCACCACCTCCGTCTGGTTCCAGAACGTTCTCACCCCCACAAACGACATCCTTCCCCATGAGCAGTCACTCCCCCTCTCCTCCCCCAGCCCCTGGCATCACTAATCCACTTTCTGCCTGTGGATTTGGCTGCTCAGGACATTTCCTACAAATGGAATCACCCACTGTGATTCCATTCTGTGTCTGCGTCTGTCAGTGAGCACCCTGTGTTCAAAGTCCAGCCACGTTGTGGGCCAGGTCAGAGCTTCCCTCCTTTTCATTGCTGCGTAATATTCCACTGAGTGGATGGATCCCCATTCTGTGTATTCACCCATCCATCCATCCATCCATTCATCAATCCATCCATCCATCCACCCACCTATCCGTCATCCATCAATCCATCCATCCACCTACCCATCCGTCATCCACCCAACCATCCATCCATCCAATATCCATCCATCTACCCATCCACCCACCCGTCCATCATCCATCCATCCATCCATCCATCACCCTTGCTTTCACCCAACCATCCATCCATCCAATATCCATCCATCCACCCATCCACCCACCCGTCCATCATCCATCCATCCATCCATCCATCACCCTTGCTTTCACCCAACCATCCATCCATCCAATATCCATCCATCCACCCATCCACCCACCCGTCCATCATCCATCCAATATCCATCCATCCATCACCCTTGCTTTCACCCAACCATCCATCCATCCAATATCCATCCATCCACCCATCCACCCACCCGTCCATCATCCATCCAATATCCATCCATCCATCACCCTTGCTCTCACCCAACCATCCATCCATTCAATATCCATCCATCCACCCATCCACCCACCCGTCCATCATCCATCCAATATCCATCCATCCATCACCCTTGCTTTCACCCAACCATCCATCCATCCAATATCCATCCATCCACCCATCCACCCACCCGTCCATCATCCATCCAATATCCATCCATCCATCACCCTTGCTCTCACCCAACCATCCATCCATCCAATATCCATCCATCCACCCATCCACCCACCCGTCCATCATCCATCCATCCATCCATCCATCACCCTTGCTTTCACCCAACCATCCATCCATCCAATATCCATCCATCCACCCATCCACCCACCCGTCCATCATCCATCCAATATCCATCCATCCATCACCCTTGCTTTCACCCAACCATCCATCCATCCAATATCCATCCATCCACCCATCCACCCACCCGTCCATCATCCATCCAATATCCATCCATCCATCACCCTTGCTCTCACCCAACCATCCATCCATTCAATATCCATCCATCCACCCATCCACCCACCCGTCCATCATCCATCCAATATCCATCCATCCATCACCCTTGCTTTCACCCAACCATCCATCCATCCAATATCCATCCATCCACCCATCCACCCACCCGTCCATCATCCATCCAATATCCATCCATCCATCACCCTTGCTCTCACCCAACCATCCATCCATCCAATATCCATCCATCCACCCATCCACCCACCCGTCCATCATCCATCCATCCACCCATCCACCCACCCGTCCATCATCCATCCAATATCCATCCATCCATCACCCTTGCTCTCACCCGTCCACCATCCATCCATCCATCCATCCATCACCCTTGCTCTCACCCCACCATCCATCCATCCATCCATCACCCTTGCTCTCACCCGTCCACCATCCATCCATCCATCCATCCATCACCCTTGCTCTCACCCCACCATCCATCCATCCATCCATCACCCTTGCTCTCACCCCACCATCCATCCATCCATCCATCCATCCATCACCCTTGCTCTCACCCCACCATCCATCATCCATCCATCCATCCATCACCCTTGCTCTCACCCATCCACCCACCCGTCCATCCATCCATCCATCCATCCATCCATCACCCTTGCTCTCACCCCACCATCCATCATCCATCCATCCATCCATCACCCTTGCTCTCACCCATCCACCCACCCGTCCATCCATCCATCCATCCATCCATCCATCGCCCTTGCTCTCACCCCACCATCCATCCATCCAATATCCATCCATCGCCCTTGCTCTCACCCCACCATCCATCCATCCATCCATCCATCACCCTTGCTCTCACCCATCCACCCACCCGTCCATCCATCCATCCATCCATCCATCCATCACCCTTGCTCTCACCCCACCATCCATCCATCCAATATCCATCCATCGCCCTTGCTCTCACCCCACCATCCATCCATCCATCCATCCATCACCCTTGCTCTCACCCGTCCACCATCCATCCATCCATCCATCCATCCATCGCCCTTGCTCTCACCCCACCATCCATCCATCCATTCATCCATCCATCACTCTTGCTCTCACCCGTCCACCATCCATCCATCCATCCATCCATCACCCTTGCTCTCACCCATCCATCCATCCATCCATCAGCCTTGCTCTCACCCCACCATCCATCCATCCATCCATCCATCGCCCTTGCTCTCACTCGTCCACCATCCATCCATCCATCCATCCATCGCCCTTGCTCTCACTCGTCCACCATCCATCCATCCATCCATCCATCGCCCTTGCTCTCACCCGTCCATCATCCATCCATCCATCCATCCATCGCCCTTGCTCTCACCCCACCGTCCATCATCCATCCATCCATCCATCCATCGCCCTTGCTCTCACCCCACCATCCATCCATCCATCCATCCATCGCCCTTGCTCTCACCCCACCATCCATCCATCCATCCATCCATCACCCTTGCTCTCACCCATCCACCCACCCGTCCATCCATCCATCCATCCATCCATCCATCACCCTTGCTCTCACCCCACCATCCATCCATCCAATATCCATCCATCGCCCTTGCTCTCACCCCACCATCCATCCATCCATCGCCCTTGCTCTCACCCCACCATCCATCCATCCATCCATCCGTCCATCACCCTTGCTCTCACCCCACCATCCATCCATCCATCCATCCATCCATCACCCTTGCTCTCACCCCACCATCCATCCATCCAATATCCATCCATCGCCCTTGCTCTCACCCCACCATCCATCCATCCATCCATCCATCGCCCTTGCTCTCACCCCACCATCCATCCATCCATCCATCCGTCCATCACCCTTGCTCTCACCCCACCATCCATCCATCCAATATCCATCCATCGCCCTTGCTCTCACCCCACCATCCATCCATCCATCCATCCGTCCATCACCCTTGCTCTCACCCAACCATCCATCCATCCAATATCCATCCATCCATCACCCTTGCTCTCACCCGTCCATCATCCATCCATCCATCCATCCATCACCCTTGCTCTCACCCCACCATCCATCCAATATCCATCCATCCATCGCCCTTGCTCTCACCCACCGTCCATCCATCCATGGCCACTTGGCTTGCTTCCCCTTTTGACTGTTGAGAATAGTGCTGCCGTGAACTCGCATGTCCAGATTTTTGCGTGCATTCTTCTTTTTGATTCTTTTTGATACACGTGCATTCACACCCAGGACTGAGATTACTGGACCTGTCTATGCTTTGCTCGCTGGCAAACCCCTGTGCTCCATTGGACGGCCTGGGCCAGAGTCTACGGCCACCCGTGGAGGCTGGCACTTGGCCAGGGCAGATAAAAGGAGTGGGGAACAGGTCCCTGGGGAAGACAGACACAGAGACACACACAGGCAGCCTGAGGGGCTGGCAGGTGAGGCCCGCGATTCCTAACGAGCTTTTCAGCCAACGAAAAAGTCCAGCGGCTCTTTCCGACTCCCACCAACACACACGCACTCACTGCACAAAAATCCACCCTGGAGTTGGGTCCCCGAGGCCCGGGGTTGGGGGCGGGGCGGTTCTCTCTGCCAGGTTTTCACACGGAGCAAGAAATATGAGGGCCAGGGCTCCAGGCTCCATTTTGAGTTTCTGGCCGACGAAAGGGGGCCCAGGCCACCCACAGAGGAGGCTGCCGGGTCCAATCGTCCCCGACCCCGGCATTCCCACGAGCTTCTCCCCGATTTCCTGTCTCACGGCCGGGCTGTCCCTGCAGACCCAGCGTGTCCCCCCACCCCACCCCAGAGTGGGGCATCGAGACCACAGGACCCTCGTCATCTAATAGCAGACGTGGGGAAGGAAATCAGCTGTGAGACTCCACAGGACGCGGGGTGGACACAGGACGTGCCGGCCGGGCCCGCCCAGCACTGCAGGCCCACCCACGGCTCCCAGGACCCACACAGCCCCCCGGCCACAGTTTCTGGGGAGACCCTGGGACGTTTCTGTCTGTGCTTCACTCGTCAGAACGAGAAGGCTTGGTGCAACAGGAGGGCGTGCCTCTGCGTTTTAGTCCCGGGTTCAAATAATGACGTGAGTGTCATTAATCGACATGAGTAAGTATTGTTTGTGATAATAATGAAAATGAAGAAGTACTGTTTGTAATAGTAACTAACATGATTAATCAATAGTGCAATGGAGGGTGGGGCTGTTGGCCTTAGAATTGTGAGTGGACCCCCTCTTGTTTCTACACCATATATACATGCACACACTTTGTACACACACACACATTTCCCTGCTGCACACACACAGGCAAGGCACATACATTCCACACACACACTTCCCTGCTGTACACACACATGCAAACACATTCCACACACACATTTCTCTGCCATACACACATGCACACACATTTCCCTGCCTCACACACACACACTCTCTAGCTCTCCACACACACACGTACACACATATTTTACAGATGTACATCATTTACCCACTGTGTACACACACACACACACCCCTTCTACACACCCACACATTTTCTCACTGTACACACACGCAATCTCTCTCTCCACACACATTTCCCTGCTGTACACACACATATACATCCCCTCCTTACACACCTGCACACACTCTACCCCCCACACACCCACACACTTCCCTTGGCGTATACAGACACAGTCTCTCTCCCCACACATACCTACTATTTCCTCACCGTACACACACACCCACACACCTTCTACATGTGCACACACATTTTCTCTCTCAGCACACACACACACACACAGATTCCACAGATGTGCATCATTTCTCTGCTATACACACACACGCACCTACACACCCATACATTTCCCCTCCATACATTCTACACACAATCTACACACACACACACACACATTTCCCTGCCACACACACACAGACACACTTTCTCTCTCCCCTCCACACACATCCACATACATTCTACAGACATACATAGTTTCCTCACCATACACACACACACATTTTCTCCACACACACCCACACATTTCCCTACTGTGCACACATATATATTTTCCCTCCACACACCTATACACATTCTACACACATACATTTCTCCACCATATACACACATGTACACACACACAGTTTCTCTCTCTCCCCAACACATGCACACACAAACATTCTACAGATATAACATTGCTTCCCCACCATTCACACACACACATTCTCTCCACACACCGCCACACATCTCCCCACTGTGTACACACATACATTGTATATACACACCCATTTCCCCACCATACACACATGCACACACACATTTCCACCCCCCCACACACGCACACACACACACTTTCTTTCTCTCCCCCACATGCACACACACACAGTCTACACACACACCCATTTCCCCACCATACACACACGCACACACACACATCCTTTCCCCGCCCTGCAGACACACACATTCTCTCTCTCCCCCACACCACACGTACACACACACACAGTCTGCAGGGTTTCTGTCAATCTCACGGAGCTCCAATGAGACTGTGAGGAACGTGAAAACCTGCGTGATCACATCTGACAGCTCCTGGCAGCTGGGCAGCGGAGGCCTGCAAAGCATCTCTCTCTCCCGATCCGAGATTGAATTTGGACTGAAACACAGGGCTCATTGAAGCAGCAATTAAAGGGCCTTACAGACTGCAGGAGAATGAAATGATTAATGCAAAGAGTCTTGTTTAATGGGGATATTAAGTAAACTGCTGGTTAAAATGCTCATATATCACCCTCGGGCCCCTAATTGGCTTCCTGTTCCGACGGCATGTGGCATTTTCAGGAGGAATTATGTTGCTTGAGCACGGCCGTTGCAAACGCAATAAATCAACCCCGTGGATTTTAGCTAATTTTGATAGAGACTAAATTGAAGCCATAGCACAGGAGAGGGTTTGCAATTAAAGTTCATTACAACTTCCGAGATGCAGAAAGAAGGATGCTGAGGACGGACACCACCCTGCCCCTCCTGGCCGGCGGCCCCTCAAACGCGGCTCCTGCATCTGGAACCTGTGAGAGCAGAGGCAGCCTCCCCACGCCACGGATTCACAACACACCAGCCTTCAGTGTGTCTCAACTCTGGGGCGCCCTGCGTGCACCATTGCAGAGAAAACTGCAGCTGAAGAGAGAGAAGAGAAAGTTCCGTGTACAGTTACGAGCTCAACTGTACCACAGGTCGAGCCCTGACTCCCAGGACCTCAAAACGTGGCTGTGTTTGGAGACGAGGTTCTTTAAAGAGCAGGTCAGGTCAGATGAGGGGCTTCCCCGGAGCCTCAGGGGTAAAGTCTCTGTCTGCCAATGCAGGAGACACAGGAGACCGATCCCTAGGTGGGGAAGATCCCCTGCAGGAGGAAATGGCAACCCACTCCAGTGTTCTTGCCTGGAGAATCCCATGGACACAGGAGTTTGGAGGGGCTACAGTCCATGGGGTCACAAAAGAGTCGGACACGACTGAGCCACTAACAGTTTCGCTTTTTCAAAATGAGGTCGCTAGGCTGGGTCCTGATCCCACAGGACTGGGGTCCTTATAAGAAGAGACCAGGACCCAGACATACCCAGAGGGACGAGCTCGTGAGGATTCCGGGAGGAGACGGCTGTCAACATGCCCAGGAGAGAGGCCTTGGGAGGAACCAGCCCCGCCCACACCTGGACCTCAGAGTTCAGCCTCCAGGACCAGGAGATAAGCAAGGCCTGATGTTTAAGCCACCCTTGTCTGTGTTACTCATTACAGCATCTGAAGCTGACTAATACACATGCCTGAGCATGAGAACATTTCTAAAGACTTTCAAACCCTTTGGAAATCCCGATTCACACTCAAAACATGGCCCGACAAACGCTTTTCTTCCAAATGCCCCATATGTTAGCGATGCCTTGTGCTCAAAGCTTTCTGTCTTTGAGAATGCATGTGTCTGTGCTAAGTCACTTCAGTCATGTCTGGCTGTTTGTGACCCTATGGACCGCAGCCCACCAAGCTCCTCTGTCCTCCACTATCTCCTGGAGCTTGCTCAAACTCATGCCCATCGAGTCAGTGATGCCATCCAACCATCTCATCCTCTGTTGTCCCCTTCTCCTCCTGTCCTCCGTCTTTCCCAGCATCAGGGTCTTTTCCAATGAGTCAGGTCTTCGCATCAGGTGGCCAGAGTATTGGAACTTAAGCTTCAGCATCAGTCCCTCTGATGAATATTCAGGGTTGATTTCCTTTATGGTCAACCCTTAACTGTCATTAGATTCTCCTAAATATATAACTTCCCATCATGTACCTCCCTAAAAGCCCCCAAACCCCGTTTCCTGTGTCTTGTCACTTCTCCACAAATTTATCACCGTTCGTTTACATGGCATACAAACCACAAGTCCAGACTTCCTTGGGGTTAAAAACCTCTTTTTCGGGAAGGCCTTATATGCATCTAAAACAAGCCTTTTCTCTAGTTAATCTTTTTTGTCACTTTAATTCGCAGCCCTCAGGTTGGAACATAAGAGAGTACAGGAAAGGTTTTTCCCCCTCCGATGCAGTTGGTTTGAGTGAATGACGTGTCCATCAAACACCTTTCCTTCTTTTCTTTGTCTTTGGCCTCACAAAGCGGCATATGGGAATCATACTTCCCTGACCAGGGATCAGACCTGTGCCCGAGGTGGTAGAAGCATGGGGTGGACCACCAGGGAGGCCCCAGGAACTTGCTGAGTGACGCAGGTGAGACGCACATCTTTGGTTACTCAGAACAAGCCCAGCCGCACCTGGGCTTATGCTAATGAGGCGGCTCTGGGAGGTGGGGGCTGGTTGCCGGAGGAACCAACCACGTGGTTAGAGGGTTGGCCGTTTTCATCCCACCCTCAGCCTCCATGGAGGGCAGACGGGCCGTGGACTGAGTCGCTACAGGCGGCCAGAGAAGCTTCCCTAATGGAAGCTCCATGGTTCAGGGAGCATCAAGGGTTGGGGAACCCACCCACAAGCTGAGAGCATGTTGCCCCCAGACTCCACGGAGACAGAACCTGCCGCACTGGGGACCCTCCTGGATTTCGTCTTTACCTCTTCCTGTGGCTGTTCGTCCCTTGAGCATAAACAGTAAGTCAAGCGTTCCCTAAGTTCTACGAGGAGGGGGTCGTGTGGACCCTATGGTTGCTCCCTACTGGAGCTTTAGCATCAGCATCAGTCCTTCCATCGAATGTTTAGGGCTCACTTACTTTAGGAATGACTGGCTTGACCTCCTTGCTGTCCAAGGGACTCTCAAGAGTCGTTTCCCCCACCACCATTCAAAAGACTCATTTCACTGTGGGTCAGTGTTTCACTGGCTTGCGCTGGTGTCGCCTGGAGTTTGCTCAGCCTCACAGGGGCCAGTTGGGGTTTTCCGGGTGGCGCACGAGCTCGGCTTCCGGCAGACAGAGTTGAGCACGTGCTGTGTGCCCGGCGCCCTCCTGGTTCCAGGAACAGCAGGAAACACAGAGCGGTTTTCTTCCCCGCGTGAGGAAGTCCCTGTGGGGAGATGCCCCAGACCACAGGCGGAGTCCAGACTCCTTAGCGAATACTCATCTCCTTGGGACATGGGGTCCCCAACATTTGGGATCTAACGCCTGAGGATCTGAGGTGCAGCTGCTGTGATAACAATGGTAATAAAGTACACGATAAATGTAATGTGCTTCAGTCATTCTGACACCATATCCCCATCCCTGCTCCGGGGAAGCATTATCTTCCATGAAAGCAACCCTCTAGTGCCAAAAAGGTTGGGGACCGCTGCCTAGTAAGGATACGGTTCCACCATGTTGCCGTGAGACCCTGTGGCAACAGGGTGGCCCCTGATGCTCTGTGTGTCTGTGTGTGTATCCAGGAATATGTGTGGCCGCCCGCGTGCGTCTGTATGTGTATATGAATCTGTGTTGTTTATGGATATCTGTTTATTCCTGCATCTTTGTGTGTCTGTATTTATAGCTCTGAAAGTGGAAGTGTCAGTCACTCAGGCGTGTCCAACTCTCTGCGACCCCATGGACTGTAGCCCACCAGACTCCTCTGTCCATGGGACTCTCCAGGCAAGAGCACTGGAGTGGGCTGCCACACCCTCCTCCAGGGGATCGCCCAGACCCAGGGATGGGACCCAGGTCTACTGCATTGCAGGCGGATTCTTTACCATCTGAGCCACCTGGGGAGCCCATTAATAGGGCTGGGTGGTCTATGTTGTCCTGCATCTGTGTGTGCGGTGTGTGTGTGTCTATAGTCTGTGTGTGTGTGTCTATAGTGTGTGTCTATATGTGTCTATAGTGTGTGTCTATATGTGTCTATGAATGTCTATAGTGTGTGTGTGTCTATAGTGTGTGTGTGTCTATAGTCTGTGTGTGTGTGTATCTATGAGAGCGCCCGGCCTACCCGCGAGCGGCGCACTGAGAGCCCCTCGCCGGCTGTGCAGCACACTGAGAGCATGCCTGAGAGGAGCTACCCAACGACCGAGGAAGGACGGCGGTGAGGACTGGCGTACTAAGTACGGCCGAGAGGAGCTACCCCACGACCGAGGTCAGGAAGGGCGGTGGTGAGGAGACACCCCTCGTCCAAGGTAAGGTGCGATGGCTGTGCTTTGCTGGAGCAGCCGGGAAGAGATACCCCACGCCCAAGGTAAGAGAAACCCAAGTAAGACGGTAGGTCTTGCAAGAGGGCATCAGAGGGCAAATACACTGAAACCATACTCACAGAAAACTAGTCAATCTAATCACACCAGGACCACAGCCTTGTCTAACTCAATGAAGTCAAGCCATGCCTGTGGGGCAACCCCAGGATGGGCGGGTCATGGTGGAGGGATCTGGTGGGGTGTGGTCTGCTGGAGAAGGGAATAGCAAACCACTTCAGTATTCTTGCCTTGAGAACCCCATGAACAGTATGAAAAGGCAAAATGATAGGATACTGAAAGAGAAACTCCCCCAGGTCAGTAGGGGCCCAATATGCTACTGGAGATCAGTGGAGAAATAACTCCAGAAAGAATGAAGGGATGGAGCCAAAGCAGAAAGAATACCCAGCTGTAGATGTGTCTGGTGATAGAAGCAAAGTCCGATGCTGTAAAGAGCAATATTGCATAGGAACCTGGAATGTCAGGTCCATGAATCAAGGCAAATTGGAAGTGGTCAAACAAGAGATGGCAAGAGTGAATGTTGACATTCTAGGAATTAGCGAACTAAAATGGACTGGAATGGGTGAATTTAACTCAGAGGACCATTATATTTACTACTGTGGGCAGGAATCCCTCAGAAGAAATGGACTGGCCATCATGGTCAACAAAAGAGTCCGAAATGCAGTACTTGGATGTAATCTCAAAAACAACAGAATGACCTCTGTTCGCTTCCAAGGCAAACCATTCAATGTCACAGTAATCCAAGTCTATGCCCCAACCAGTAACGCTGAAGAAGCTGAAGTTGACTGGTTCTATGAAGACCTACAAGACCTTTTAGAACTAACACCCAAAAAAGATGTCCTTTTCATTATAGGGGACTGGAATGCAAAAGTAGGAAGTCAAGAAACACCTGGAGTAACAGGCAAATTTGGCCTTGGAATAAGGAATGAAGCAGGGCAAAGACTAACAGAGTTTTGCCAAGAAAATGCACTGGTCATAGCAAATACCCTCTTCCAACAACACAAGAGAAGACTCTATACATGGACATCACCAGATGGTCAACACCGAAATCAGATCGATTATATTCTCTGCAGCCAAAGATGCAGAAGCTCTATACAATCAGCAAAAACAAGACCAGGAGCTGACTGTGGCTCAGACCATGAACTCCTTATTGCCAAATTCAGACTTAAATTGAAGAAAGTAGGGAAAACCACTAGACCATTCAGGTATGACCTAAATCAAATCCCTTACGATTATATAGTGGAAGTGAGAAATAGATTTAAGGGCCTAGATCTGATAGATAGAGTGCCTGATGAACTATGGAATGAGGTTCGTGACATTGTACAGGAGATAGGGATCAAGAGCACCCCCATGGAAAAGAAATGCAAAAAAGCAAAATGGCTGCCTGGGGAGGCCTTGCAAATAGCTGCAAAAAGAAGAGAAGCGAAAAGCAAAGGAGAAAAGGAAAGATATAAACATCTGAATGCAGAGTTCCAAAGAATAGCAAGAAGAGATAAGAAAGCCTTCCTCAGCGATCAATGCAAAGAAATAGAGGAAAACAACAGAATGGGAAAGACTAAGGATCTTTTCAAGAAAATCAGAGATACCAAAGGAACATTTCATGGAAAAATGGGCTCGATAAAGGACAGAAATGGTATGGACCTAGTGGAAGCAGAAGGTATTAAGAAGAGGTGGCAAGAATACACAGAAGAACTGTACAAAAAAGAGCTTCACGACCCAGATAATCATGATGGTGTGATCACTGACCTAGAGCCAGACATCCTGGAATGTGAAGTCAAGTGGGCCTTAGAAAGCATCACTATGAACAAAGCTAGTGGAGGTGATGGAATTCCAGTGGAGCTATTCCAAATCCTGAAAGATGATGCTGTGAAAGTGCTGCACTCAATATGCCAGCAAATCTGGAAAACTCAGCAGTGGCCACAAGATTGGAAAAGGTCAGTTTTCATCCCAATCCCAAAGAAAGGCAATGCCAAAGAGTGCTCAAACTACCGCACAATTGCACTCATCTCACACGCTAGTAAAGTAATGCTCAAAATTCTCCAAGCCAGGCTTCAGCAATATGTGAACCATGAACTTCCTGATGTTCAAGCTGGATTTAGAAAAGGCAGAGGAACCAGAGATCAAATTGCCAACATCCGCTGGATCATTGAAAAAGCAAGAGAGTTCCAGAAAAACATCTATTTCTGCTTTATTAACTATGCCAAAGCCTTTGACTGTGTAGATCACAATAAACTGTGGAAAATTCTGAAAGAGATGGGAATACCAGACCACCTGATCTGCCTCTTGAGAAATCTGTATGCAGGTCAGGAAGCAACAGTTAGAACTGGTCATGGAACAACAGACTGGTTCCAAACAGGAAAAGGAGTACGTCAAGGCTGTATATTGTCACCATGTTTATTTAACTTATATGCAGAGTACATCATGAGAAATGCTGGACTGGAAGAAACACAAGCTGGAATCAAGATTGCTGGGAGAAATATCAATAACCTCAGATATGCAGATGACACCACCCTTATGGCAGAAAGTGAAGAGGAACTCAAAAGCCTCTTGATGAAAGTGAAAGTGGAGAGTGAAAAGGTTGGCTTAAAGCTCAACATTCAGAAAACGAAGATCATGGCATCTGGTCCCATCACTACATGGGAAATAGATGGAGAAACAGTGGAAACAGTGTCAGACTTTATTTTTCTGGGCTCCCAAATCACTGCCGATGGTGACTGCAGCCATGAAATTAAAAGACGCTTACTCCTTGGAAGGAAAGTTATGACCAACCTAGATAGCATATTCAAAAGCAGAGACATCACTTTGCCAACAAAGGTTCGCCTAGTCAAGGCTATGGTGTTTCCTGTGGTCATGTATGGATGTGAGAGCTGGACTGTGAAGAAGGCTGAGCACCGAAGAATTGATGCTTTTGAACTGTGGTGTTGGAGAAGACTCTTGAGAGTCCCTTGGACTGCAAGGAGATCCAACCGGTCCATTCTGAAGGAGATCAGCCCTGGGATTTCTTTGGAAGGAATGATGCTAAACCTGAAACTCAAGTATTTTGGCCACCTCATGCGAAGAGTTGACTCATTGGAGAAGACTCTGATGCTGGGAGGGATTGGGGGCAGGAGGAGAAGGGGACGACAGAGGATGAGATGGCTGGATGGCATCACTGACTCGATGGACGTGAGTCTGAGTGAACTCTGGGAGCTGGTGATGGACAGGGAGGCCTGGCGTGCTGCAGTTCATGGGGTCGCAAAGAGTCAGACACGACTGAGCGACTGATCTGATCTGATCTGATCTGATATGTGTCTATAGTGTGTGTGTCTATAGTCTGTGTGTCTATAGTGTGTGTGTGTGTCTATCGTCTGTGTGTCTATAGTCTGTGTGTGTCTATAGTCTGTGTGTGTGTCTATAGTCTGTGTGTCTATAGTCTGTATGTGTCTATAGTCTGTGTATGTGTTTATAGTCCGTGTGTGCCCGTCTTTTAAAAGATAATGGTGTTTATCTCTCTGTGGCTGTGCTGCGTCTTCCTTGCTGCGGGGCCCTCTCCTCTGCCTGCAGAGAATGGGCTGCTCTCTGAGAGAGCGGGCTGCTCTCTGCTGTGGTGTGCAGACCTCCCCGAGGACACAGGCTCCAGAGGACACAGTCTGTAGGGCACGTGGGCTCGGGAGCCGTGATCCCAGATTTCACTGCTTCTCAGCGGGTGAGATCTCCCCGGACCGGTAATCAGACCTGTGTCTCCTGCTTTGGCAGGCAGATTCTTCACCACTGAGCCAGTAGGGACATGCATGTGTCCCTGTTTATCGCGCATCTGTGTGTGTGCGCTTACATACCTGTGTGTCTGTGTTTATCCCTGCATCTGCGTGTCTATACGTCTGTCTGTGTCCCTGTTTCTCACACATCTGTGTGTGTGTGTTTACATACCTGTGTGTCTGTGTTTATCCCTGCATCTGCGTGTCTATAGGTCTGTCTGTGTCCCTGTTTCTCACGCATATGTGTGTGTGTGCTTACATACCTGTGTGTCTGTGTTTATCCCTGCATCTGCGTGTCTATACGTCTGTCCGTGTCCCTGTTTCTCACACATCTGTGTGTATGCATGTGTGCTAACATACCTGTGGTCTATATTTCTTACTGCATCTGTGTGTATAAGTTTGTCTGTATCCGTGTTTATCACACGCTTCTGTGTGTGTGTGTTTATAGGTCTGTGTGTATCTCTGTTTCTCATGCATCTGTGTGTCTACATTGCTATGCCTGGAGCAGATGACCACATTCTTCTCATTTGCTCCTAGAAGAGAATGTATTTGCGGTTGTTAATAACTGAACTGTAACTTTCCACCCTGAAAGCAGCTGGAGAGCCAACATGTAAGGAACTTTCTTTCGAGGCTGACCTCACCCGTCGTTGAAGTCTGGTGGATGCCGTGGCTCCACGCTGGTTCTACTCACCAGGTGGGCCAGGTGGCACCCATCGTTGAAGTCTGGTGGTTGCCGTGGCTCCACGCCGGCTCTACTCACCAGGTGGGCCAGGTGGACGAGGAGCCACGTGCTATCCGCCCACCAGGCAGGGCAGTGACCTAAATTGAAAGATTCTAGAGACTCGCCACGGTCTCTGTCTTTTTCAGCCTCTTGGTTCCAAGGCAACTCTGGGCAGCGTGAGCATCTGAACGGATAAGAAATGCCTGGAGGCTCAGGATTCAGGCACCAGGGACCAGGAGGTTCAGGCGACCTCACGGCTCTGTGTTCAGACCTAGGAGAGGACTTCCTTGTTCGTGTTGCTAGGAAAGGGTTTCCCTGCTCAGGGTCCACTGTGCACCTCCATTATTGCTGCTGTTCACTCGCTCAGTCATTCCTGACTCTCTGCGACCCCATGGACTGCAGCACGCCAGGCCTCCCTGTCCATCACCAGCTCCCAGAGTTTGCTCAAACTCATGTCCATTGCGTCAGTGATGCCATCCAGCCATCTCATCCTCTGTCTCCCCTTCTCCTGCCTTCAGTCTTTCCCAGCATTGCGGTCTTTTCCGGGGATCCCTAATTAACACCTCGCACCCTGAGCTCGCAAACCTCAGCATCTTCTGCTGGGAAACCCCAGGCTCCAACATGTACGACCATCAGCGCTCTCTGTCCCATCTTCCCTGCCCTCCTTTTCCCGCTGCCCCAATTCATTCACCTATATTTTTAATTATGACTTTTCCCGTTCCGTTCCATCATATCTCCTGCATATAGGTCAGCGTAAATTGTTTTTAAAATAATGGGGATGCACGTTTTAAAGGAGAAACGGTTTGCCAGGACTGTTGGTACCTCAAAGGATCTCGCGTTTCATCTTCCTGCAGTGGGAATAAGCGCTCCCTGATTAATTTGCTTTTAAAAAAAAATCTGGGACTTGATCGCCAACGCTTTCTCATGATGAGACTCACCTACAGAGCCTACTGGGAAAAGAAGCGTTTTTTATTTTATTTTCCCGGAAGCTCTGCTAGAAAGATGAAGGCAGTTCTGAGAATTCCACCACGATGCTTCTTCTCTGGTCCTCCGACCGCCTGACAGAAGCCGCCTCCCACTGGGCACAGGTCTGTGTGGCCCCGGAAACGCTGTACTGCTTTGAGAGGTGGGTTTAGAACTCCTGGATGGGGAACTTCCCTGGCGGTCCAGTTGTCAGGACTTTGCTTTCCAACGCAAGGGGCTGTGGGTTTGACCCCTGGTCACAGAGCTAAGATCCCACAAGGGGCTGTGGGTTCGATCCCGGGTCACAGAGCTGAGATCCCACAAGGGGCTGTGGGTTCGATCCCGGGTCACAGAGCTGAGATCCCACAAGGGGCTGTGGGTTCGATCCCGGGTCACAGAGCTGAGATCCCACAGGGGGCTGTGGGTTCGATCCCGGGTCACAGAGCTGAGATCCCACGTGCTTCCTGGCCAAAAACAAGAAAACATAAAGCAGAAGTGCGACTGCAACAAAGTCAATAAAGACTTCATGTGGTTTTTTTTGGCAGTTTTTTATTCAGTTTATTTATTTTAGTTGCAGGATAATTGCATTACAATATGGTGATGCTTTCTTCCATACATCAACATGAATCAGCCAGAGGTGGACGTGTCCTCCCCACCTTGAACCCTCCTCCCACTCCCCGCCCCACCCTGTCCGCCTAGGTGGTCCCAGAGCAGGGGCCCTGGGAGCCCTGCTTCACGCATCAAAGTCGCACTGGTCATCTGTTTTACATGTGGTCATGTATCTGTTCTAATGCTAATCCCTCGAAGCATCCTAGAGAATTCCTGGAAGACAGAGCTAGTCATCAGAACCCAGGAACACCTTGGTCTTTCTAGCAAACCTTGACCCCATCTTTCCAGGAGAACTGGACCTTTGTTTGGGATGTGGAAGGTTCTAAAAACCGAGTCCAGAGTAGAAGCAACATTTTATGGATTTTTCTCCAATCTCTAGGGAAAAGTTCCCATTTCAGGCAGTCCTAAACTGTCAGGAGGAGCTTCCCCGGTGGCTCAGTGGTAAGGAATCTGACTGCCAAGGCAGGAGTTGTGGGTTAGAGGTGGGTTCGGTCCCTGGGTCTGGAAGATCTGCTGGAGGAGGGCATGGCAACCCACTCCAGTGTTCTTGCCTGGAGAGTCCCATGGACAGAGGAGCCTGGAGGGGCTACAGTCCACAGGGTTGTGAAAGAGTCGGACACGACTGAAGCGGCTTTGCATGCACGCACGCAACCAGCCCAGAGACCTTCCCCAGGGAGGCTGGCCATCCAGATTAACATGGACAGGGGCGAAAACAGTGAGCGAGAGCGATCCTCTCCCACCCCTGATTCCTGCAGGGTGTTTATACAGGGTGACGACAGGCCCCCTGAGATGAGTAAACACATGGACTCCACGGGGTCACACTTGTCACATTTCATAACACTGGTGGTTTGCAGACAGCTGCGCTGTATTAGACATAAATAATAAACTGAAACTCATGTCCATTGACATGGTGGCGGCGAGAGCAGGGTACGGGGGCGGGGTCTCATCGCTTTCCACGCCCTGGGACGCAGAGCTAGGCCGCGGGACTGGGGTCCGTGTGCAGAGGACGACGGAGAGGGCTGCTGGTGCGCGTGGCTCTGCGCCGCCGCGGCCACTGTTCATGCTGTGGTTGCGGCGGCGGCGGCTCTCATCGTCGCCCTGTTGCTGACGGCGCTGGCTTTCTCTGCGGCTGCCCTTGCTGTCATTTTCGCGGTGGTTTCCACTCCTTCTGTTGCGGCCGCGAGTGAGCACGGTCCATCAGAGCTGCGGTGTGTCTGGGTTTGTCAGGGGGCCCAGATGGCTGGGGGGAGGCGGGCACTCATCATGGCCGTCTCCCCAGATTTAGGAAGAAACTGACTTTCCGAGAGGTACCACGTGCTGGGTGAATGGTGCCCCGTCCACACACATCGTGACTGCCAGAACCTCTGGATAAGACCTTGTCCGGAAATAAGATCCTTGCAAGTGTGCTGAAGTGAAGGGCCTGAGCCGAGGTTCCTCCTGGATGAGGGTGGCCCTAAACCCAATAACAGGTCCTTAATAAGACCCAGAAGAGGGGAGACACAGCGGAGGAGCCACGTGGAGACAGAGGCAGAGACGGGAGGGAGGCGGCCACCAGCCCAGTGACGATGCCTGGAGCCCCCAGAAGCTGGAAGAGGCGGGAGGACCCTCCCCTGGAGGCTCTGGACAGAGCTCAGCCCTTGGACACCCTGACCTCAGACGTCTGGTCCTTAGGACTCGGGGAGGGTGGATTTGCATAGTGCAAGCCCCCAGTCTGCAGTGCTTGGTTGGTGGAGACACAAGGTACCCTTACTGAGGGGTGCACAGGAGCCCCTACTCAAGTGGTCACTGTGGTGCCTGGCCAAAGCAGTCTTCTCCTTCTGCAAAGTGGGCTTTCGACGTGGGTTTCCACAGCCAGGGTGAAAGCCCAGCACTGCACTCTGTCTTTGTAACACAGAAGCAGTCATGGCGTTGTTCAGTTGCTCAGTTGGGGCCAACGTTTTGTGACCCCATGGACTGCAGTCTGCCAGGTCTTCCTGTCCATCACCAACTCCTAGAGCTTGTTCAAATTCATGTCCATTGAGTTAGTGATGCCATCCAACCATCCCATCCTCTGTCGCCCTCTTCTTCCCTCAATCTTTCCCAGCATCAAGCTGTTTTCCAAGAAGTCGGCTCTTCGAATCAGGTAGCCAGTGTATTGGAACTTCGTCTTTAGCATCAGTCTTCCCAGTGGACATTCAGAGTTGATTTCCTCTAGGATTGATTGATTTGGTCTCCTTGCAGTCCAAGGGACTCTCAACAGCACCACAGTTCCAAAGCATCAATTCTTCAGCACTCAGCCTTCTTCATGCTCCAACTCTACTGGAAAAATGATAAATTTGATTGGCAGACCTTTGTTGGCCCAAAAAAGTCATAGACCGTATATTAATGTGCACCCATAAAATTGTACCTTAAATTTTTAATTCCATATGATTTTCAGGGATCAGAAAATGCTTTTCTTTAGATTTGTGATCAGCCATTGAAAGATGTGAAACCCACATTAGGTGACTGCATGTACATTAAATATTCAGTGTCATACAATGCAGTGAAGACAGGAAGTATGTTAGCACTGTTCAGGGCTGCAGTTGTGGAGGGTAGGAGGTGACAGTTAAAGGGTACAGATTTCTCTTGGAGATGCGAAAGTTGACTGCCATGAGGGTTGCACTGCTCTGTTAATTATATCTCAGTAAACCTGCTTCAAACCACATAGAACCATTCTTAGTCCATGGGTAGGCTGTACCAAAGCAGGTGACGGGACATCGTTTGCAGCCCTGCTGCAGGATGTGGGAGGTGTCCTCAGAGTTGCCGTCATGGTCTGTGGTGGCATTTGTTGCCAACTGTGAACATTGCTGAGCTTGAGCTATGAGCAGCAGAACTTGGGTGTTGTCACAAAGAGGACAGTGGACTCGATCTCACTGGAGAAGGTCCCTCGGGAGAAAGTTTGCTGTCAGTGCGATGTCTTGGCCCATCTTTAGCATTTCCACTGCAGTATTGCATTTTCACCACTGCCCACCACATAACCCTGCAGCTTAATATCATTTTTATTTTATTACTCATTTTTATTTGTTGTTTTTGCGTATTTCTAATGGCCATTTGTACCTTCTGTAGCATCGGGCATCATAAATGAGTAAGTGGGGCTTTTGTAAGGGAAATGCCTGAGATGTAGTTCTGAGATATAGCGCTACAAAATAAAATAAAACCATAATCGTGATCAGTGGGGCTTCCTAGGTGGTGCTAGTGGTAAAGAATCCACCTGTGAATGTAGGATATGTGGGTTCAATCCCTGGGTTGGGAAGATCCCCAGGAGAAGGGAATGGCAACCCATTCCCGTATTCTTGCCTGGAGAATCCCACGGACAGAGGAGCCTGGTGGGCTACAGTCCACGGGGCAGCAAAGAGTCAGACATGACTGAAGCGATGCAGCACGCACAGACACGTGACCACTGAGGACCAGGAGACCTCCCCTATCCCCACCCACCTGCCACCACTCCGTGAACCCAGAGGAGAAGCAGATGGTACCCCCAAACCAGTGCTGCTCCTCAAAGCACCTGGCCCATGGCAGAATTGTCAGGCCACTCACGGTAATTAACCACGGGCATGTTCTCCGGGTGCAGAGGGTATGCGAACCACCACAGGAGCTGTCTGGGGTGGCCCCGACAACGGGCATCTGACCGCCATGCTGACGGGCGGCAGCCGCCAGTGCCATAAACCGCTGGGTGTCACTCCCCGTAACTCATCTCCTCCTCCCGGAAAGGAATTAAGAGAGCAGGTACAAAAATAAACATTTCCTGCCACACAGGCACTCACTTTTGACAGGCAAATCCCCTCCAGCTAAGAGGGGAGAGGGCTCCGGGGCCGGGCTGAGCTGGGTGAGGGGAGTTTGTCATCTGTATGCAGATGGGGTCTGCAGTTTTCTTCAGGGAAGGGGGTCCTGGGGATGGGCAGCTGACACACACAGGCTCACATGTGTACAGACACCTGCTGTCATACACAGACACACATGCACACAGGCACACACAGATACACAGTCACATACAAATAGAGACACACAGTCACACACAGTCATACACACATACATGCAAACACAGAGGCACATACACACACATGCACAGACACAGACACACAGGCATATATACACAGTCTTATACACACACAGGCACACACAGATACACAGTCATATACAAATAGAGACACACAGTCACACACAGAGACATACATGCAAACACAGACAGATACATACACATGCACATACACAGGCACACATGCACACAGGCACGCAAACACACAGTCATATAAATGCACAGGCATAGGCAGACACATAGTCATATACACACACAGACACACTGTCATATACACACACAGATATATATACACAGACACACCGTCATATACACACACAGACATATAGAGACACATGGGCACACAGTCATATACACACACAGACATATACAGACACATGGGTACACAGTCATATACACACACAGACATAAGCCGACACACAGGCACACACAGAGTCATACGCACAGACATACCTGCAAAGACAGACACATACACATACACGCACATTCACAAAGATACATGAATACACATGCACACAGGCACACACAAACACACATATACCCACACAGAAAGATGCAGATATGAAAGAGACACACATTCATATGCAAAAACACACACAAATACACATATACAGATGACGCTCATATACACAGAAACACAGGTTTACACAGGCACACAGAAGTGCACGCACAGACACATGTGCAGACTGATACACACAGATATAGGCACGCACAGACACACACATGCACAAACCTACACAGGTGACACACGCAGAGAGCGATGCACACACTGTCATGCACACACAGGCACAGAAGCACACTTGCTGAGAGCCGCGTACAGGCTCGTATATGCAGACACACCATGTACACACCATGGACACACGGGCACACAGAAGCACACTTGCTGAGAGCCGCGTACAGACTCATATATGCAGACACACCGTGCACACACCATGGACACACGGGCACACAGAAGCACACTTGCTGAGAGCCGCGTACAGACTCGTATATGCAGACACACCGTGCACACACCATGGATACACGGGCACACAGAAGCACACTTGCAGAGAGCTGCGTACAGGCTCGTATATGCAGACACACCATGTACACACCATGGACACATGGGCACACAGAAGCACACTTGCTGAGAGCTGCGTACAGACTCGTATATGCAGACACACCGTGCACACACCATGCACACACAGGCACACAGAAGCACACTTGCTGAGAGCTGCGTACAGACTTGTATACGCAGACACACCGTGCACACACAGGTGCACCAGCCCAGATACACAGACACACCCAAATTCACACACACACACACACACTGGTCCCGGTGGAAGCAGTGAGGCCACCCTTTTCTGCAAACACCTGCCACGAAGTCTGTGGGGAAAGGATGTGAGTGACGTGTGGTGGGTGGGGGGGCGCTGAGTACGACGGGGAGCCTTCACCATCCGCGGAGCTGCCCGCCAGCCCCACAGCCGTCACTCAGGGGAATGAGGGAGCTCGCAGCCCGACTTCCACCCCCAGGAAATGAGTGTCAGGGGAACGAGGGATGCGCTGGGACCTGGGCGGCCGGGGGAGGAGGCACTTAGGGCAGGGAGCAGGGGGTGGGGACGGCCCATGCCAGGGCAAAGCCCCGAGCCTCCCCCGCCCCCCGCCTCCCCACCAGCCTGGCCGTGCAGGTCCATCGGCGGCATAATGTGTCATAATGTGGCCGGTGCTCCTGACAGCCCTGGCTGACTCGGGCATTAAATCATCGCCCTGAGGGGTGCTCACCGTGGCAATTTCTGCTGGTGCTCCTGTCATCTCCTCCCACACAGTACCTATCACTTTTGACATGATTGGATCAAAATTAGTCAGTACATTTAGATGTAAATTAGAGACATCCAAGAATAATGATGCGCGCAGAGGCTCAGCCCCGTGTAATTGACACGGCAACAGCTTCCTTCCCCAGCGCCGCCTCGCCCGGCCTTATTAAATACCCTGATAGCAAAAGTCGCGTATCAAAAAAAGTCAGAAAACTTTTTTGAGGGGCATATTTAACTAAAGCCTTAAATCCCAAAGAAGTCTGTAATGTTAGCTTGCCCTGTACTTAGGACTACCAAACAGCTCATCCCCGCACGCATGGAGATGTGACCGGCCCCTCTTGCAGCCGAGATCTCAGCCCCCAAGCTTGGTGCCCAGCGCACGGCAGGGCCAGCCGCTCCCTCTCTTGCCCAGATGAGAGGTCGTCTGGAAATCTCCTCCTGGGACAGGCAGGGACACCAGCTCCTGGGGTCCCCATGAAGGGGCCAGCGAGAATTGAGCGGACGGAACGTGCGCCACTGGGACGTCATCAGAGCCAGCTAGACGCCTCCACGGGACCTAGCAGCAGCGTCTCCAGCCCCAGGTCCTGCTGGAATTACCACTCGGCCGCGCCGGGAGCACCATAGCCCCGGCAGTGACTTCCCCAAACAGCCCCTACCCAGGGCTCTCTGCACCATCCATCCCCAACAGGCATCTGAGAGGAGTGCCAGGGGTGAACTGGGCTCCCCATGCCCCCATCCATGGGAGACATGCCTGGCGCCAGGCCAGATCCACGTGAACCATAGTCCTGGAGCAGAAAGGGACCTTGAAAGGCTCCACCTCCCTCAGGCTATGCAAAGGTTTGCGGTGCCAGAAGCTGGTTCATAACAACCCAATGCAAGAACCAAGTGATTCTACTGTGCCTGTAACTGGACAGTGAGAGAGAAAGATGATGGGTAGACAGACAGACAGACACACAGACAAACATGAATAATAGGCGATAAATGACAGATAGAGGGTGTGATGTGTGGACAGACTGACGGAGGGTAGGCAAGCGGATGGTCAGTGAATGTGACAGATGAGTAGGTGGTGGGTAGATACAGAGACAGGGAGAGACAGCAGACAGATGACATATAGATAGATGGTGGATACATCCATGTTAATAGAGACAGATGCAGATGCAGACAGGTAGATAATACACAGGTAACAGAGAGGAAGAAACGACTAGACTGATGGATGGGTCACCCTGTGATAGAGAGATGGATAAGAAATAGATGATTGATAGATGGATACAGATATATGTGGGCTTCCCGGGTGGCTCAGCTGGTCACGAATCCGCCTGCAACGTGGGAGACCTGGGTTCGATCCCTGAGTCGGGAAGATCCCCTGGAGAAGGGAACAGCTACCCACTCCAGGATTCTGGCCTGGACAATCCCATGCATTGGTATAGTCCATGCGGTCGCAAAAAGTTGGACACAGCTGAGCGACCTTCGCTCCCTCAGATGAACGTGGGCTTCCCAGGTGACAGTAGTAGTAAAGAACACGCCCGCCAGTGCAGGAGACGGAAGAGGCGCTGGTTCGATTCCTGGGTTGGGAAGATCCCCTGGAGGAGGGCCTGGCAACCCACTCCAGTCTTCTTGCCTAGAGAATCCCATGGGCAGAGGAGCCTGATGGGCTGCAGCCCACGGGGTCACAGATAGTTGGACACGACTGAAAACTGAGCACGCACAGATATACATAAACATGTAGATGGATACATTGGTAACAAAGATAGGGGACAGATGGACAGCTGATACATGATTGATAAACTGATGATGCACAGATATATGATAGATGTATGGAGATGTACATAGACGTGTAGATGGATACATGGGTAACAAAGATAAGAGATAGGTGAACAGCTGATACATGATTGATAAACTGATGATGCATAGATATATGATAGATGTATGCAGATATACATAGACACTGTATGCATGCCATGTTGCTTCAGTCGTGTCCAACTCTCTACAACCCCACGGATTGTAGCCCGCCACGCTCCTCTGTCCATGTGATTCTCCAGGCAAGAAGCCTGGAGTGGGTTGCCATTTCCTCCTCCAGAAGATCTTCCTGACCCAGGGATCGAACCCATGTCTCTTACGTCTCCTGCGTTGACAGGCAGGTTCTCTACCACTGAGTCACCTGGGAAGCCCATATCCATGAGGGAGTTACAGGAATCCAAACATACGGGTTTACATATTCCATCAGAAGCTCTTAATAAAACTGACACGTGGGTCCAGCTGAGAAAGGAGTCCTGGGCATTTTGTGGAAGCGGGGAAGCATGCAATCTGAAACAAGTCATCTGCAGAGAGACCACCCTGCCCCCGTGGGCACACCGGGGGCAGCACAGGGGCGCACACACCCGAGCCTGTTTCAGCCTCACCGTGGGGATCAAAAGGGGCGATCCGTGCTTGTTTAGCCTGTCACCCGTGTCTGCAGCAGCCCCCTGACGTGAGGAATTGTAACCAAACTCTGCACGTCCTGCCGGGTGCCCAGCAGCCCACCTCACGGGTACCACTTGGGGGAAAAGAAGCCTCTGTGAGTGACAGCTGGACCTGTGTCCAGGCCGGGATCCCTGGGACCAGGTGCATGCTGCCCCCCACCACTCGCCGGCGACTTGGGTGGCAGAGAAAACCCGTGTGTGTCCTGACACCCCCTTCCCAGGAGGCAAGAACATAAGCAAATTAGCAGTGTTTTCGGTGGAGCAATGCCAGGCGTCCTGCAGTAGCAGACAGACCCCGCCGCCGTCCAGGTTGTCAAGCGAAACGAAGGATTCCTGAAATTGAGCAAAGACTGGCTGGGTCGAGGAGGGGTGTGCTTCTAACCTCTGGACCCCAGAGCGTCAGTCACCCTGCTCACTCCTGCCCCCAGCCTCTGGCTCGAAGCCCCAGCGTGTTTCTAATGAATGGGACGCTTGGCTCCAGCCAGCTGCCACCAAAATCAGACAGCTTGCTGTCTCAGGAAGTAACCAGAAAGATCTTCACGTGGGTGCCACCCAGAGAAGCCCCAACAGCACTGATCTCCAGAAGGAACAGAGCTGCGAATGTGGTGGGTGTTGCACCCCTGTGTTGCAATAATGCAGTCTTTATGAACCTAAAAATTAGAATCGCCTAGATTGTTTTTTTTTCAAAATGCAATGAGACGGACTTCCCTGGTGGTCCAGTGGTTAAGAATTCACCTGCCGATGCAGGGGACACGGGTTTGATCCTAGTTAATTATATGCTACATGTAACTACGGGCTTCCCTGGTGGCTGAGCAGGAAGGGATTTGCCTGCAATGCATGAGACATGGATTCGATCCCTGGGTTGGGAAGATCCCCTGGAGAAGGGAATGGCAACCCACTCCAGTATTTTTGCCTGGACAATCCCATGGACAGTGGAACCTGGGCTGGCTAGAGTCCATGGGGTCACAAAGAGTCAGACATGACTGTGTGACTAACAGTGCTGTACATAGTTATATATACTATATAATTTATGATCTATTCAGTTCAGTCTCTCAGTCATGTCCGACTCTGAGACCCCATGGACTGCAGCACGCCAGGCCTTCCTGTCCATCACCAACTCCCAGAGTTTGCTCAAACTCATGTGCATTGAGTCAGTGATGCCATCCAACCATCTCATCCTCTGTCATCCCCTTCTCCTCCTGCCTTCGATCTTTCCCAGCATCAGGGTCTTTTCAAATGAGTCAGCTCTTTGCATCAGGTGGCCAAAGTATTAGAGTTTCAGCTTCAGCATCAGGTCTTCCATGAATAAATATTCAGGACTGATTTCCTTTAGGATGGACTGGTTGGATCTCCTTGCAGACCAAGGGACTCTCAAGAGTCTTCTCCAACACCACAGTTCAAAAGCATCAATTCTATAGTGCTCAGCTTTCTTTATAGTCCAACTCTCACATCCATACGTGACTACTGGAAAACCATAGCCTTGATTAGATGGACATTTGTTGGCAAAGTAATCTATTATACTTATCTATTATAAGTATATAATTACAATAGATTACTATATGATATGGCATTAATTATATTAATAAAAAGTAGTGATGTTATCCACATTGACCATTAATTGATTGATATTCATATAAAAGTTACAACAATGATTTCTCCACCGTATTTTCCTGAACACGTACCTTTCATCTCTTTTCCCCAGCAAGGCCAGCAAGCTCCCTCCTTTGAGATATTCTTCAACACAGGACCTGGGGGAAGGAGCGGGTGGGAGGGACTGAGAGAGTAGCAAGGACAGATGTACACCAGCGAGTGTGAAACAGACGGCGTGGGGGAGGCCGCTGTGCAGCCCGGGGGCTCAGCTCCGGCTTTGTGATGACCCAGGGGGGATGAGGGGCAGGGTGGGAGGGAAGCCCAAGCAGGAGGAGACGTGCATATATGGGGCTGGTTCATGTTTGTGTATAGCAGAAACTAACAGGATTGTAAAGGAATTATCCTCCAGTTAAAAATAAAGCTTTAAAACAATGAAAAAAGCACAGAATTTGTGGGGAGCATGTGTCTTTACCACATCTGAGTGGTTTTCAGCTCCAAATCCTGGTTCCAAGCAGAAACACTGGTCCCAGGCATCCCTGCGGTCACCGTCGGGCCACAGAGGGGTACGGCCAAGGCCCCCTGTGCAGCAGGCATGATACAGGAAATAATCTTCTGATGCCTCTCAGCCAAGGAGAAGCCAAGGTAAGAGCTTGGTGATACAGACACGCCGTCTCGTTCCCATCCACAGTCACATCATCACACACGCCCTCACTCACCCACCAGGACACAGGTCGTCCTCTCAGAGGGGCTGAGACGAGAGAGACTGACCGCCTGCTTTGGCCACAGACCAAATCCATCATGTTTGGACCCCTGGTTCCTAATCTATAAAATGATCTGGATGGGTAGATGATAGATGGATAGATATGGATGGGTAGATGGATGAAAAGATTGATGGATAGATGGTTGGAAGAATGGCCAGATGGGTGGAGAGAGATGATGGATGGATGGACAGATGGGTTGAGGCATGGATAGATTATAGATAGAAGATAGATGATAGGTACATACTAGATAGATGGATAGATAGATAGATAATAGATATGATGGATGGATGGATTTGATGGTTGGATGGATGGATAATAATAAACAAATAGATAATAGATAAATAAATAAACAAATAGGTAGACAGACAGATGAATGGAAAGATAGATTATAGGTATCATGGATGGATGGATGGGTGGGTAGATGATATGATGGAAGGATGGATGGATAAATTTGATGGATGAGATATGATGGATGGATGGATAGATATGATGGATGGATGGATGGATAGACAGAGAGACAGATAATTAGACAGGTTCGCTCATGCCTGGTCAGGCTTTCTCAGCATCACTGATGTCCGGGGCTGGACTTCATTCTGATGTGGGGGGTCCTGGGCCCTGAGGGGTGGGGAGCAGTGTCCCTGGTCCCAGCCACCATGTGCTGGAACCTCCCCACACCACCGTGACAACAACCGAACCTGCCCCCCGACGTGGTCAGATGGGCCATGTGGAAACACCATCTCCCCTGGTTGAGAACTGCTGTCCAGGACAGCCTCGAAGGACTTCCCGTTTCCCAACATCCCGGAAATCTGAAAGGGCTAGTTCTCTCCAAGAACAGTCAGGTGCCGCTCTGTGAATGCATATGGAATTTTTCTAAAGTTATATCTATACCCACAGAGTCCTCTGCTGGCTGAATCCCTAGACTGAATTCTTCCACATAAAAAGAAGTGGGTTTTTTCTTTTCATGAGTCTTTGCACCAGAGCTGAGCGTGCCTGGCCAAGGTTGCAGGATGCCAGTCTGGTAATTCTGCTGTCTCCGCGCTTTGTGAGCTGTGGTGGGAGCCCCAGAGGACCGCCCCCATGGGCTCCTGCAGTCGGGGCCGTAGGAGGTGGGCGGAAACCGTGAGGAAGAATCAGAGGCAGGTGCAGAGCCTGAAAGGAGCTCAAAGGGTGAACCAGAGATGAATAAATATTGCCGAAAGAAACGGCAACCCACTCCAGTATTCTGGCCTGGAGAATCCCGTGGACAGAAGTGCCTGGTGGACTAGAGTCCACGGGGTCACAGAGTGAGACACGGCTGAAGCAGCTGAGCACAGACAAGCCTTCAAAGCACGAGGGACTCGGGTCAGCTACAAAGAGGAACTTCCCCGTTACCAGACACTGGATGTGCAGAGGACTCTCTAAGAAGGAGCTGAACACAAAGAGGGCACAAGCTTGTGTGCTCAGTGACGGCACACTGGACCACACACACCCCACGTGGATCCCGTTTCACCGTCTTGCACTCGTTAGCAACCTTTCCTTGTATGGAAAACAGGGTTGGAAGCAGCATCTTCTTCCATGTCCCACTGAGCTCTGAACATGATGATTTAAGGAACCTGTGCCCAGAGGGACTCAATGGACCAGCGGAAGCTTCTCACCATCGCTGAGATAGTCTTGTGTCTACAGGAGTGATTTGAGCTCTGCGGGCCTGCTCGTGGAAGCACAGAGCCAGTCCTGGTTGATCACATGTTATGTGGAAGTCCTTGGAGGGCACGTGCCAAGAAGAAAATGCCATTGATTGTCATGCATTTGATCTACTCAGGTTGGCACCCTGAGCACTGAAATCAGGGCCATTCGTCCCATAATCCTGCCAAGCCGTTTGCAAAAGCAATGGATGGAGCAAACATGTGAGTGGACGGTGTGCTATTATTTATCATGCTCAAGGCCCATTTAAAACAATCCTTCAAGGACTTCCGTGGCAGCCTAGTGCTTAAGACTTGGCCTTCCAGTGCAAGGGGTGTGACTTCGATCGATCCCACATGCTTCAGAGGCCAGAAGCAATATAATAACAAATTCAATAAAGACCTTAAAAAGGTCTACAGTTTAAAATCTTTAATAAAAAAAATAATAGTAATCTCCCAAGGTCCCAAGGACCCACGTCCGATGATACACTTGACAATAACGTGGGGATGGAGCCAGGTCCCTTCTCACTTACATCCCGCCTGAGTGTCATGGGGTTGAGAAGCTTTCCACCACCACCCTGTGTAAAGACGGAGCCTTTGTCATCTACTGCATCTTTGTTGCATATATCAGATGATCTGTTATCTGTTTCCCTCATGACATTCTCTGAAATCGCCAAAGAATTGATGCTTTCAAACTGTGGTCCTGGAGAAGACTCTTGAGAGTCCCTTGGACAGCAAGGAGATCAAAGCAGTCCATCTTAAAGGAAATCAGTCCTCAATATTCATTGGAAAGACTGATGCTGAAGCTCCAATACTTTGGCCACATGATGCGAAGAACTGACTCATTGGAAAAGACCCTGATGCTGGGAAAGATTGAAGGCAGGAGGAGAAGGAGACGACAGAGGGTGAGATGGCTGGATGGCATCATGACTCCATGGACATGAGTTTGAATAAACTGTGGGAGTTGGTGATGGACAGGGAGGCCTGCCGTGCTGCAGTCCATGGGGTGGCAAAGGGTAGGACACAACTGAGCTACTGAACAATAAAATTCTCTGAATATCCTGTTAAAATGGAAGGGAAATCCGAAGGAGCAGTCCAACCGACCCGCAGGGCCTCAGAGGAAGTGACCAAGAGGCCATGTGACCTTGAGTCACTAAAGAAGCTTTTCAAAGATTCTGGATGGGAACGTGTCTATTTTGTTCAAACATATCATCCAGCTCTTACCACGTGGTCTGGTAGGGATAGCCCCATGGCATGTGTGTGCACATGCGTGCTCAGTCATGTCCAACTCTTTATGACCCCATGAACTGTACCTGCCAGGATCCTCTGTCCATGGGATTCTCCAGGCAAGACTACGGGAGTGGGTTCCCAAGTCCTTCTCCAGGGGATCTTCACCACCCAGGGATCAAACCCACGTCTCTTGCATCTCCTGCACTGGCCGGCAGATTCTTTACTACCGCAACACAAATCACACAATTTTAAGGAATGCCCTGTACCTGGTAAGAATTGAGTAGCTTTTTAATTGTGCGAAAACTGCCTCATCAACCCGTACTACAGTTCTTGAGCTGGATGATTCTCAAGCATTTCAAGGTGAAGGGACTCTTTGATGAACTGAAAATTACTTGGAAATAGTAAAGGGGATGAGAAAAATACAGAATGAAGGCGAGGGGCCAGGACTCTACCCGCTGCCCCTCTGAGCCTTGAGCCCCCCAGCAGTGGTTCTGAAGGACATCTAGGTTACCTCAGCACAGAACTGACCTATGACATGATTCACTGAATTTAGTGATAGGATAGAGTGACTGGGCTTTCCAGATGGCACTGGTGATAAAGAACCCACCTGCCAATGCAGGAGACATGGGAGACCCGGGTTCCATCCCTGGGTTGGGAAGTTTCCCTGAAGGAGGGCATGGCAACCCACTCCAGTGTTCTTGTCTGGAGAATCCCATGGACAGAGGAGCCTGGTGGGGTACAGTCATGGGGTCACAAAGAGTTGGATACAACGGAAGTGACTTAGCATGCATGCATGCAGAATAGCTTCACCTTTCCAAAACAAAAAGTGTCAAAATTGAAAAATCATATTCTTCGAGAGAGAGCCAGCATCTTTGGGGCACAAAGGATTTTTCCCTTAGCCAGAAACATATTCACCCCAACGTTTTTAGCCAATGTAAAATGTCTGAGTTGCGTAAAATCAGAGCAGTTCTGTCCACACCATTCAAAGAAAAGTGGAATACAGATGCGGGTTTGATTGATCCATTCAGCCCAGCTGCGTACCTCTGAGCCTCATGTGGCCTTCGTCCACCATGTTCCTCTGCCTTCACCCAGTGTAGACAAATGAGGCATGACCTGCCAGCTGTCCTTGGGGCTTTGTTGACTGGCCATGCGTTTGCTTTTGAAAATTCCCAGTACAGTCCTTGGTGGTTGAAGGAAACTGACCGTTTATACCATCAACCCATGGTCTTCAAGGCGTAACTAGAAGACAGTGGGTCCACCAGCTGGGATGGACCATGTACTCTGCATGCGCATTCCCTTCATCTCACTTTTTTAAACTGAGTAACTGAGTTCTCCCTGGGATCCCACGTGTACACAAGAGGTCTCCCATTGCCTGTCACCTAAATCTCCCATCACCACGAGCGGGGCTGGGTCCCAGCGGTTCCTGAAGCCTTAACCTTCTTAGACCTGAACGTTCAAGCCTCTGAGAGGTCGCTCAACTATGGGAGTTCTCATCAGACCTGTCTAAGGGGGTTGGCCGTGACCTGGAGACAGGCTCAAGGGCGTAAAGGACCACAAGCATGACCTTGTGACAGAATCCCCAGAAGACACCACACAGCGCATCCCAGCAACAGGCCAGCCAGCCAGACCGTGTCGGGTTAGCACTGTGGGACCAGACCTCCTGCCGCCCCACGAGAGAAACACCTCATGAACCCAGAAAACGCCTGGTGAACAACACGGACACTCTGCCTGTGTTTTCACGCGAACGGGGTTGCTTTCTGTTAACAGTCATTATGCAAATGGAAACACTTAAAACATGTCACCGTTCTTACAAACTCGGCGTTTGTCACGTTCCGTTCCCTTCACTGCAAAATGTGACAATTAACGGGCGTGAAGCGAGAGTGGATATGTCAAAACCGTGGCAGGCGCGTGGTAAGCACCGGCTGGCTGTTTATTAACGGTATCCGCTGATTTAAAACGTCTGCCGTGAAGGAGAGGAGCTACAGTCACACTGCTGTCTCCTCTGCACAGGGCCTTTGACGGTCCTTCCAGGCACAGCCCCCAGCATCGTGTGCTGGCATGTGGGCAACCTTCACAGGAAGAGCGATGCTTTGTGTCAGAGGTGGAGACTGCTTGGCCTCGCTGGACCACAGGGCAGGATGATGTCCACCTGAGCATCACACAGGACCAGAGCCCCTCAGACCTTGGTCTCAGGGCCCCGTGACACAGTGCTGGTCGCTCCGCGCTGAGCAGTCCCATGCCCTTCCCCCCAGACTGTCCTCCCATTGGGAGACACTGTGGTTCCAGGAGGGTTTCTACAGCCCACTCTGTGTGGACACAGAGAACAGGGGTTGATGAACTGAACGGACTCCGTAGCCACTCATGTCAAAATTGTATCCTTCTGCTATTTTCTAAGTTGAATATTCTGACTTTACACTACACAGAAGTGCCTGAGAGGAGCCTGGCCAAGAATTTAGAAGGCATCTTGTTTGTTTTCTCAGAATCCTAACTAAATGGCGGCAGTGCCCTTAGGGGCAATTCAGAGGTGAAGGAAACAGGGTCTAAGAAAAACATCAACAACAAGGACCTGATTAGTACTAGAGTGGCCAGAATAACATCCACAGAGACGTCCAGGTCCTGACCCCGTATGGTAGACAAAATAATTTCCCTAAGGATGGCCACATTCTGGTCCCCAGGTGGTAGACAGAATAATGTCCCACCTTGCTGGGAGCCACTCTCCAGTCTAGTGCGCCAGTGACCCTTCTCTCTGGGGTCCCAGAGTGGAGGCTGGGGACCCACTTTCAGTTCAGGCAAACCAGGAGACCCTGCTAACATCCAGATTTCTTACGTGGCTGATTACACAAACAACGTTTTCATTCTGACACTTAAAAAAAAATTTCTTTGGCTATGCCAAATGTTAGCTGACACATGTGGAATCTGGCTCCCCAAGCAGGGATGGAACCCAGGTCCCGTGCACTGGGAGCGGGGCGTCCAGCCACTGGACCTCCGGGATGTCCCGTCCCTCCTGCATTTCTAGTTACTGCAAACCCCTTCTCTGGACTGGGCACACGTGAGTCTCATTGAGGCTGTAGGAAGTGGAACCGCCCCAAACGATATCACTAGTTTTCAGTGATGGCAGCGGGGTTTGGTCCACGTCCACTGGGTCATTGGCAGCCTCCCCAACCAGCCACAAGGGCCTGTTCTGTTTTTTTCATCATTAACTGTGATTTTGGCTGCAGGGGGTCTTTAGTGTTGCTCAGTGGCTTTCTCTAGTTGTGGTCAGTGGGGACTCTTCTCTGGTTGGGGTGCACGGACTTCTCACTGAGGTGGCTTCTCTGCTGTGGAGCTCGGGCTCCAGGACACACGGGCTTCAGCAGCTGCAGCTCCCGGGCTCGTACGCACAGGCCCAGAACCTGCAGTGCACAGGCTTAACCGCCCCGTGGCACGTGGGCTCCCGTGTCTCCTGCATTGGCAGGTGGACTCTCAACCACTGGACCCCCAGGGAGGTCCTACAGTCTGAGATCCAGGGGCGCTCAGGCGCCTCACCGGGGTGGGGAGGGCAGTGGGTAGGTAGGTGGTGAGAAACAAAATCCTCTTCAGGTCTAAAGTTGGGGATTGTCTGCTGTGATGTTAATGGTGCCGAAAATAAATGAATTCGTAGTGGGTACAGCGTGCATTTCTTTCTTAAGTCACTCAGTCCTGTCTGACTCTTTGTGACCACTGGACTGCACAGTCCATGGAATTCTCCAGGTCAGAATACTGGAGTGGGGAGCCTTTCCCTTCTCCACAGGATCTTCCCAACCCAGGGATCAATCCCAGGCTTCCAGCATTGCAGGTGGATTCTGTACCAGCTGAGCCACGAGGGAAGCCCAGCATGCACACAGCTCAGCTCAGTTCAGTTCAGTCGCTCAGTCGTGTCCAACTTTTTGTGACCCCATGGACTGTAGTAGGCCAGGCCTCCCTGTCCATCACCAACTCCCAGAGTTCACCCAAACCCACCTCCATTGAGTCGGTGATGCCCTCCAACCATCTCATCCTGTCGTCCCCTTCTCCTCCTGTCCTCAGTCATGCATACAGCAAGGTATAAAAGACGCTCAGAGACCATCCTGTGTATAGTTCAGATCAGTCGCTCAGTCATGTCCAACTTTTTGTGATCCCATGGACTGCAGTAGGCAAGGCCTCCCTGTCCATCACCAACTCCCAGAGTTTACTCAAACTCATCTCCATTGATTCAGTGATGCCATCCAACCATTTCATCTTCTCTCATCCCCTTCTCCTCCTGCCCTCAATCTTTCCCAGCATCAGGGTCTTTTCCAATGAGTCAGCTCTTCTCATCAGGTGGCCAAAATATTGGAGCTTCAACATCAGTCCTTCCAATGAACACCCAGGACTGATCTCCTTTTAGGATGGACTGGTTGGATCTCGCAGTCCAAAGGACTCTCAAGAGTCTTCTCCAACAACACACTTCAAAACCATCAATTCTTCAGCACATACAGCAGGGTATAAAAGAACCTCAGAGAGCATCCCCAGAGGTGATGGGTAGTTTGCAGCATGAATAGTTCTCCAATCACCTGCCCTCCTGGGATCACAAAGTCACAGTAATCAGGCCCTATGGGTATTTCTTCATCCCACTAACCCCCCACCCTCCACCTAGCATCCTTTGCCCAAAGCTGGTTTTAAAATCTGCTCATTTTCACACATCATCTGAGAATCCCCTTTCCTCCCAGAGATGAGGCTTCGTACAATAAAGTGAACAGGCTTTGGAAAAGATGGAGAAAGCCCCCACATCTCTCACCCCCTCCATCTTCTCCTGAGGAAGCATGAGTGGGGACCACCTCTCCTTAGACGCCTCTAACATGCATCACAGGTCCGTCTATCCAGCCCCGAGGAGAGGGTAGCAGCTCATTATAAGGACAGACACCTGCCTCTGTTCCCAGTCCTTGGCACTCAGACCCTCACCCGACCTTCTGACTCTGACAAAATACCTCCCTCAGCCAGAAAGCTTCTGGCTTCATCTCGGGCTGAGACATATGAAGCAAATTAGACCAGCTGTTTCAGACTTGTGAGCCTCTGAAAAATTAATACGTTTCTGACTTTTGTGAAAAGTGCCCGAAGGTTTTCTGCTCATCACTCAAAAAAGGGGCAGCCTTGGAGACTTGCAGCCCTCAATAAACTTGGTATATGAAGGGGTTTCGTTAGGTTTGGGGATGGGTTTGGGGGAGGTCAGTGGGCAAAGTTTTATGAGCCTCACAGGTAGACTTGGAAGATCTGCTTTCCCATGTGGTGGTCAGAATAATGTCCCCAAGGGTGCTAGGCTGGATGAAGCACAAACTGGAATCAAGATTGCCGGGAGAAATATCAATAACATCAGATATGCAGATGAAACCACCCTTATGGCAGAATGTGAGGAAGAACTAAAGAGAATCTTGATGAAACTGAACGAGGGGAGTGAAAAAGTTGGCTTAAAGCTCAACATTCAGAAAACTAAGATCATGGCATCCGGTCCCATCACTTCATGGGAAATAGATGGGGAAGCAGTGGAAACAGTGTCAGACTTTATTTGGGGGGGGGGGAGGTGCTCCAAAATCACTGCAGATGGTGACTGCAGCCATGAAATTAAAAGCCACTTGCTCCTTGGAACAAAAGTTATGACCAACCTAGATAGCACATTAAAAAGCAGAGGCATTAGCTTACCAACAAAGGTCCATCTAGTTAAAGCTAGTTTTTCCAGTGGTCATGCATGTATGTGAGAGTTAGGCCATAAAGAAAACTGACCACTGAAGAATTGATGCTTTTGAACTGTGGTATTTAAGACTCTTGAGAGTCCCTTGGACTGCAAGGAGATCAAACCAGTCCATCCTAAAGGAAATCAGCCCTGAATATTCATTGAAAGGACTGATGCTGAAGCTGAAACTCCAATCCTTTGTCCTCCTGATGCAAAGAGCTGACTCATTGGAAAAGACCCCGATGCTGGGGAAGATTGAAGGCGGGAGGAGAAGTGGATGACAGAGGATGAGATGGTTGGATGACCTCACCGATTCGATGGACGTGAGTTTGAGCAAGCTCTGGGAGTTGGTGATGGACAGGAAGCATGGTGTGCTACAATCCGTGGGGTCGCAAAGAGTTGGACACAAGTGAATGACTGAACTGAACTGAAGGATGTCCACCTCCTGGTCCCCTGTGTTGTGGACAGAATAATGTCCCCAAGGATGTCCATGTCCTAACCTGGAACTTGTGAATATCTTAACTTATATGGTGAAAGGGACTGTGCAGTTGTGATTAAGTGAAGGATCTTGTGTTTGGGACTCTTGGGTTCTCTGGGTGAGCCCAGGGTCACTGCAGGGGTCCTTGTAAGAGGACGGCAGGAGCTCAGAGAAAAGATGAAGCAGTGTCTCCTGGAGGCTGGAGACACCAATTCTGACAACATATTTTAGACTTTTCTCGTGCATATAAGGCAAAAAACTGTGTGTCTCTCCAGCCACTTAAACGGACAGATGAGGGAGGAAGAGGATAAGACAGCAAATGATGGGACCCTAAAAAGTATGAACAGAAAGGTAAGCCCCGGAACAAAGACGCAGCTTCCTAAATGTTAGAGGAAAAGAATCAGTAGCAGTGTTGTTGTTTTGCTGTTGTTGGTCACTCAGTCGCTCAGTCGTGTCCAACTCTTTGAGACCCCATGGACTGCAGCATGCCAGGCCTCCCTGTCCATCACCAACTCCCGGAGCTTGCTCAAACTCATGTCCATCCAGTCGGTGATGCCATCCAACCATCTCATCCTGTCACCTCATTTATGAACCAACTCTCACATCCATACACGACCACTGGAAAAACCAGAGCTTTGACTAGACGGACCTTTGTGGGCAAAGTAATGTCTCTGCTTCTTAATATGCTGTCTAGGTTGGTCATAGCTTTTCTTCCAAGGAGCAAGCATGTTTTAATTTCATGGCTTCAGTCACCATCTGCAGGGATTTTGGAGCCCAAGGAAATAAAATCTTTCACTTTAGTGAGAGAAACTTTCCTTTGCTTCCCCATCTATTTGCCATGAAGTGATGGGACCGGATGCCATGATCTTTGTTTTCTGAATGTTGAGTTTTAAGCCAACTTTTCCGTCTTCTGTTTCACTTTCATCAAGAAGCTCTTTAGTTCCTCTTCACCTTCTGCCGTAAGGGTGGTGTCCTCTGCATGTCTGAGCTTGTTGATATTTCTCCCGGCAATCTAGATTCCAGCTTGTGCTTCACCCAGTCCTGCATTTTGCATGATGTACTCTGCATAGAAGTTACATAAGCAGGGTGACAATACGCAGCCTTGTCGTACTGCTTTTCCAATTTTGAATCAGTCCGTTGTTCCGTGTCTGGTTCTAACTGTTGCTTCCTGACCCGCGTACCATGTGAACTCACCAAATACTGACAGAAACAGAAAATAACAGCATAATATTGTGGTTATAAAGTAAACAGTGGTTATAAAGTAAAATGAATTGAAAGCGAAAGTATCATTATCTCAGTAAAAATGAAAGGCTCCGTTTGCCGATTAAAACAGAAAGGCTGCAGGGCTTACACAGGAAACACACCTGAGACAAAGAAATTCCAGAGTTTCTAGAAGAAAGACCAACGCCTGGCAAACAGAGACCATCTGACTGCAGGGACCAAAGAGCTAATCAGAGACAAACTACAAGGCAGACCAAAAACACCTTAAATTAGACAAAGAAGGACACTGCTGCTGCTGCGTCGCTTCAGTCGTGTCTGACTCTGTGCGACCCCAGAGACGGCAGCCCACCAGGCTCCCCCGTCCCTGGGATTCTCCAGGCAGGAACACTGAAGTGGGTTGCCATTTCCTTCTCCAGTGTGTGAAAGTGAAAAAATAAAGTGAAGTCGCTCAGTCGTGTCCGACTCCTAGCGACCCCATGGACTGCAGCCCACCAGGCCCTTCCATCTATGGGATTTTCCAGGCAAGAGTACTGGATGGGGTGCCATTGCCTTCTCCAAGAAGGACATTACCTAAGGCTAAAAGCACAGCACACAATCAAGAAAGAGTGGCAGATTGAACAACAAAAGAATATTTTTGGCCCGACTGATGCCCTCCTCAAAAAAAAAAAAAAAAAAACAAAACAAAACTGTAAGCAAGCAAAGTCAAAAGACAAAGACACATTGAGAAAAATGTTTGCTCATATATCACAAATAAATGGCTGACATTCTTACTGCAATACCTTTTTTTTTTTTTAATAAGGGCAAAGACCAGACATCCTACAGAAAATAGGCATAATGTACAAACAGACAAACTAGGAAAACAAAAACAGAAATATAGTCCTTAATACATGCAAAGACACATAGATATAGATGGTGGTGGTGGTTTAGTCACTAAGTCGGGTCCGACTCTTGCGACCCCATGGACTGTAGTCTGCCAGACTCCTCTGTCCGTGAGCTTCTCCAGGCAAGAACACTGGGGTGGGGTGCCATGCCCGTCTTTGCCATTCCAGTGGATCTTGACCCAGGGATCAAGCCTGGCTCTCCTCCTCTGCAGGAGGATTCTTTAGCACTTAGTAAAGAATCAGAACCCCGTTCCTATTAGGTAGGTAGATAACAGACGTAGACAGGTGATGAACAGAGAGGTGGGGAGGTAGATACCACATGTGATGGACGGATGCATCAGTGCTCGATGATACAAGGAAGGAGGACAGGAACGAACGCTGATGGATGGGTGGATGGATGGACACACAGACAGATAAGAAAACACCAGAACAGACAAGAATGAAGCTTACCAGGCATGTATTTCTATTGCCTAGAAGTGTGCATGTGTGTGCACACTTGTGTGTGTGTTCTGTGTTGTTTCCAGAGCCATTTACACCAGCCAAGCTCACCCTCTTTGGGACCAATGAAGCCTGAGTCAGAACTCACTGGTGCCACGTGGAGAAAGTTGCTCACCCACTCTAGGTTTTCAGAAACAACCCTGCAATTTTGTTTTTTTTAAGTGAAGACCATGAAAAAAATTCCAGCAAAATGCACAAAAGTATTTGTGTTATGATTTCCTCTCTTTTCAATTCTTTATATTTTTTATTTTCTCATGAAAAATTAATTCGTAGTTTTTGCCTCATGGGCCGTGCTACAGTAAGCTATGCAAAGACAACAAGATGTTGCAAAAACTCCACACTCATCTCCAGTATAAAGCATGGAAGTCTAACAGCATCAGAACATTTTACACGCAGGAAGATGCCAAAATTAACACTCTGAGCTACAATGGGGAAGACCAAAGGGAAAACGCCCTGGAGCATTTATCTCTTCATCCACAGGAGTAATCGCTTGTTGTTGGAGACATATGTGTGGTTCGCACGTGACAAACAGGTGCCCACGGACACACACCAGTCACCTGCTTCTCCAAGCCTGTTTGAAGCTCACCACTCTCGTTGCTCCACCAGTAGGGCTGTGGACATGGGGGACCCGCCGTGGACACGGCCACCTCATGAGTGAGCAGACTGCTCTACGGTCACCGCCGGCCTGAGGTGAGGGCAGGTGGGGATTCAGTGGTTCCCGCTGCTGCAGACCCTCCTGGCCGCAGGACAGGGCAGCTGGTGACTCCTTTCTCTGCATCCACGGGAGGAGGGGGCGTTCTGGGGAAGACGGGGCGTTCTGGGGAGCAGGGGGTATCCTGGGTAGGAGGGGGTGTCCCGGGGAGGGCAGAGTGTTCCGGGGAGGAGGGATGTTCCAAGGAGGAGGGAGCCTCCCAGGGAGAGCAGAGTGTTCCGGGGAGCAGGGGGCGTTCTGGGGAGGATAGAGTGTTCCGGGGAGCAGGGGGCATTCCAGAGATGAGGGGTGTTCCGAGGAGGAGGGGGCGTCCCGGGGAGCAGGGCCATCCCCCTCCTGGCCCCTGCCGTCAGCTCCACCTCAGGAACCGGCGGACTGGCCAGGCCAGGAACTGTTGGGAATGGGGGCGTATGGGGGTGTGCGGGTGTGCAGGGTGCAGAAGTGTGTGTACATGTGTGTGGCCTGTGTGTGGGTGTGCGGACGTTTGTATGTGAGTAGGTGTGGGCTATGGCCATGTGTGCTTGTGTGTCTAGATAGGGATTTGTGTGTGGGTGGGGTGAGTGTAGGTGCAGGGCTGTCTATGTGTACGTAGAACTGTGGGTGTGTATATGTGCAGAGGTGAGTGCAGGCATGGATGTTCTACATATGGGTGTGAGCAGGTGTGAGCTGTGTACAGTGGGTTTGTGTGTGGGTGAGTTGCATGTATGGACATAGAGGTGGTGTGTATGTGTGAATCCATGTGTCTGTACGCAGATGTGGGTCGGTATGGGTGAATGATGTGCACATCTGTATAGGTATGTGTGCATGTTTGTGTAGCTGTGTGTTTGCACAGATTTGGGTTGGTAAATTTGGGTAAGTGTGCACATGCGTATACGTGTCTGTGTGTGTATGTGTGTGTGTGCATGTGGAGATGTGGGTTGGTACATCTGGGTGAGTGTGCACATGTGTACAGGCATGTGTGTGTGTGTGTATTTGTGTGTGTGTGTGTGCAGATGTGGGTCAGTATATCTGTGTGAATCTGCACATGTGTACAGGTGTGTGTGTATTTGTGTGAGTGTGTCTGTGTGTGCATGCAAATGTCGGTCAGTATGTCTGTGTGAATCTGCACATGTGTACAGGTGTGTGTGTGTGTTTGTGTGTGTCTGTGTGTGTGCAGATGTGGGTCAGTATGTCTGTGTGAATCTGCACATGTGTACAGGCATGTGTGTGTATTTGTGTGAATGTGTCTGTGTGTGTGTGCAGATGTGGGTCAGTATGTGTGAATCTGCACATGTGTACAGGCGTGTGTGTGTGTGTGTGTGTGTCTGTGTGTGTGTGTGCAGATGTGGGTCAGTATGTGTGAATCTGCACATGTATTCAGGTGTGTGTGTGTGTTTGTGTGAGTGTGTCTGTGTGTGTGCATGCAAATGTCGGTCAGTATGTCTGGGTGAATCTGCACATGTGTACAGGCATGTGTGTGTATTTGTGTGAGTGTGTCTGTGTGTGTGCAGATGTGGTTCACTACATCTGGGTGAATCTGCACATGTGTACAGGTGTGTCTGTGTATTTGTGTGACTGTGTCTGTGTGTGTGCGGATGTCGGTCAATACATCTATGTGAATCTGCACATGTGTACAGGTGTGTGTGTGTGTGTGCAGATGTGGTTCACTACGTCTGGGTGAATCTGCACATGTGTACAGGTGTGTGTGTGTGTATTTGTGTGAGTGTGTCTGTGTGTGTGGGGGTCAGTGTGTCTGTGTGAATCTGCATATGTGTACAGGCATTTGTGTGTGTGTCTGTGTGTGTGTGCAGATGTTGGTCAGTATGTCTGTGTGAATCTGCACATGAGTACAGGCGTGTGTCTGTCTGTCTGTCTGTCCGTGTGTACAGACGTGGGTTTGGGTGAATCTGCACATGTGTACAGGCGTGTGTGTGTGTATTTGTGTGAGTGTGTCTGTGTGTGGGGGTCAGTGTGTCTGTATGAATCTGCACATGTGTACAGATGTGTGTGTGTTTGTGTGGCTGTGTGTGTCACTCCACACATTCCCCTCCACACTTCTTTGTACGTGTACAAGCTGCACAAGCTCATAACGCAAGAAAGCGGCACTTCCCTCTGACAGATGTGTGTGTCCTGCTCCCTGCACAGAATGTCTTGAGCCCCGTGACACTCAGTGCTGAGAGGCCAGGCCTGGAGGCGCTGGACATCCCTCACCAGCTGACCCACCTCCTCAACCACCAGAGGTCCAAGACCAAAGCTCCACCCTCACAGCCCTGCTTCCCACCACCCTGCCCACAGGAGGTGATCTTCCAAGCCAGGCAGGCTTGGACCTGTTCTCCAAGGGACCCTGACACTCGAGCTCTGAATTCCCCGCCAGACCCACCTGCCTCCTAGGGGGCTCTGATTCAAGCTCTGAAAATTTCATGGAGCTCAGGAAAAACAGAAGCCCCACACACACAGTGCGGTGTAACCACGGGACTCAGCAGGCACACTGGAGAGATCTGGAGGATGGAATGAGCCGGGCAGTGATGCTGAAGCTACAGAACCTTCAGAAGGTTTGGGGCACAGGGGGGTGCACCTGCCTAGACATCCCTACCTTCACACCAGAACACCATGCCAGGCACTGGTACCCTGCTCGGGTACGGGCATCACCAGGTAGAGGCATCACCTTTGGGCACAGACATCACCCACCAGATACACACATCACCTCCAGACACAGACGTCACCTCCAGACATGAACGTCACCACCAGGTACAGACATCACCCACCAGGTCCAGACGTCCAGACACAGATGACACCTCCAGACACAGACGTCACCTCCAGACACGAACATCACCACCAGGTACAGACATCACCCACCAGGTACAGACGTCCAGATACAGATGTCACCTCCAGACACAGACATCTAGACACAGATATAACCCACCAGACACAGATGTCACCACCAGATACAGTCATCACTCACCAGATACAGACGCCCAGATACAGACATCACCGCCCAGATACAGAGGTCACCACCAGATACAGACATCATCCACCAGATACAGACACCCAGATACAGACATCACCCACCAAGTACAGACGTCACCCACCAGATACAGAGGTCACCACCAGATACAGTCTTCACTCACCACATACAGACGCCCAGATACAGACATCACCGCCCAGATACAGAGGTCACCACCAGATACAGACATCATCCACCAGATACAGACACCCAGATACAGACATCACCCACCAAGTACAGACGTCACCCACCAGATACAGAGGTCACCACCAGATACAGACATCATCCACCAGATACAGATGTCACCACCAGATACAGACGTCACCCACCAGGTACAAATGTCTCCCACCAGGTACAGATGTCACCCATCATTTACATTCATCACCCACTGAATGCAGGCACCACCCACTGGATACAGGCGTCACCCGCTGGATACAGGCATCACCCTCTGGATACAGGCACCACCCACTGGATACAGGCGTCACCCGCTGGATACAGGTACCACTCACCAGATACAGTCATCACCCATGGGATTCAGACATTACCCACTGGGTACAGTCATCACCCACCGGATACAGCCATCACTCATCTGATACAGGCACCACTCACCAGGTACAGTCATCACCCACTGGGTACAGGCATCACCCACCAGATACAGTCATCGCCAATTGGATAAGGCGTCACCCACTGGGCACAGGCAGCATCCAACAGGTTCAGATACCCCCTGCCCCCTTCCTTTCCATGGCCAATTCCTGGCTCCCCCAGGACCGTCAGCATTTGTTTTCCATGCTCTGCAGGACCCCCACTTCTCAACGCAAACAAATAGGCACACCGGCGCCCAGGCACCTCTCCAAACCTGTCGTATCTCTGGGATCTTGATGCTGATTGACAGGTGCCCTGCATCCTGATCCAGGACCAACGTTTTTATAACGACAGCCCTCCGCCCCAGACCACGCGTGCACGCCAGCGGGCCAGGAGGGACCCCCCTTTCCCCTGCCCACCTCCCCTCCCCACGCACTCCCCAGCCGGCTCTCTCTCTCCCCTCAACGCCCCCGTCTCTGCCATCAGGAACAAATACGATTTCTGATTGAACATCACTTTATTTGCCAGTTCTGTGGTCTTTTCTTATCTTGTTCCACATTGCTCAGGCTTTGTGGTTAAATTATGTATTAAGGTCAATGTCAAAACAGAGAAGATCTGTAACCTACAGGGAGCTGGCTTTTATTCGTGATTAGGGTGAAGTGCGGGCTGCCTGTCAGTGAGCGGGGAGGCGCGCCCAGCGTGGGGGCCTGCGCGGCGGGGGCTCTACAAAGGCTGCCCGCCCGGCTCCCGGGACGCACCGTCAGAGCTTCCCCCATCGCCCGCCTCTCTTGAAAGCCTCGCTCGCCCCAGCTTCAATCTGAGAGCTGTCAGCCGCACCTATGGAGCCATGTCATAAATCAAACGCAAAGTCTGTTCGCTGGGGAGCGCCGCGGATGTCATGTACCCGCTTGTAGTTTGAGATCTTCTGAAGGAAAACGGTGTCAGAATAAGGAAGACGGGGAGGGATGTGGGTTTTCTGGTGTTTTTTTTTTTTTTTTTCTTTTTCCTAAAAAAAAAAAAAAAAACAGACAACACTTGAAAAGACTGACTGTAAACTTTTTTGTAAAAACTTGCCTGGTTCTGAGAGCCGGGTTCAGCCTCGCTGTGAATGAATCAGGGAGAGTTCAGGCTGGGGCCCCGGAGGAGGGCAGGAGAGGGTCCCCAGGTTTCTTCTCTCGCCCCCGTCCCACCTGGAATTTTTTTTGACGGGCGTTTGTCAACAAGCATTCGCATTAGTTCCCGGGCTTGTCTGCTGGAGACAAGTCCTCCTGCCTCCTGGAGACGCCTTCCAAGGCAGGCGGAGCCGACAAGAGGGTGTGTCGTAGGCACTGAGCTTCCGTGTCTGGAGGTAGGGCACCCCCACGGGCACCCCTCCAGCCAGCCGGCGAGGGCTCCCTTCTGCAACATTCTGCAACAGCCACCTCCGTTGCAATGATTCCCACATGCTGTGGGAATGAAGGCACCCATACGCCCTGGTCCACCCCGCTGCACCTGCTCTTGAGACGTGAGCTTTCGGAGAAGCGAGACCGAGGATTTCCCTGGTGGCCCAGTGGCTCACCCTCCGCGTACCCGGTGCGGGAGGCTCAGGTTCGATCCCTGGCCAGGGACGGAGATCCCACCGGCGGCAACTAAGAGTTTGTGTGCCGCAGCTAAAAGCCCGGGTGCCGCAGCTGGGACCGGCACCACCATGGAAATAACGTGAACACTAAGAAAAGAAAAGCGAGACCTTCCCGGGGACACCCAGAGGCTGCCTCATCCAGAGCCTGTGGGGGATGGTGCTGCCTGCATAGACGGAATCCCACGGGTTTCACGTCCAGCTCTCAGGGTCTCCACGTTGGGTCCCTGAGCGCCTCCTGTTATAAGGAAGAGGGTCTCCTGTGCTGCAGTGGGCAGTGAGGTGCCCCTCGGGGAGCCCCGGTCTCTTGTCCCAGCCCCGCACTAGGCAAGTCCACAAAAGAAGGTCCATTAACTCCAGTCCGTGCAGAACACAGGTTTGAGAACAGACCCCAACACTTTAGTGATGCTTTAGACTGACCTCGGGACCTCCCTGGTGACTCAGCGGTAAAGAACGGGCCTACTGATGCAGGAGACAGGGGGTGATCCCTGGGGTGGGGGGGGGGAGATCCTCTGGAGAAGGGAATGGTTGCCCACTTCCCTATGCTTTGTATTGAAGTCTAGGTAACAATGTGGTGACCGTTTCAGGTGGACAGCTGGGGACTCGGCCACACACACACATGCATCCCTTCTCCCCCAGCTCCGCTCCCAGCCAGGCTGCTGCATGACACTGAGCAGAGTCCCCTGTGCTGGACAGCAGGTCCTTGCTGGTTCTCCATGTTAAACACAGCCGTGTGTCCATGTCCATCCCAGACTCCCTGACTATCCCTACCCCCATCCTTCCCCCTGGTGACCATAAGGTTATTACAGAGGATTGAGCAGAATTCCCTGTGCTGGACAGCAGGTCCTTGCTGGTTCTCCGTGTTAAACACAGCAGTGTGTCCATGTCCATCCCAGACTCCCTGACTGTTGCTCCCCCACCCTTCCGTCCTGGGAACCGTCATTTTCTAAGTCCACAAGTCTGTTTCCATTTTGTCAGTTCATTTGTATCATATCTTTTTAGATTCCACATATCAGGGATTTACATGATATTTCTCCTTGTCTGTCTGACTTACTTTACTCAGTATGACACTCTCTAGGTCCACCCACGTTGTGGCAAATGGGATTGTTTCATTGTCTTTCATGGCTGAGTAATATTCTGGGGTGTGTGTGTGTCCGTGTGTGTGCTGCATCTGATTTATCCATTCCTCTGTCCGTGGATATCTAGGTTGTTTCCACATCTTGGCTGTTGCAAACAGCACTGCAGTGAACATTAGGGAGCATACATGCTTTCAGATCATGTTTTTCTTCAAAGATAGCAGAGGATTGGCTGTGTGGGAGTCACATGATAGCTCCATGCTTAGTTTCTTAAGGCATCTCCACGCTGCTCTCCGTAGTGGCTGCACAAATCTACATTCCCACCAACGCGGTAAGAGGGGCTCCTTCTCTCCACACCCTCTCCAGCATTTACTGTCTACGGATATTTTTTGATGATGTGGCCATTCTGACTGGTGTGAAGTGATATCTCATTGTAGTCTTGGTTTGCTTGTCTCTAATAAGTGATGTTGAATATCTTTTCATGTGCCTCTTGGCCATCTATACGTCTTCTTTGGAGAAATGTCTAGATAGGTCTTCTGCCCAATTTTTGCCCACTCCAGTGTTCTTGCCTGTGTAATCCCATGGAGAAAGGAGGAGCCTGGTGGGTTACAGTCCATGGGTCATCATGAGTTGGTCACAACGGAGTGACTTAGTGTCAACAGTAGACTGTCATTGTCTGAAAATCGGGGAAGGGTGGTCTTGTCCAATACCTACCACTCTATGCTTTCCCGCAAGAATGTAATAGAGATAAGACCAGCTTGCACTATTACATAAGGTCTGTGGTTGCTCACCCAGCAAAGAATCTGTCTGCAATGCAGGAGACCCTGGGTCGGGAAGATCCCCTGGAGGAGGGCATGGCAATCCACTCCAGTATTTTTGCCTGGAGAATCCCATGGACAGAGGAGCCCGGAGGGCCACAGTTCACAGGGTCGCAAGAGTCAGACATGACTTAGAGACTGAACCACCAGCAGTAGCAGAACGCAGTGTGTGATGTATCCATCACGCAAGTGTGACGTGTGTGTGCACATCTGCAGATACACGTACGATGGACATACACAGTGAAAAAGCGAAACGAAGGTCTCACAGTCTCGTAGAAACCAGAGCCCTGGTGAGATGAGTTCAGGAGACATGGACCCAGAAGCAGCAGGTGGGAACCTCCCGGTTGTTGGAACCAGTGCCTGCCTCAACACGAGCAACATAAGGAGAGGTTGTGCATAAAAACAGCTGGGTTGTGCGTTGGGATTTCTGCACCTCTGTGCTTAGCTGCTCGGCAGCGTCTAACTCTTTGCGGCCCCATGCACTGTACTGGCCAGGTTCCTCTGTCCACGGGGTTCCCCAAGCAGGAACAAGAGTGAGATCCCTCCTCCAAGGGATCTTACCAACCCAGAGATCAAACCCAGAGCAACGGGACACTACTGGCCCTAAGCCATCTTCTGTGCTTAGGCCAGGCTGCCTAGATGGAGAACAAGGAATGAAATTTTGAGCAGCTGAATAACAAATGTGCCAAGAGTGCATTCCTGGACTCTACCCCATCTTTCTCTCTATCACAGAATAGAGACATGGACACAGAGGAGAAGCCACGTGGAGATGGAGGCAGAGATGGGAGGGAGGCGGCCACCAGCCCAGGGACGGACGCCCGGAGCCCCCAGAAGCTGGAGGGGGCGGGAAGGATCCTCCCCAGGAGCCTCTGCGGGGAGCTCTGCCGTGAGTCACCTTGACTCAGACGTATGGTCCCCAGGGCTGGGGGAGGAGGATGTCTGTGGTTTCAAGTCTCATGCTTTGTGGTCCCTTGTTTCAGGAAGTGAACTGTTAGTCACTCAGTCGTGTCTGACTCTTTGCGATCCTGTAGACTGTAGCCCACCAGGTTCCTCTGCCCATGGGATTCTCCAGGCTAGCATACTGGAGTCGGTGGCCGTTCCCTTCTCCAGCAGATCTTCCCAGCCCAGGGATTGAACCCCCGTCTCTTGCATTGGCAGGCAGATTCTTTATCCTCTGAGTCACTAGGGAATCCTGATTACAAACAACCCACCCAGTGCGCACATCCCGCGGACCCCTCTCTGGGTCCTGCACCCTGCAGCCCTCATCAGCCCAGGAACAGGTGCAGACAACTCAGGCGCACCCTGTACCCCACAGCCTGCAGAAGTAGCCCGTCCAGCCAGCCCCACCCCGCTCAGCTTTGTCACCTGCCTCTCGGATCCTCCCATGTCCCCACTGCCATGCCTCCTCCCCCCAGGTCCCTGCATGCAGGCCTCCCATCTCCAGGGTCTGTGGGTTCCTCCCTGAACATCATCTCTGCATCCACCCATACGTCTCTCCAGGGGCGACGACAACCAAGTCCAGGATCCCAGGTCAAGGTCCAAGCTGACATTTCTGCAGACCCTGGACCTGCCCTTGGGGGCCATGGGCATTCAGCTGGTCTGTGCCCTGCATGGTGGGGCTGGGATCTGGGGCACCGCGGAGGTGCTGGGCAACCAGGGCACAGCCACCCTCTGCTCAGGGGCGCCAGTCGTGTGAGTGTGAAGCCAGCCAGCCCGACACCCACGATCAAGGCTGACGTCCAGGACTAATTAGCTGCACCCTGCTCTCCACGTCTCCCCTTATCAAGCGGCCACAGCCTGGCCTGCTCGCCCGGAGCCCAGACCAGACTGCTCTCGCCAGGGAATACTAATCAGTGGTAATTAGCAGCAGCAAGCCGGGCCCGGGTGCTAATGGGCCCCATGCTGGCGGCCACCCGGGGACCCTCTGGAGCTGTCCAAGCTCTGAGGCACCGATCCGGCCCCCCTCAACCAGACATCAGACTCCACGCCGCCACGGCCAGCCTACACTGGTCCAGGCGGGAATTGGGCAGCCTGGGGACCCAAGGTCCCAACCCTTATAAACACACAAGTGTGCACGCCCGGAGGGCCACTCTGCCCGGCTCCAGGAGGGGCTGGGCCCCGGAGGCTCTCTTCCACAGGTAACCTGCCCTCCTGTCTCCCCAAGATGCCCTGACCACCTCCCTCCGGACCTCACAGCTCAAGCGGGGCGGGAGGTGCCGTCTCCAGTCTCCTCCGGCACCCACGGTCACCTAGGCCACGTCCCAGCCGGCCAGTCGGATCCCGTGGCTCTTGCAGCCCGGTTGGACCAAGGCTGTGACCCCCTCGTAATGAAATGGGGCCCGTGCTCTGCCCCTGAGAGCCTGACACTCTCATTTTAGCTCTTGGGTCCTGAGACAGGACGGGAAGACTCTACGGCCCCGCTGCAGGCTGAAAGCGTTAAGCGTTCATTGCTCAGTCGTGTCCGACTCTGTGCGACCCCATGGACTGTAGCCCGCCAGGCTCCTCTGTCCCCGGGATTCTCCAGGAAAGAACACTAGAGTGGGGTATCATTTCCTCCTCCAGAGGATCTTCCTGACCCAGGGATCGAGCCTGCATTTCTTCTGTCTCCTGCTTTAGCAGGCAGGTTCTTTACCACTAGCCTCTAACTTTGGCAAATCAAGGGAAATCGGAATTTGGATTCCCACACAGGGTATGTTTGTGCAGACCTAAGTCCAAAGCAAGACGGCACATCCAACAGGCTGAGCTGGGTCTGGTTCGTTCAGACCCAGTGCAAGTGCTGCAGAGGGCCCTGCAAACTCCGAGAACATGCAGGCATGGAAGAAATGATCTTGTATTCATCACATGGGCATAGAGTGGGGGCTCTGGGGTCTACAAATGAGGTGGGGGCAGGGATGAGGCAGTGAAACCCCGCCTCAAAATGCCAGCTGCCCAAGACGGCAGCCCAGGTGCGGAGATGGTGGTGTCTGTCGTAAACGTTTCCTTAGCGAGATTTTCAACACAATTGACTGTTCCTTCTACTGATTGATGCAAAAACCCTTTTAAAGACGGGCTTTTCATGACCCCTTAAAGCTAGCAATTTATTTTTCCTGTCACGTTGCTTCAGCACAAATGTAAACATACTCATGTGCGGCATTCACTTTTTGTTTTTCTGGTCCTTGTGTTCATCGCTCAGTCGTGTCTGACTCTTTGCGACCTCATGGACTGTAGCCCACCAGGCTCCTCTGTCTGTGGGATTCTCCAGGCAAGAATACTGGAGTGAGTTTCTGTTTCCTTCTCCAGGGGGTCTTCCCGACCCAGGGATGGAACCCAGGTCTCCTGAATTGCAAGGAGATTCTTTACCATCTGAGCTACCAGGGAAGTCCCTTTTTAATTTTTATTTATTTATTTTTGGGTCTTCAGTGTTGTGTGTGGGCTTTATCTGGTTGCAGTGGGTGGAGGCTGCTCTTCATCGCGATGTACAGGCTTCTCACGACAGTCACTGCTCTTACTGTGGAGCACGGGCTCTAGAGTATGTGGGCTTCTGTAGCTGTGGCTCTCGGGCTTGGTTGCCCCACGGCATGTGGATCCTCAAGGACCAGGGATCTGACCCGTGTCCCTTGCATTGGCAGGCGTATTCTTAACCACCGGACAGCCAGGGAGGTCCATGTGGGATGTTCATATACGTCAGTAAATGACCACAACAAATGGATCAATTGAATCCCGAAAAAGTAATGAACCCTTGACCTTCAAACCTAACACACCCACTTACTGTGACCAGCCATATTGACTCAACGTCAGGTTTGGTGGAAAAATATTCTTCAAGCTTTCGTATTGAACCTGCTTTGGTATTTGTGCATCAGTGGTCCTCGCACTGAAAATGCCTTTTGAATCACCCATGTGTCAAGTGCCCACGTGTCAAGATTTGGTTTGCCAGCCCAGGAGAGGGACATGTTGCATTTGAGAAAGGTAGAGACACCCCCTCAACACTGCGGGGAGTCAGAAGCCCCAGGAAGACTCAGCTGAGGGAGGGGTGTATCCTGTGTGGTGACCCGTCAGGGGAAAGGCCGTTCACTCTGCCCCAAGTCTATAGAAAGAGATGTCTGTGTGCGTGCATGTGTGTGTGTGTGCACGCGCGCATGCGCGCGTGTGGGTACTCAGTCATGTCTGACTCTTTGCAACCTGCCTGCCAGGCTCCTCTATCCATGGGATTCTCCAGGCAAGAATACTGGAGCAGGTTGACATTCCGTCCCCCAGGGGATCTTCCCAACCCAGGGATTGAACCCGCATGTCCTAAAAAAATGTTTAGTACAAAGGAAAAGTTGACCATTGGTGTTCTATTTTCTGCCAATGTTTTCATTTGTGAAAAGCGGTGCTGCTGCTGCTGCTGCTGCTGCTAAGTCACCTCAGTCACGTCCGACTCTGTGCGACTCATAGACAGCTGCCCAGCAGGCTTCCCCGTCTCTGGGATTCTCCAGGCAAGAACTCTGGAGTGGGTTGCCATTTCCTTCTCCAATGCATGAAAGTGAAAATTGAAAGTGAAGTTGCTCAGTCACGTCCGACTCTTTGCGGTGACTGGTAGGCAAACGCACATACGTGTGCGTCTAGGAATGTGTAATGTGTAGACACATGGTAACACGTCTGCCCTGCCCTGTTGAATGTATTTATTCAACAGTGTGCTCTGTGTATGGGTTTCCTTGGGCAGCCATGACAAAATGACCCAAACCAGGAGGCTTAAAACCACAGACATCCACCCTCCCTGAGTCCTGGAGACCAGACGCCTGAGGTCAAGGTGTCCCAGGGCTGAGCTCCCTGCAGAGGCTCCAGGGGAGGCTCCTCCCCGCCTCTTCCAGCTTCTGGGGGCTCCAGGCGTCCGCCCCTGGGCTGGTGGCTGCCTCCCTCCCATCTCTGCCTCCGTCTCCATGGGGCTTCTCCTCTGTGTCCCTGTCTCTCCTCTTCCATGTCTTATGAGGACCCTGTCCCTGGGTTTAGGGCCACCCCCACCCAGGAGGACTTCATCTCACACCTTCACTCCATCACCTCTGCAGAGATTCTCCTTCCTCATAAGGAGCCTTTCTGACGTTCCAGGTGTTATAAGATGAACCTCTTGTCCAAACACAGTCCTATCCCAAGTCCCGAGTGGACGTATCTTTCCGGGGGACATGGTTGTGCCCACTGCTGTTATCAGCGGTCTCGCTCTTGTAAGAAGGATGTGGGCTGCTACTGGGCGGGGTGACTTCTCCCGTCAGCCCTGGGACAGTCAGACACACGTTTACCAGGTCTAACTGGGGGTCGCCACTTGCATTTCCCTTGGCCCCGGTCATCCCTACCCCACCCCAGGCAGTTTCAACTCCACGCTCCCCAGTCAATTGTGCACCTCTTTGGGCTTCCCAGGTGGTGCTAGGGGTAAAGAACCCGCTTGCCCACATGGGTTCAATCCGTGGGTCAGGAAGAGCCCCGGGATGAGGGCACAGCAACCCGCTCCAGTGTTCTTGCCAGTAGTATCGCCATGGACAGAGGAGCCTGGCGGGCTGCAGTCCACGGGGTCGCATACTCAGACACGACTGAGTGACCTGGAACGCACTCAGTCACCAAATCCACACCCCGCTCACCCACCCGTCCGCCCCCTCCCAGCGTCAGCCGTCCGGCTCCCTCGTTTGCACCCCTGGCAGACGGCACAGAGCTGTGGGGGACCTCTGGCCCCTGCTCAGGGGGCCAGCTCCCTCCGAGCAGACCGGACTCCCACCTCATCACAGACAGGACCCCAGCGCCCGGCCGTGAGCACACAGCGCCCAGCCGTGAGCAGACGGCTCCTGCAGTCCAGCACGATGGAGGTGGGGGGGCTGTCAGGAAGCACCCCCCACCCCCCAAAAAAGGCCTCGAGGAAATATTTCTCCCACCGGGCGTTCGATCACCAAACCGCGTCCCCATTCACAGCTGGACGGGGCGCTTCTCCTCTTCTCCTCGTTCGGCCCTAACGTATTTATCTTAAGGCCCGGCGATACGCCGTGATTCCTCCACAAAGGGCTCCCATCAAAGCCCACCTTATCCAGAGGTAATTAACACACAGTGTGTTGAATTAAAGATGCCAGCCCTGACACTTGGGCAGGGGGTGAGGGACACGGGTCTCCGGGGCCCCCGCCTCGCGCCCGAGACAGACCAATTAACACCCCGCGTCTCCTTTTATGTTAACTCCAATTAAGGCTTCTTAACATTTTTAAAGTTATTTTCCTCCTCGCCGTCTCCGCGTGTCAGGCGCTACATCAAAGGCCTGTTGGTGCAACTCCGCAGGTAATGCTGACTGGCAGGCGGGGCTGGGCAGGGCCACTCGCGGGGGCGGCGTGAGGCCCGGCTGGGCTGGAGTCTGGGCCCTCCAGGGGCTCGGGGAAGGGCCGGTCACACCAGGACGTGGGGGCGGGCTAACCCAGCATCCCTGATTCCCACCAGCAGGGGTCCTGGGGTTGGTGAGACGCCCCGCTCCGGCCCGCCCTGCTGCTAAGGTCGGCGAGGAGAACTTTCATTTCATGCGCAGTTCTCCTACCTGAGAATGAAGAGTACCCATCATCCAGGAGGACCTGGGGCTGTGCAACCTGCGTGAGCTTCCAGCGTCTGTAGTAACAGACGAAGCCTGGGGCTTCAAACCACAGACATCCCCCCTGCACCCCGAGTCCCGGGCACCAGGTGTCTGAGGTCAAGGGGTCCCAGGGCTGAGCTCCCTGCAGAGGCTCCAGGGGAGGCTCCTCCCCGCCTCTCCCGGCTTCTGGGGGCTCTGGGCGTCCGTCCCTGCGCTGGTGGCTGCCTCCCTCCCGTCTCTGCCTCCGTCTCCACGTGGCTTCTCCTCTGTGTCCGTGTCCCTCTTCTTCTGTGTCTTACGAGGACCCTGTCCCTGGGTTTAGGGCCACCCCCATCCAGGAGGACCTCCTCTCAGACCCTTCACTCCATCACGTCCGCAGAGACCCTATTCCATGTAAATGTTAGTCACTCAGTCGTGTCTGACTCTTTGCAGCCCCGTGGACTGTAGCCCGCCAGGCTCCTCTGTCCATGGGATTCTCCAGGCAAGAACACTGGAGTGGGCTTCCACTGCCTTCTCCAGGGGGTCTTCCCGACCCAGGGACCGCACCTGTGTGTCTTACATCTCCCGCGTTGGCAGGCACGTTCTTCACCACCAGCACCACCTGGGGAGCCCCCTAACCACTGGGCCACCAGGGAAGTCCTGCTACTGTGTCAGCCCCAAATGTTTTAACGGGGCTCTACAATTGCTTTCTAACCTCAAAATGCTCTTCACGCTTGCTATCATTAGCACCCCCCACCCCGACAATGAAACGTTTCTCTGATCCCAGCCGGGTTTCCCACGTGGCCCTAGGAAAGAATCCACCTGCGACGCAGGAGGTGCAAGAGGTGGGGGCTTGATCCCTGGGTGGGGAAGATCCCCCAGAGAAGGGAATGACAAGCCGCTCCAGTGTTCTTGTCTGGAGAATCCCATGGACAGGGAGCCTGCTGGGCTACAGTCCATGGGGTCACAGAGTTGGACTCAGCAACCGATACAAAGATTCTAAAGCAGTGGACGCAATGCTTTCTGCCAATAAAGAAGTCTCGAAGGCCTTTGAAAACACTACACCCAGAGAAAGGTCTTCTCACATCTCACTGTTTCCCTCTCAGCCCAAAACGAGATAAATCTAACACCAACCTGACCTTTTGTATTCACGTAGCAGACCCTCAACCTCCCCTTCACCTCGGGTCCTGAGAAAGTGCTTCCTGCGGCCCCAGGGGGAGTCCCTCTCAGAAACTTTATCAAAGATTTCCAGGATCACCTTTGCTCTCTCAGCCTCACACTTTGTTTTCCTTAAAAAAAAAAAATCTGAAATCCCACTCCTCATCACGGAGGCGTCCAGCTTATTTCAGAAAACAGCATGATGAAGCCTGACCCAGATTTCCAGCAAGGCACTTTGACCTCAGACCATCAGCCGGGCGCTAGGAGGGTCAGAGGAGGGAGGGGCGGGGAACCACAGAGGGGTCTGGGCGCCTCCCAGGTGGCTCAGTGGTAAAGAGCCCGCTTGCAATGCAGGAGACCTGGGTTTGATCCCTGGGTTGGGAAGATCCCCTGGAGGAGCGAATGGCAACCCACTCCAGTATTCCTGCCTGGAGAATCCCATGGATAGCGGAGCCTGGCAGGCTGCAGCCCACGGGGTCGCAAAGAGTCAGACATGACTGAGCCACAGAGCACGCACACGCACCATTTTCAGAGTCACACCTTCTGTCTGACGAAGCAAATGCCCCCAGACACGGCGAGCCAGCCAGTTCCCACGCGCTGTCCTGTCCGCAGGGCCCCAAGATGACTGCTGGACACGCGCTCAGTCTCTCTGTCCACCTGTCTTCTTGCGTCTCAGACAGTCCAGGCTCTCCACCCTCAGTTTGACTGGGCGTGAAGGTGGGATGCGCCCCCCTGGTGAACATTCTGCATGTTTCCACGCAGGCGATGGAAAGGGAGGGCACGCCGGTATCCCCTGCAATGGCACCCACACTTTCTGTCTCGTGTTGCTTGGGGTTTGCTTGGCCATCGTCACAAAGACTCCCCCTACACTTCCGAGGCTGAAGAGATGCACGGGAACCCACAGGAGGCTACAGCCCAGCTTAGTGGACGGTGGGGCTGTGGTCTGGATATGCCGACCGCTCGAGCTGAGCTGCCCTCCCTGGTTGAGTCCCTTTGAGCTGGAACAGGGAACGGGCCAGACCAGGTTCAGATCTGCCTTGGAAGCAGGTGACACGGTAGCTGCTCAAGCCCCCCCACTGGGGCGTAGACCCTCCCAGCTGCAAGACTGTAGGAAAATAAAGCCTAGGTTTTGACACTCAAGTCCGAAAACGCAGCCAGCACCGTGGGAGGAGGGAGCAAGGGTTCATGTGGGAAGCTCACCGCTCCCTGGCCCCACACCAAGTTCCAGCACAGGTTTCGGCTTCCGTTGGACCCCTGCCCTTGTTTCCACTGCTCCACGTGTCAAACCGACACAAAGGGCTGCTCATTATAAGGGTGATCATCAAAGTACTTTCAGAGGAACTGTTCTCAGTAGGAGTAAAGAAGACCGCAAAAGGATACGCAGAATGGGGGAGCGGGCTCCCTGCCCACAGTGGAATATGACGCAGCCATGAAAAGGAGAGGGGCTCTGACACAGGCGGCGACGTGGATGGACCCTGAACACACGATGCCCAGGGAGAGGGGCAGACGCAGAAGGACATGCACTGTGTCTGTCCATTTATAGGAAACATCCAGAACACGCAAACCCACGGAGACGGAAAGTGAGTGAGTGGAACTGAGAACGGGAGGAGGAGGAGGATGGAGAGTGACTTTTAATGGGGACAGGGTCCCCTTGGGGGAGCAGGAATGTTCTGGATGATAGAAGCAGTGGTCTCACAACACTGTGAGTGTACTAAATGCCCCCCAAATTGCTTACCTTAAAAATGACATAGAAGTGATGCTATTTAGAAAACTGAAATTGAATCACGGGCACAAAAAGCAAAGCTATGCTTACGGGAGATAAGGCAGGGGAAGGGATGAACTGGCAGCTTCCTGCTTAGTCTCTCAGCTCTGTCTGACCGTTTGCTACCCCGTGGCAGATTCTTCACCACTGAGCCACCAGGGAAGCCCTAAGCTTTAAACTGACACATCTGCTGGCGTCCGTGTCCTACACGTGGGATCACCCACCGTGGCTCCTTCTGCGTCTGCCTCTCTCACTGAGCGTCCTGCGTCCAGGGCCCACCGTGGCTCCTTCTGCGTCTGCCTTTCTCACTGAGCATCCTGCGTTCAGGGTCCAGCCACACTGCAGCCGGTGTCAGAGCTGCCCACCTTTCATGGCTGTGTCATATTCCACTGTGCGGCTGGGCCACATGCTGTTTATCCGTCCATCCATCCACGCATCTATCCATCCAACCACCCATCAATCATCCATCCATCCATCATCCATCCACCAATCATTTATTCATCCTTCTATCCATCTTCCATCCACGCACTCCCCTCCCCTAGCCCCTGGGACCACAAAACCCCTTTTTCTGTCTCTGTGGATTTCCCTGTTCAGGACGGTTCCTGTCAATGGAGTCACACGCTGTGTGCCCTTGTGTGTCGGCGTCTCTCTGAGCACTGTGTGTTCAGGGTCCATCCACGTTGCAGCCTGTGTCCGGGCTTCCCTCTGGTAACCATTCGCCTGGACATCAGGAGACCCCCATGCCCCTCAGAACGTGAGTCTCCACAGAGGGATGACAGCAGGGCATTTCACTCACTTGTGGGCTCCTTAAAGATTTCTGCGGAAAGAAAATCTTCATGGAAACCGTGAAAGGCTGACCGTGCAGTTCCCCTTGAACCTGCAGGGAAAGCGGCCTTTCCAGCCGACGCTGAGCTGGACCGTCTTTGTGCGGGGAGGCGCTGGGACCCCCGCACACCTGCCTGACCCCGTCTGACGCCTGAGTGTGGCCGAGTGGACGTGAGGATCACACCAGCCACCCTGCATGCGCCTGAAAGCAGCTGAAACCTGACTAAATGCCTTCTGGACAGCTCCACACCCAGGCTTTTGATGTTTGCTCTGCTGGGATTACTGGCCGGCCAGGGTGGACGTGGAATATTACTGGAAGCTCTCTCCTGAATCAGATTACATCGGGTCTGCGTGGTGACCCTTGAATCCACAGTCAGGCACAGTCAGAGAGATGGCCGGTGCGGGGGTGGGGGTGAGGGTGGGGGTTGTTAGGAGCACCCTGCAAACTTGCCAGCAATCCTCCTGGCTTAGTTGATTTGTGATGTAACCTGGACCGAGGTAGGCTCCTGGGTCAGGCTGGAAGAGGGTTCATGCTAGTTTATGAGTCCTTGTCAATAAGTCCCCTTCCAACTGTTTGCAACCCCATGGACTGTAGCCCGCCAGGCTCCTCTGTCCATGCGATTCTCCCGGGAAGAATACTGGAGTGGGTTGCCATTTCCTTCTCCAGGGATCTTCCTGACCCAGGGATTGAACCACGTCTCTTGCATTGACAGGCGGGTTCTTTACCACTGAGCCATCAGGGAAGCCTAGTTTACAATGAACTTTAAAAAGGAAAGAAAGAAATGCCAGCCACGTTAAACACAGAAAGGTGGGGAAGACTCCATTTGGCCAGCAGAGAAACAATTTTAAATATTTTGGTAAAGAAGTATGCGTTCCAAAACTATGCAGACGCTTAGGGACGTCTCCGCTTTTCTGTGGGTGACAGCGCCATCGTGTGGCTACATGGGGAATGGGCGCCCAGATCCCGGATTTTTTTTTTTTTTTTCATTTTTCTTTAAACCTTTATTTTTTAAGTAGTTTAGGTTGACAGCAAAATTGAGGGACATATACAGAGATTTTCCATAACCTCCCTGCTCCCACATACACATAATCTTCTCCATTACCCAAGTGGTACATTTGTTACCATTATCACCCAACATCCCTAGTTTACATTAGGGTTCATTTTTGGTGTTGCATATTCTATGGGTTTGATGTATCCACCATTATAATATCATACAGAGTAGTTTTACTGCCCTAAAATCCTCTGTGTTCTGCGTATTCATCCCTTCCTTCCTCCAACCCCTGATCTTTTTACCATTTCCATAGTTTTGCCTTTTCTAAAATGTCATATAGAGTTGGAATCATGCAGTATATAGCCTTTTCAGATTGGCTTCTTTCACTTAGTAACATGTATTTAATTTTCCTCCATTTCTTTCTGTGACTCAGTTGCTTACTTTTAGCACTGGAAAGAATTCCATTGTTTGGATGTACCGCAGTTTATCCAGTTACCTACTAAAGAACATTTTGACTGCTTCCAAGTTTTGGCAATTATTCTTATTCAGTTCTGGGTCTGACTCTCTGAGACTCCATGGGCTGCAGCACGCCAGGCCTCCCTGTCCATCACCAACTCCCGGAGCTTGCTCACACTTGCAGGAGACCCGGGTTCGATCGCCGGGTTGGGAAGATGCCGTGGAGAAGGGAAAAGGCTTACCCACTCCAGTATTCTGGCCTGGAGAATGCAACAGCCTTTATAGTCCATGGGGTTGCAGAGTCGGACACGACTGAGAGACTTGCACTTTCGTGTCCATCGAGTCGGTGATGCCATCCAACCATCTCATCCTCTGTCGTCCCCTTGTCCTCCCGCCTTCAGTCTTTCCCAGCATCAGGGGCTTTTCCAAGGAGTCAGTTCTACACATCAGTTGGCCAAAGTATTGAAGCTTCAGCATCAGTCCTTCCACTGAACATTCAGGGTTGGTTTCCTTTAGGATGGACTGGTTGGCTGTCCTTGCTGTCCAAGGGACTCTCAAGAGTCTTCCCGGGTTTAGCCTCTAAACACCTTCTACCCCCCAGGGATACTCCGCCTGGACTTTGGTCCACCCTGAGTGCCTTCAGCTCTGAGAACCTGCCGAGCTCCTTCCCAGCAGCTCAGAGTCTGCACAGGCTGACCCCTGGACTGCTGTTCCTTATCCATGGCTGGCTGCTCCTGAGTGCTCTCGGTGTCTGTCTGCATGTCCTCCCCCTCTTCGTGGACAGCTCCACCACCAGCCCAAGGACACACCCCCAACTCTGCCCTTCTCCGCACGCTACAAGGTCTCTTCCTCCCAGGAACGGCCCACGGGCAGCAGTTATATATTATTTTGTTTGTCTATGCACTTTCAGGGCCTCCCTGGTGGCTCAGACAGTAAAGAAACCACCTGCCAATTCAGGAGACCCAGTTTCGATCCCTGGGTCGAGAAGATCCCCTGGAGGAGGAAATGGCAACCCACTCCAGTATTCCGGCCTGGATAATCCCATGGACAGAGGAGCCTGGTGGGCTACAGTCCACGGGGTCACAGACACACATGAAGCGATTCAGCACGCACACATGCACGTTCAGTCTCCACAGTGGACGGTCAACAGGCATCTCCTAAGCTAAACCTCCGCAGGGCGGGGCCGAGAGGTGTAGTGAGGAGGAGAAGGGAATTCTCTGGGCCCGCTCCGAGCGCCAGAGCCACTTGCAGCCTCTTTGCTTCTGTGTCTCCGAGGCCACACACGGGATAAATATCCCGTCGTTGCCGTGGCCTGCGGAGCCAGCGGCCGTCTGCATCCTGTGGCCCCAGCACCGTCTCAGGTGCCCCCAAACTCCGAGCTTCTTCTGTGGAAAATGAAAGCATTAGTTGCTCAGTTGCATCCGACCCTTTGTGACCCCCTGGACTATAGCCCACCAGGCTCCTCTGTCCATGGGATTTCCCAGGCAGGAATACTGGAGTGGGTTGCCATGCCCTCCTCCAGGGGATCTTCCCCATCCGGAGTCAAACGGTATCTGCTACATCTCCTGCATTGCAAACAGGTTCTTTATCACTGGGCCACCAGGGAAGCCCTTACAGGCCGAATTGTTTCCTTAATGTAAGACACTTCCACATGCTGATGCCCCAAGAGCTACAAATGGGGTTTGTTTAGAAACAGGGTCTGTGCAGAGCTGACGGAGTGAAGAGGCTGAGATGAGGTCCTCCTGGATGGGGGTGGCCCTAAACCCAGGGGCAGGGTCTTTATAAGGCACAGAAGAGGGGAGACACGGACACAGAGGAGAAGCCACGTGCAGACGGAGGCAGAGACGGGAGGGAGGCGGGGACCCACACCTGGAGCCCCAGAAGCTGGAAGAGGCGGGGAGGACCCTCCCCTGGAGCCTCTGCAGGGAGCTCAGCCCTGCGACCCCTTGACCTCAGACGTCTGGTCTCCAGGGCTGGGGGCGACGGATGTCTGTGGTTTGAAGCTCCCAGTCTGGTCCTTCGTGACAGCAGCCGCTGGAAACCCCTACAAAGCCGTTTTCCTCAGTGGGGCTGGCGGGCGTTGTGGGGGATGATAACCCCACGGAGGCCGATGCTGTTACAAGGCTGACGGTGCAGCCTTCAGCGTCTCGGTGTGGAAGACCGGAGAGAGCTCCTGCCTCCCTGCCTTCCGGGCTCCGCTCCAGAGCCATAAATCAGAGCCGCGCCGGAGGGTCCGTGCGTGGGCCGGATCCTCACCAAGCAGCTCTTCCTGTTGAATCTGGAAACAAGCGAAACGCCTGCACAGCAAGGAAACGGCTGAATCAACCGTGGAGGAGCCACACCGCGAAACAGCTTCGTCACTTGGAAGAAGAAAAAAACGTTCTCTGAGGGTGGTTTTTTTTTTTTTTTTTTTTTGTGGTACAGAGACTGCTCATCACACAATTTAACTGGAAAAAAACTCTGGATATAAAAGCATCTGCTGTTGCCCTGGTGAGGTCCCAGCTTGTGAGACGAGCTGTTGCTGTTGTTCCGTCGTGTCAGACTCTTTTGCAACCCGTAGCCCTCCGGGCTCCTCTGTCCATGGGATTCTCCAGGCAAGAATACTGGAGTGGGTAGCCGTTCCCTTCTCCAGGGGATCTTTCCCATCCAGGGATCGAACCCAGGTCTCCCACATTAGAGGCGGATTCTCTACCAACTGAGCCACCAGGGAAGCCCTGTATATACATATGTTTGTACATATACTGAAGTGAGTTGGGCTGTTCCCTTCTCCAGGGCCTCTTCCTGGCCCCCGGACTGAGTCCAGGCCTCCTACACGGCAGGCAGCCTCTTTACCGTTTGAGCTACCAGGGAAGCCCTTTCTTTGTTACTGTCTCAATTCTCTTCTTCTTTATTGTTCTCTGGAATTTTCTGCCGGGAGCCTGTGCGGAATGCCCTTGCCGTCAGGGACAAGCATCTTGCCGCATGTAAAATCCAAGAGAAACCGTCCTTCCGTCTTGGTCTGGAGGATGGTAGGGCTCGCCCCCCACCCCGAGCCTCTGAAGGAAGAGGGGACCCCCCTCCGCTTGTCTTCCACAAGCACCGAGCGCCCCCGGGTCAGGGGAGAGGATGGGACCAGCCTGAGGGCGCTCAGCGGACCCAAGGACCTGTGTTCTGATGCCCACACAGCAGACCCAGCAAGGGTTTGGGTCCGAGGTCCGAACCCCCGGGCGGGCCACCCGCCCGGCCCCCGGTTCCGCGCACGTGAGTCCCAGGCGGGGCTCCCCGGCCCCCTTGCACTGTGTCTCCCCCGGGCAGGGCCCCAGCCCAGCGGCCGCAGACGCCTTTCCGGCTTCTGGGAAGCCCTGGGCGCCTCTCCTGGGTGTGGAGGTAGCCGGGAGGCGGCCTTGGGATTAGCGCCGGCAGACGGGGGCGGACGCGCGCCCAGGGCGCCAGACCCGGCGGGTCTGTAAACAAGGCCTCTGTGCCGGGCAGCGGCGATGTTTGTCCACCAGCGAGAGCGCTCCGTCCGCCCGACGCTCCGAGGCCACTAAAGAGAGACCACGGAATCCGGCCGTCGGGAACGCGGCCACGAGCAGCGTTGCTCGTGTTTGCTCAGCTCCGCTCCGGACGCCGGCGTCACGGGAACCAGCTGCGGGCCCCTCCTCTGCCTGGTCCTAGGCCGTGGGGTATCCCTGGTCTCATAACGGGGGAAGGGGTGTCCCTGGGGGGGGGCCCATCAGCCACGGGGGCCACCAGGAGCCCTGGATCCCCTGCGGGGTGGACGTTCGGGGCTTTCTGTGTCTTCATCCTGTGCATCTCCTCCCTGCCGGCCACAGGAAGCTCAGATGCGGCAGGAAGTGGTTTTGAATTTGGTCTTGGAACTCACCCATGGACATAAATCTGAGCAAGCCCCAGGAGATGGTGAAGGACAGGGAGGCCTGGCGTGCTGCAGCCCATGGGGTCGCAGAGAGTCTGACATGACTGAGCTACTCAGCAGCCGCAAGGCTTCACGGCTTTCCCGATTAAAGCAGGCGCTGGGCTCTGGGGTCAGATTCAGGAAGGTTCCCCTGGAAACAGAGTCTGTTCAAACCTCACTGAACCCGCTCTGGGTTGTGCGGAGGCAGCTTCTTCTCCACGTCGGACAAAGTACTTCTTGCAGTGGGTGGGTTTGCTCACTCGTGTCTGACTCTTTGCGACCCCACGGGCTATAGCCTGCCAGGCTCCTCTGTCCATGGGGTTCTCCACTAAGTGAAAAAAGACGGAAAACGATCAACACCAAGATCCCACTCGTGGAGGTCCCTGGAGTCGTCAGATTCACAGAGACAGAGGGTAGACCGTGAGCCCGGGGGCTGGGAGTCCCCGTTTCAGGGGCGTGGAGTCTGGGTCTGGGAAGGTGCGGAAGTCCCGGGGACGACGGTGGGGAGGGTCGTACATCAGTGTGAACATAATCGATGCTGCTGGGCCGTGCACTTAAAACAGTGAAAACACAAAGTGCTACGTTCCGTGAATTTTACCAACACAGGGTAAACAGCACTGGTTAAGCAGCCACATGTCGAGACCTGGCCTGCGTCACGGACCTCAGTTCGTTTGTGTAATTGCTTCCCGTCAAATGCTTCCAAGGCCGCGAAAACTAAGTGCTTGGCGTTCAATTTGCATGAGTTAGTGCTACCTGGGGGCTCCCCTGGGGGCTCAGATGGCAAAGAATCTGCCTGCAGTGCAGGAGACCTGGGTTTGATCCCTGGGTCGGGAAGATCCCCTGCAGGAGGGCATGGCAACCCACTTTAGTGTTGTTGCCTGGATAATGCCACGGACAGAAGGGCCTGGCGGGCTCCAGTCCACGGGGTCGCAAAGAGTCAGGCACGACAGTGACTAAGCGGTGCTACCTGGGGTGCCCAGGTCCTGAACTGCAGAATAATTAAGAGATAATTGCTGTCTTCCTTTCATCTCTATCTCATCTTCCTCCCCCCAGCTTTTCTTCATACTGGGGTATAGCGATTAACAGCGCTGTGATGGTTTCCGTGGACAGCAAAGGGACTCAGCCAGACATGTACACGTATCCTTTCTCCCCCCAAACTCCCCTCCCATCTGCCTCATCTTAGTGAAAGGCCTGTCGCTCTCAGGCTCAAAGTTCACATCCACGGACTCTGGGTCGAATTCAAAGATGTTCGGATGTTCGCTGAGGCTGTCAAGGCTCAGTCAATAAAGCAGGTGGAATGCTTTGTAACATTGGGGGGGGGTTGTTTTGTTTTTTACTTTAGTAAGGGAAGTTTAATTTCTTTCAATTAGATGCTTTTAAAAAGTCCATCTTTTTCACTAATGGGCAAGGTTATAGGAAAATAAGTACCAATGTTATTTCTTGTTGTTGCTTAGTCACTCAGTCATGTCTGACTCTCTGCGACCCCATGGACTGTAGCCCGAAAGCCTCCTCTGTGCATGGGATTCTCCGGGCAAGAATACTGCAGTGCGTTGCCATTCCCTCCTCCGGGGATCTTCCTGACCCAGGGATCAAACCTGGGTCTCCTGCATTGCAGGCAGATTCTTTACCATCTGAGCCCCCAGGGAAGTCCAATGCTATTTCTACCTGTAATAAGCTAAAAAAAGTAGGTGTCAATAAGTAAATGTTAGTGGTTTACTCCTGTCTGACTCTTTGCAGCCCCATGGACTGTAGCCCACCAGGCTTCTCTGTCCATGTGATTCTCCAGGCCAGAATACTGGAGTGGGTTGCCATTTCCTTCTCCAGGGAATCTTCCCGGCCCAGGGATCAAACCCCTGGTCTCCTGCATCAAAAGAGTAAACAAAACCTCAAAACTGGCAGGCTTGTACAAAATTAGGCACACATGTTATAAAAGAATCATATCTGATCACATCTCACAACACAGATGGGGAAAACAGAACATAAGACCAGCAAAAAATAACTTTCTGTTTGGATGATGTGTCGATTGATACCCTCGTGCGGCTGCGGTTAATCACCCAACATCTGCTAGCGGAAGCTTTAAGAGGCTGTGGGAAACCCCTAAGCAGTTACACAAGTGCCCAGAGGGTTAACCCTTCTCGGGAAGCCCTTTTCGTTTTCTGACTTGGCCCCTCCTCCTCTGGGATCTTCAGGGTTGCTGGCACTGCCTGTGGGCACATCGCAAACCCCCGGGAAGGCTATTTTGAGGCGCGTCTCCACCATAACTGCCCATGCCCACCGAGATGCCAGCCCCGGTTGTCACTGTTTACAGCGCCGGCCCTGGCCGCTCCACGCCCAGATCCAGCCCCTGCTGACCTATTTCTAGTCCATGTCTCCCAGCAACCGCACAAACACAGCTCCCGCGACAGCTGCGGGCCGGGGGCGCGGCCCTGAGGTCTCAGATGCAGAGATCCTGTTTCCTTACATGCACTTGGAAAGAGAGCCGGGCCCAGGGCGCCCGGGGTGCCCGCTCCGGGGTCAAGCTCGGCCCCTGCCCCGTGCCCGGCCCAGGGGCGCCTGAATGTTCCGAGTGAGCCAGGCCCGGAGGATGAGGGAGGCTGTGTTACCCGCCCCCGCTTCCCCGGGTGTGGATGCATTTCCTCTCACCTGCGGAGGGCTCCGCGGTCCCCGAGGGTGAGGTCAGCGCTGGCCGGCCGCCCCCTGCCTCGGGGCTGGAGGGTGTGCGCTGTTCGGGGTCACGGGGGGAGGTTTACGAACTCGCGCTCAGCGGCTCTGCGTCCCTTTAAAAGGCGAGTGACCACATAGATGGGCCGCAACACCAAGTGAAGTAAGTCAGACACTTCCTGTGTGTTACCACTTCGGTGTGGAATTAAGAAAATTAAAGAAACGAACAAATATATCAAAGCAGAAGGAGAGGCAACAAACAAATACAACAAAACAAGAGACTCGCGGATATAAGAGACAAACTGGTGGTTCCCAGTGGGGAGAGGCGACTGGACAGGGGTCAGTTTAGGGAACAGGGACCAACAGATACACACGACTGTGTATAAAGCAAATCAGCAACAGACGTAGGCGGAACAGCGCAGAGAACAGAGGCACCGTTTTACACATGGGGTGAAAACGAGGAGGTCACTCGTCGTGGCCAACTCTTTGCGATCCCGTGGACTATACGGTCCATGGGATTTCCAGGCCAGAATCCTGGAGTGGGTAGCTGTCCCCTTCCAGGGAATCTTCCCAACCCAGAGATTGGACCCAGGTATCCCATGTTGCAGGTGGATTCTTTACCAACTGAGATACCAGGGAAGCCAAGAAGACTCTCCAATACGTGGGGCACAGTCTGTAAAAATGGCGAATCCTAGTTGTACACCTGAAACCAGTGTTGTGTTGTAACTCAAGCATGTGCCACGTGCCATGGCCAGCTGCTCAGTCGTGTCCGACTCTTTGTGACCCCATGGACTGTAGCCCACCAGGCTCCTCTGTCCACAGGATTCTCCAGGCAAGAATACTGGAGTGGATAGCCTATCCTTCCTCCAGGGGATCTTCCCAACCCAGGGATCGAACCCAGGTCTCCCATATTGCAGGTAGATTCTTCACCAACTGATGCACCAGGGAAGCCCAAGAACACTGGAGTGGGTTGCCATGCCCTCCTCCAGGGATCTTCCTGACCTGGGGATCGAACAAGAGTCTCTTACATCTTCCTGCACTAACAGGTGGGTTCTTTACCTCTGGTGCCAACTGGGAAGCCCAAATCAACCATACTTCAATAAAAAGAATCAAAATATACACAAAGTAATCAATTTTTTAAAGTGCAGTGTGCCCCACCACCCACAGAGGCATGGAAAGTGGGGACTCTCAGTCCTGATGGGCGTCCAGGCCCACTCACTCTGGCCGCATCCTCCCGGCTACTGTCCTGGCTCTTGGCAGTGCCGGGAGGGAGGTTTTCACCAGGTGGGCATCTCAGCTCACTGCTCGGCCCCTATTAATAGCCACTGGCTTTCAGCATGTGCCCTGGCCTCGTGAAAGCAAGCGCTTTGGAATTTCGGGCGGTGCCCCGGGGCTGGCCTGGGATGCGAGCCGGCCACCACAGCTGTTCCCGGCCGCTGCGTTTTCCATTTTGACTTCAATCGCTCTGGCTGGATACCTGGAGACCCTGAACCTGTGTGCTCTTTATAAGCCTTTCCGCTTCTTTCCACACAAACAAAGCCTGTTCACATCTCAGGGACAGCAGCAGCTAATGCTGAACTTGGGGCTTCCCTGGAGGCTCCATGGTAAAGGATCTGCCTGCAATGCAAGAGATGCGAGTTTGATTCCTGGGCTGGGAAAATCCCCTGGAGGGGGGCATGGCAACCCACTCCAGCGTTCCTGCCTGGAGAATCCCATGGATGGAGGAGCCTGGCGGGGCTACAGTCCACAGGGTCACGGAGAGTGGCCAGGACTGAGTGACTAGACAATAGTCAACAGCAATGAGCGAGCTCCCGGCTCCTTCTCAGACGGTAAAAGGCAAACCCCCAGGGCCCCGCTGGCTGGACCAGCCCTGGGCTCGTCCTCCTCTGCACCCCCACCTCCAGGCAGCTGGCAGGTTCCTGGGGCTCCATCCCCAGCCGGGTCTTGCCTCCTGGACTCCACGGCGTGAGCCACCACGGTCTCTGGTCTGGGCTCAGGCTTTGGGTCCTCTGGCTCCACGCTCTCCATGATGGTCAGTTCTCAGCTGGAGCCAGAGGTGGGTCCAGCCAACGCAGCTTCAGACTCCTCCCTGAGGGTGAGAGCCAAGTGGGGGAAACCATCCAAGTTGTCCATGGATGGATGATGGATGGATGGGTGCATGGATACATGGATGGATAGATAGATAGATGGATGGATGGATGGATGGATGGATGATGGATGATGGATGGTGGATGGATATATGGGTGGGTGGTGGATGGATGGGCAGATGGGTGGATGATGGGTGGATGGAGAGATAAAAGACAGAACTATTGACACCACTCTTACGGCAGAAAGTGAAGAGGGGCTAAAAAGCCTCTTGATGAAAGTGAAAGTGGAGAGTGAAAAGGTTGGCTTAAAGCTCAACATTCAGAAAACTAAGATCATGGCCTCCGGTCCCATCACTTCATGGGAAATAGATGGGGAAACAGTGGAAACAGTGTCAGACTTTGTTTTTCTGGGCTCCAAAATCACTGCAGATGGTGACTGCAGCCATGAAATTAAAAGACGCTTACTCCTTGGAAGGAAAGTTATGACCAACCTAGATAGCATATTCAAAAGCAGAGACATTACTTTACCAACAAAGCTTCACCTAGTCAAGGCTATGGTGTTTCCTGTGGTCATGTATGGATGTGAGAGCTGGACTGTGAAGAAGGCTGAGCGCCGAAGAATTGATGCTTTTGAACTGTGGTGTTGGAGAAGACTCTTGAGAGTCCCTTGGACTGCAAGAAGATCCAATCAGTCCATTCTGAAGGAGATCAATCCTGGAATTTCTTTAGAAGGAATGATGCTAAAGCTGAAACTCCAGTACTTTGGCCACCTTATGTGAAGAGTTGACTCATTGGAGAAGACTCTGATGCTGGGAGGGATTGAGGGCAGGAGGAGAAGGGGAAGACAGAGGATGAGATGGCTGGATGGCATCACTGACTTAATGGGTGTGAGTCTGGGTGACCTCCGGGAGCTGGTGATGGACAGGGAGGCCTGGCGTGCTGCGGTTCATGGGGTCGCAAAGAGTCGGACACGACTGAGCGACTGATCTGATCTGATCTGATTGAGAGAAATTACTGACAGGTGGGTAGAAGTCTGGATCCAACAGCCCACAGCCTGGGAGGGTTAGGTTGGTGTCTCCCCTGCCCCCCTTAAAAGTGGTCAACTCCTACACTGTACACTTGGAAGCAGTCACTTCAGTCGTTCAGTCGTGTCCGACTCATTGCGACCCCATGGACTACAGCACGCCAGGCCTCCGTGTCCATCACCAACTCCTGGAGTTTACTCAAACTCATGTCCATTGAGTCGGTGATGCCATCCAACCATCTCATCCTCTGTCTGGATGCCATCCAACCTTCTCCTCCTGCCTTCAATCTTTCCCAGCATCAGGGTCTTTTCCAAAGAGTTGGTTCTTTGCATCAGGTGGCCAAAGTATTGGAGTTTCATGTTCAGCATCAGTCTTTCCAATGAATATTCAGGACTGATTTCCTCTAGGAGTGACAAGTTTGATCTCCTTGCAGTCCAAGGGACTGTCAAGAGTCTTGTCCAACACCACAGTTCAAAAGCATTAATTCTTCTGCGCTCAGCTTTCTTTATGGTCCAACTCTCACATCCATACATGACCACTGGAAAAACCGTAGCTCTGAGTAGACGGGCCTTTGTTGGTAAAGTGATGTCTCTGCTTTTTAATGTGCTGTCTAGGTTGGTCATAGCTTTTCTTCCAAGGAACTAGAATACTCTTGTAAATCAACCGTACATCAGTTTTTTAAAAAGAGAATCAAAATAAACTACACATTAAGTTATAAATTTTTTTAAAATGCTGCGCCAGGCACACAGGCGTGTAGATCCAGGCCCATGTGATCTTGCTGGGGCTCCTGACCCAGCCGGTCCATCCCCCTCCTCCTGGACGATATATTGCCTTGGCTTTCACCCTGAGGACCGTCACCAAGTCTCTTAAGCCACATCGGAGCCCCTGGAATGCTCTTCTTCTAGCAGGTCCAGAGTGGGCAGGTCTGCTGGGAGAGAGGGGGTGGGTGTCAGGATGGAAGGGTCACCCTCCTGGGGACAAGACGGGAAATGGCCGCAGCGACGCCCACAGAGACCTGTAAACAGAACCAGCCTGCCCGGAAGGAAGGGTCTAAGGAAGCCACCTCACCGGTGGAGAGGTCAAGCCCAGCTGTCCCCCACAACCCCTGCCACGGTGGCAGCTGCTATCTCCACGCCTGGCGTCGGGAAGAAGGTCTGGGTGACCGGTGAGACAGACAACACCTCTGGAGTGTGGCCCCGTGCCGGGCCATGAGCTGGGTTAACTGCCGTGCTCACAGAGTTTGCAGAGCTGTCCGGCCACGAGACCAGCAGGTCTGTGCGGTCAGGTGAAGTCTGGGCGCCTGTGCTCGGCCAGGTTTCCGGGTTCCGGCTGAGAACCCTTGAAGCTGCTGGGAGAGCGGGCTATTTGGAAGGATTCGCCTGTGATGGTCATTTCCGTCCTGTCCACCAGGTGGCGCCAACCGCCACCAGCCGCAGTCCGCTGTGAGCCGCTGCTGCTGCTAAGTCACTTCGGTCGTGTCCGACTCTGTGTGACCCCATAGACGGAAGCTCACCAGGCTCCCCTGTCCCTGGGATTCTCCAGGCAAGAACACTGGAGTGGGTTGCCATTTCCTTCTCCACTGCATGAAAGTGAAAAGTGAAAGTGAAGTCGCTCAGTCGTGTGAGCCTCTAAAGGCATTAATTCCCAGCAGGAGGGAGATTTCCCCAGTGGCTCGGTGGTAGAGAATCCGCCCTCAAAGCAGGAGACACGGATTTGATCCCTGGCTTGGGAAGATCCCCTGGAGGAGGAAATGACAACCCATTCCAGTGTTCTGGCCTGGAGAATCCCACGGACGGAGGATAGACAGAGAAGCCTGGTGGGCTACAGTCCATGGGGTCGCAGAGTCAGACATGCCGTAGCAACTGAACAAGAACCCAGCACATGTATAGGTTGGGGCCATATTTTCACCCCAGCATATCCAACATCCCTAAAGCACTTGACAACAGCAGAAAGAGAAGCTCACAGGAGCACAGTTGTTAACAGGACTTTTTACAGGGAAGGTTTATCCATGTCGGTGGCAAAATGGTGCAGCTGCTGTGGGGGGGGAAATGACATAGATGTAATATGTGACCCAGCAGCCTCCGTTCAGGGTGTTCTTTGGAAGGAATGATGCTAAAGCTGAAACTCCAGTACTTTGGCCACCTCATGTGAAGATTTGACTCATTGGAAAAGACTCTGATGCTGGGAAGGATTGGGGACAAGAGGAGAAGGGGACGACGGAGGATGAGATGGCTGGATGGCATCACTGACTCGATGGATGCGAGTCTGGGTGACCTCCGGGAGCTGGTGATGGACAGGGAGGCCTGGCGTGCTGCGATTCATGGGGTCGCAAAGAGTCGGACACGACTGAGCACCTGAACTGAACTGAACTGAATATGTGACCCAGCAGCCTCCGTTCTGCCTGTTTACCCTGAAGAATTGGAAGGAAGGTCTGAAGGACATTCTTGCACAACCGTGCCCACAGTGGCATTATTCAGAGGAGCATCTGAGAAGTGATCCAGTGTGCGCGGATGGATGAGGGGGTGGAGCATGGATTGATGGGTGGGTGGAGGGTTTATGGATGGGTGGATGGATGGGTGGTTGGATGGGTGGATGGGTAGATGATGGGTGGATGGATGGATGGATAAACAGCATGTGGTCTATCAGCGCAGTGGAATATCACGTGGCCATGAAAAGGAGTGAAGCTCTGACACAGACCAGAGCACAGATGAACACGCGACTCGCAAAGAGGGAAGCAGACATGCAGGGACGCACGTCTGTGGAAAAGGATTCCATTCACAGGAAATGTCCCAAACACCGAAATCCATGGATACAGAGAATGAATCCATGGTGCCAGAAGCTGCTTAGAGGGCTTCAGGGTACGTCCCATGGCAAAGGCACGTGGACTTTCTAAGCTGAGGAACGTGGTCTGAAAGTGACTGAGCTGATGGCTGTTCAGCGGTGAACATGTCACAACATCCCTGAACTGAACACTTTATTAGTTAGTTTTTTATCTTGTATTGGGGTACAGTGGATGAACAGTGCTGTGGGAGTTTCAGGTGGAGCGTGAAGGGACTCAACTATTCAGATACACGTTGCAGTCTCCCCCCAAAGCCCCCTCCCATGCAGGCGGCCCCGTGACTCTGAGCAGCGTTCTCCGGGCCATCAGGCCCTTCTACGGGTAAACTGTCTCATGTCAGCTATATCTCAGCCTGCTGTGTGCTCAGTGGCTTCAGGCGTGTCCAACTCTCTGCGACCCCATGTACTATAGACCACCAGGCTCCTCTGTGCGTGGGATTTCCCAGGCAAGAACACTGGAATGGGTAGCCATTCCCTTCTTTATGGGATCTTCCTGACCCAGGGATCAAACCCATGTCTCCTGCATTGTAGGCGGAGAGACAAGGTTACTGCTTGAACCATCAGGGAAGCTTTCATATCTCAGTAAAGCCCTTTTTTAAAACAAAATCAATCTGTTTCACCCAGGTTACGAATAGCATAAAGAAAAAAAAAACATGATTATCGTGATTTACACAGAAAAAGCATTTGGAAAAAAAAGCAACACCTTTGATGATAAAAAAATCAATACACAAAGAACAGAAAGCTCTCCATCAACCTGACGAAGGGTATCTACAAAAAACCCACAGTTAACATCATACTGAATGCTCATGTGAATTTGAGGGGAAACAACTCAATTAGAAGAAAAATAAAAGCTAAGTGGTCACCCTCCTGCCCACCTGTCACGGCTGAAGGAAGCACAGATTTTGAATGTCTGAGTTTAAACAAACACAACAGAAAGGGGAGGGCGTGAGCAGTGGCTACTGCAAGGTGAGAGAACCGCTGGCCGCTCAGGGGACCCTGGACTGTCCCTCTCCACAGCCCAGCATGGCCCAGAGGAATGAGGAAACTATGGGGTCCTTGAGGGTCCCGGGGCACCCAGCCTTGGGAGCATCCTTCCCCCCTGGACACAGCAGACGCAGTGCACACGGGAGCCCGACGGGCAGCGGACGCAGTGCACACGGGAGCCCGACGGGCAGCGACACAGGTCTGCTGCTGTCGCTGCTGTTCAGTTGCTTAATCATGTCCCAGTCTGCGACCCCATGGACTGCAGCACGCAGGCTGCCCTGTCCTTCCCTGTCTCCCGGAGCTGGCTCAAACTCACGTCCATTGAGTGGGTGATGCCATCCGACCACCTCATCCTCTGTCGCCCCTTTCTCCTCCTGCCTTCAGTCTTTCCCAGCATCAGGGTCTTTGTCAATGAGTCGGTTCTTCGAATCAGGTGGCCAAAGGATTAGAGTTTCAGCTTCAGCATCAGTCCTTCCAATGAATATTCAGGGCTGATTTCCTTTAGGAGTTTCTTGTTGGATCTCCAACACAAACTTAGGTTTTATTTAAAATAGATATCAAAGCAGATGCACCAAGAACTCTTTTGTTACTTTGGAAAACAGGTCACAGAAACACAGCCTTATTGTTGGAGATCAAAGAAACACAAGAATGTGTAAATGTCAGTTGAACGGTCTGGGTTTTTTTTTTTTTCTTCTTTTTTTCTGCCTCTTTGGGCTGTCCCACACAACATGTGGGATCTTAGTTCCTTAAGCAGGGATTGAAACCTGTGCCCGGTGCAGTGAAGCACAGAATACTAACCACTGAATCCCCAGGGACATCCCTCTTCTTATTTTTTGGTAGAACTTTTTGACTTTAACACAACTATATATATGTTTTTAATACTTATTTTTACTTGATTGATCTGTCATACATCAACGTGAATTAACCATGGGTGCACATATGTCCCCTCCCTCATGAATCTGCCTCCCACCTCCCACCCATTCCCACTCCTCTGGGTTGTCACAGAGCCCCAGTTTGACTCCCCTGAACCACACAGCAAATTCCCACTGCTGTCTGTTCACAAGTGTTGGTGCGCGTGCATCCACGCTGCTCTCCATTCATCTCCCCTCCCCATCTTGTTCCTACCCTTGTCTGTGAGTCTGTTCTCTGTGCTGCGCTGCAAACAGCCTCCTCAGTACCATCCTTATAGAGTCCACACCCACAGGAGTGTTCTCAGTCAAGCCTGACTCTGTGCGACCCCATGGACTGTAGCCCGTCAGGCTCCTCTGTCCATGGGATTCTCCAGGCAAGACTACTGGCGTGGGTTGCCATTTCCTCCTCCAGGAGATCTTTCTGGCCCAGGGATGGAACCCAAGTCTCCTGTGTCTCCTGCATTGGCAGGTAGCTTCCTTACCACTGAGCCACCAGGGAAGCTCTAGATTCCCGATATATGCATTAAAAAAATATAACGGCTATGTTTCATCCAGGTTTATTACCTGCTTGAACAAAAAGCCCCCCATTTTTTGTCTCGGGAAGACAAAACAATTACGCTATGCAATTTGTGGCTCTTACCATGTGCGGCCCTGTGAAGTACTAAAAGGAAAAAAAAGTACAAAGTAAGAGTTTAGGTTCACTTTCCCCATAGAAATCTGAGGGAAGGGTGCCAGTCTGGCCCTACAAGCCCGTCATCAGTAACAGAGTTGATGCATCCCATCCTAGTAGCTGATTGAAAAATTCTTTGTGTATTAACTAAGCCCACACCCTTTTAGGAAGCAATGAAGCAGCTGCCTGGGATCTAGGACCTGTTTCCCTCCTGGGAGTGGTCGACGCTCTGCGCCTCGGTCCTGCCTTCCTCTTTAAACTGCCGACTCAGGGTTATCACACACTTGACTCAAACCCATCAGCATTTGCTCTGCATAAAGGGCAAGGGGAGGGGAAATGGGTTTCTGACGTCAGCATTGCAGGTGTCAGAAATCGGAATTGTGTGTCCTTGCTGGGATGAAGCTCCACGGCTCTGATATAGGGCAGTTTCTCTGACCCAGAGGAAAATAAAAACGAACTTTAATAACAGGGATTCCATAACTGAGCCGGGAGCCTCAGGGCCAAGTGGTCCGACCGCAGGTTGCTCACCTTGCTTTTTTATAAAATTAATCACTTTATTTTTTATTCTCTTGGGCTCCACCATCACTGCAGACAGTGACTGCAGCCATGAAATTAAAAGACGCTTGCTTCTCGGAAGAAAAGCTATGGCCAACCTACACAGCATATTAAAAACAGAGACATTATTTTGACAACAAAGGTCTGTCTAGTCAAGGCTAGGGTTTTTCTAGTAGTCACGTATGGATGTGAGAGTTGGACTGTAAAGAAAGCTGAGTGCCGAAGAATTGATGCTTTTGAACTGTGGTGTTGGAGAAGACTCTTGAGAGTCCCTTGGACTGCAAGGAGATCCAAGCACTTCATCCTAAAGGAGATCAGTCCTGAATATTCATTGGAAGGATTGATGCTGAAGCTGAAACTCCAATCCTCTGGCCACCTGATGCAAAGAGCTGACTCATTGGAAAAGACCCTGATGCTGGGAAAGATTGAGGGTGGGAGGAGAAGGGGACGGCAGAGGATGAGGTGGTTGGGTGGCATCACCGACTCGATGGGCATGAGTTTGAGTAAAGTCTGGGACTTGCTGATGGACAAGGAGGCCTGGCGTGCTGCAGTCCATGGGGTCACAAAGAGTCGGATACGACTGAGCGACTGATCAACAGTTTTATTTTTTGACTGTGCTGGGCGTTTGCTGCTCCGAGCAAGCTTCGTCCAGCGGGAGAGAGCAGTGGCGTCTGTGGAGCTGTAGGGCACGCAAGCGCGGTAGTCATGGCACTTGGGCTTGGTTGTGCAATGGTATGTTCGACCTTCCCAGACCAGGGAGGGAACCTGAGTACCACCCTGCACTGCCAGGCGTGTTCTTAGCCACTGCACCACCAGGGAAGTCCCGGGGGTACCCTTTTGAGGTTCTCATTCCCTCGGGGCTCCCAAGCCCTGGATGTGGACATGTCAGCCCGTCTTTCATCAGCTCAGTGCAGGAAGCCTGGAGAGTGAACATGTCAGCCAGGCTAGGAATCCCTCGGCTGTCTGCCGCTCGAACAGCAGAACCGCCCGGCTCCAGCCTTCCTCCAGCTGCCGTCCCGAAATAGCCTTGCCCAGGCCGCCCAGTATCAGGTGTCGGGCAGGGAGGCGTGTGGACACATGTCCCCTGCACGCTCCCAGGGGATGTTTTTAGACCGTCGGAATCTGCTCCACTTGTGCTGCGGCCAGAAATAAACTCTCCCACTCAGATGGGCGAGGCGTCCGGGAGACGTGGGCCAGGCGACATGTGGTCCCCCGGCCCCCCATGCTGTAGAGATGCTGGACACAGCCCGGCACGGCACCCCGTCCCCGCCTGGACCCTCACTGGCCCCCCTGCAGGCCCCCACTGGCGGCGTGTGTCTGCGTGTCTGTTATCGCTGCTGCTCGGTCGTCGGTGTCCGACTTGCTTCTAGTTAACATCATCGTCATGAAATGAATGGCATTCAGCTGGAGGGAAATTACAAAAATACACAACAGTTCCTTAAATGAACTTCAGTGCTTGCTGCGTGCTGTTCCTCAGTCGCTCAGTCGTGTCCAACTCTTGGCGACCCCATGGACTGCAGCACGCAAGGCCTCCCTGCCCATCACCATCTCCCGACATTAACTCAGACTCACGTCCATTGAGTCAGTGGTGCCACCCAGCCATCTCATGCTCTGTCGCCCTCTTCCCGTCCTGCCCTGACTCTTTCCAAGCATCGTGGTCTTGTCCGGCATGTGTCCACCACGCTTTCTAAACACACCGTCACTCACTGTGGACAGTGCTGGGTCTTCTTCACCGGGCATGGGCTTTCTCTGGCTGTGCTGCGCTTGGTCGCTCAGTTCTGTCGGACTCTGCGACCCCATGGGCAGTAGCCCACCAGGCTCCTCCATCCATGGGATTCTCCAGGCAAGGATACTGGAGTGGGTTCCCATGCCCCTCCTCCTGGGGGTCTGCCCGACCCAGGAATTGAACTCATGTCTCTTAGATCTCCTGCCTTGACAGGTGGGTTCTTGACCACTCCAGTCACCTGGGAGGCCCCAGGAAGGCCTCTGCCACACTCTTTTTCATGAGCTGAAGGACCAGCCCAGCCATTATCCTGGCACTCAGCGTCCACATGGGGCTCCGTCCTCTGAACTCTGACGACACAGTCCACCTTGATCGCACCCTCATTGGCACCATAACCATACGCTATTGACCTGCAGCCCTTGCCAGACAAGCAGCTCCAAGCTGCAGGAGGCACTTGGTTGACGCCTCCTTGGGGGCGGTTATCACGTTCAAGGGGCCAGGGCTACGCCTCCCCCTGCGAGAGCACGGGTGGGACACAGTCTTCCCTGTGCACTCAGACCCTCCAGGTGGGGGACCTTCCAGGGCTGGTGGGTGCAGCCTGCTGAACACATGGAGTGATGAACACCCCCTGCCTGTGATGGGCGGACTCTAGTTTTTATTTTATTTTTTATTTATTTTTTTAGGACTCTAGTTTTTAATGAGAAAACCTAATTGCTAATCAGGGCTTCCCAGATGGCTTAGCAGTAAAGAACCCGGCTGCCGATGCAGGAGATGCAAAAGACTGGAGATCCATCCCTGGGTCAGGAAGATCCTCTGGAGGAGGAAAGAGCAGCCCACTTCAGTATTCTTGCCTGGAGCATCCCATGGACAGAGGAGTCTGGTCAGCTACAGTCCATGGGGTCACATAAAACTGGACACAGCTGAGTGACTGAGCACACAGCATCTGTGTGTGTGTATCACAAATCTATCATCTGTGTATCACCTAATCCATCTACTGCATGTGTGCATCTATGTGTGTGTGTATGTATCACAAATCTATCGTCTGTATATCACCTAATCCATCTACTGCATGTGTGTATCTATGATCTATCTATCTGCTCATCTGCCTATTGTCCGTCTGTCTGTCATATCTATCTACCACCTATTTCCCTTTCATCTGGTGTCTGGAAGGAAACTCAAGCTCAACACATGAGTTAGTTTTCAAGGATTCCAACATCCACCACACCAGTGCATTCGCATAGGAAGAATTTGACTGATTTGGGAAACGTGGTCTGGCTTGGGTTTCAGATCAGATCAGTCGCTCAGTCGTGTCCGACTCTTTGCGACCCCATGAACTGCAGCACGCCAGGCCTCCCTGTCCATCACCACAGAGAATCAAAAACAAAGGCCCAGTGAGTACCCCAATTCCTTTCTGAAACCCAGGCTTCCCTGTTGGCTCAGACAGTAAAGAATCCACCTGCAATGCAGGAAATGTGGGTTCGATCCCTGGGTCAGGAAGATCCCTTGGAGAAGGGAATGGCAACCCACTCCAGCATTCTTGCCTGGAGAATCCCATGGATGGAGGAGCCTGGTGGACTGTAATCCATGGGGTCACAAAGAGCTGGACACGACCAAGCAACGAACACGTCTCCTGACGAACAGATCTAACTCTGCCCTGGTGAACAGTGGCAGGACAGTTTGGCAGAGAAGTTGAGACAGCCAAAAACAAGACCCATGTTGGCCCCTGGTGTCCCTGACGATGGTGGTGGGACAGGCAGTGGAGGGGCCAGTCTTCAGCGCCCACTGGCGGCTCCGTGTGACCATCAGTGGTGCCACTGGCTCTTCGAGCTCCTGCAAGGAAGAGTTTGCTTCCCACACCACCAGGACAGCCCTTGGGGAGACGGAGGAAGACACTTGCTGACACCACAGATCCACCTAGTCTCCTCCCAAGCCTGGCCCCGCACACCCAACACCAAACTCCACGTCGTCAGCGGAACCCGTGCGGGCTCCGCATCCCCCTGCTCCTGGCGAAAGCCCTTCCAGCGCCCGGGGCGCCTCTGTCCTCGGAGAGCCTCACTGCCGCGGCCGCTCAGCGTGGCAGCTGCAGCTCCATGCGTGGTTGTCACTTCCTGAAATGTGCTTGGATGTAACCTCTGGGGCACGCACGCGAGGCCTTAAAATAGCACGACTTATGTGCTGCCAAACGCCAGCCTGTTGCCAGCTGTCCCCTCCCCAAGGCTCCTGGGGGGTGGGGGACATGGTAGCCCAGACGGCCACCTCCTCAGCCTTGCGGGTGGCAGCCAGAGAAGGACCACAGTGTCCAGGCAAACTCACCCAAACCATCTGTCACGAGACACCGCGTGTGCTGTTGAGTAGTCGTCATGATGTCTGCTCGCAGCCAGGCTCCAGGCTGACGGGCTGTGTTCAGTCCCCGCTGTCCCCTACTGTGCGGGCTCCCCGGGGCCAGCAGATACCTGCTAAGTGGACACCTTAAAAGCAGAGGTATCCATCCTCCCCGAGCCCTGGAGACCAGACCTCTGCGCTCAAGGTGTCCCCAGGGCTGAGCCCTGTCCAGAGGCTTCAGGGGAGGGTCCTCCCCGCCTCTTCTGACTTCTGGGGGCTCCGGGTGTCCATCCCTGGGCTGGTGGCCGCCTCCCTCCCATCGTCTCTGCCTCCGTCTCCATGTGGCTTCTCCTCTGTGTCCGTGTCTCTCCTCTTCTGTGTCTTATAAGGACCCTGTCCCTGGGTTTAGGGCCACCCCCATCCAGGAGGGCCTCATCTCAGACTCTTCACTCCGTCACAGCTGCAGAGACCCTGCTTCTTAGTAAGGCCCCGTGCTGAGGTTCTGAGAGGCCCTGATGTGGAAGGAAGGGGAGGATAGGACACCATTGAGTGCATCTGGGCCCCTGGGCCCTGTGGGTCCAGCCCAGTGCTTGGGCTTCTCTGAAGATCTTGCTTCCCCATCGGTCCACACAAGGACAGCACTGACCCCCTTTTGTATCAGGGACCCTGTGGGCATCACACGTGTCTCAGCGAGACTCGGGAAAAGCTAAGTCTTACTGCTCTAAACACTTCCCAGGAAGGCATGTCCCCTCCCCAAGCCCCACCCCCCAGCCCCCGCTGTACACCCCAAATCTCTCCCAGCAGTGTGTCCGGCATGGTGACCAAGGAAGAAACACACTAAACACCCACTTTTGCAGCATAAATAAAAGAGAGTCCCAACGTGTGTGCTAACCCAGGACAGGTAACCATAGCGCACAGCCCAGGTCCCTTGCAGGCTGCGAATGGCTTCATTTTTAGCACAAATTGTCCACCCCAACACTCTCCTGTGCCCAGAAATCCCTGTCCTGCCTCCCGTGGTGGGATGGGCTAGCGTCTGATGGTCCAGGCTGTCCATCCTGTGAAAGTCCACCCTTGTCTGTATAAAGTGGGGCTTCCCAAGTGGCTCAGATGGTAAATAATCCACGTGCAGTGTGGGAGACACTGATTCAATCCCTGGGTTGGGAAGATCCCCTGCAGGAAGAAATGGCAATCCACTCTGGTATTCTGGCCTGGGAAATCCCACCGATAGAGGAGCCAGGCAGGCTGCAGTCCATGGGTTCGCAAATAGTGGGATACACGAGTGAGCAACTGCGCACACACTCTAACGTGTCTGCAGTTCTCTGTCATCTCCAGGGTTCCGTGTCTCCCTTGAAGTCCTTAGGAGACGCATCAATGTCTTGCATGATCCACAGTGAAATTCGCTCAGTCATGTCCAATTCTCTGGGAACCCATGGACTGTACCTGCCAGGCTCCTGTGTCCACGGGATTCTCCAGGCGGGAATACTGGAGTGGGTTGTCAGGCCCTCCTCCAGCGGACTGTCCCCACCCAGGGATGGAACCTGGACCTCCTGCACTGCAGGCGGACTCTTTACCGTCTGAGCTTGTGTGACCTGAAGCTCACACTCATTTCCCATGGGGACATCCGTCTTGTTTGTGCACGCTGCGGCAGGCAGCCCCTGCATTTCCACACCCTCTTGTACATCAAGTCCTAATCTGTGACCAACCGTTTCCCCCACCCCAAGACGGAGCTCTCATGGGTCCGATGACAGGAGGACGTGGGGCCTCGCGCTGTAACACGCAATTCCGCACTTTGTGGGGATGTGCAATCGACTTCATTATTTCCTGCACTCTGGCCGCGCGTCCTGTGTTTCATTACCTGCCCCAGACACATTTCCATACTCCATCCATCACCCTGACCTGCTCACAGTGCTAAATATTCAGATTAAACCGCAGCTGTTTCCCCATGGATAAGGAATTTGATTCGATTCTATGTCACACACACACACACACACACACACACACACACCCCGTCTCTTGGGATGGGAAATTGAGTTGAAGGTGGTGGAAGGCAAGTCAGAAGATTTTATTATCCAAATACCAAAGTCTTTTCTGTATCACCAAAAAACCTTGAAATGGAGCTGGGGTCAGGCAGGGGAGGGTGAACCGGCGGGGCCTGTCAGGGAGGGAATTCAGTGCACATGAACCCTGACAGGAGCATGTGCTGACAGACGTTTTTGTTGCCGAACAGGTGGAAGTGAGGGTGGGGGAAACCAAGGCAGAGGGGTGTCTGTCTGCTGTGTCTGTCTGTCTGGGGTGTCTGTCTGCGGTGTCTGTCCAGGGTGTCTGTCTGCAGTGTCTGTCTGCGGTGTCTGTCCGGGGTGTCTGCCCGGGATGTCTGTCCGGGGTGTCTGTCCGGGGTGTCTGTCCGGGGTGTCTGTCCGCGGTGTCTGTCCGAGGTGTCTGTCCGGGGTGTCTGTCCGCGGTGTCTGTCCGGGGTGTCTTTCTGCGGTGTCTGTCCGGGGTGTCTGTCCGCGGTGTCTGTCCGGGGTGTCTGTCCGTGGTGTCTGTCCGGGGTGTCTGTCCGGGGTCTCTGTCCAGGGTGTCTGTCCGCGGTGTCTGTCCGCGGTGTCTGTCCGGGGTGTCTGTCTGTCTGGGGTGTCTGTCTGCGGTGTCTGTCCGGGGTCTCTGTCCGGGGTGTCTGTCCGCAGTGTCTGTCCGGGGTGTCTGTCCGCGGTGTCTGTCCGGGGTGTCTGTCCGCGGTGTCTGTCTGCGGTGTCTGTCCGGGGTGTCTTTCTGTGGTGTCTGTCCAGGGTGTCTGTCCTGTCTGGGGTGTCTGTCCGGAGTGTCTGTCTGCGGTGTCTGTCCGGAGTGTCTGTCCGGGGTGTCTGTCTGCGGTGTCTGTCCGGGGTGTCTTTCTGTGGTGTCTGTCCAGGGTGTCTGTCCTGTCTGGGGTGTCTGTCCGGAGTGTCTGTCTGCGGTGTCTGTCCGGAGTGTCTGTCCGGGGTGTCTGTCCGGGGTGTCTGTCCGCGGTGTCTGTCCGCGGTGTCTGTCCGGGGTGTCTGTCCGCGGTGTCTGTCCGGGGTGTCTTTCTGTGGTGTCTGTCCAGGGTGTCTGTCCTCTTCGGGGTGTCTGTCCGGGGTGTCTGTCTGCGGTGTCTGTCCGGAGTCTCTGTCCGGGGTGTCTGTCCGGGGTGTCTGTCCAGGGTGTCTGTCCGCGGTGTCTGTCCGGGGTGTCTGTCCGGGGTGTCTGTCCGGGGTGTCTGTCCGGGGTGTCTGTCCGCGGTGTCTGTCCGGGGTGTCTGTCCGCGGTGTCTGTCTGCGGTGTCTGTCCGGGGTGTCTTTCTGTGGTGTCTGTCCAGGGTGTCTGTCCTGTCTGGGGTGTCTGTCCGGAGTGTCTGTCTGCGGTGTCTGTCCGGAGTGTCTGTCCGGGGGTGTCTGTCTGCGGTGTCTGTCCGGGGTGTCTTTCTGTGGTGTCTGTCCAGGGTGTCTGTCCTGTCTGGGGTGTCTGTCCGGAGTGTCTGTCTGCGGTGTCTGTCCGGAGTGTCTGTCCGGGGTGTCTGTCCGGGGTGTCTGTCCGCGGTGTCTGTCCGGGGTGTCTGTCCGGGGTGTCTGTCCGGGTGTCTGTCCGGGGTCTTCCAGGGTGTTTGTCGGGTGTCTGTCTACGGTGTCTGTCCTTTCGGGGTGTCTGTCGGGTGTCTGTCTGCGGTTCTGTCGGTGTCTTCCGCGGTGTCTGTCGGGTGTCTGTCCCGGGTGTCTGTCCGGGTGTCTGTCCGCGGTGTCTGTCCGGTGTCTGTCCGGGGTGTCTGTCCGAGTTCTTCCCCCCGTTTTGTTCTGTCCAGGGTCTGTCCGCTTCTTCGGGGTTCTGTCTGGTGTCTGTCCGGAGTGTCTGTCCGGGTGTCTGTCCGTGTTGCTGTCTGTGCGGTGTCTGTCCGCGGTGTCTGTCCGGGTGTCTCTCTCCGGGGTGTCTGTCTGCGGTGTCTGTCCAGGGTGTCTTTCTGCGGTGTCTGTCTGGGGTGTCTGTCCTTCCGGGGTGTCTGTCCGGGGTGTCTGTCTGCGGTGTCTGTCCGGGGTGTCTGTCCAGGGTCTCTGTCCGCGGTGTCTGTCCGGGGTGTCTGTCCGCGGTGTCTGTCCGTGGTGTCTGTCCGGGGGTGTCTGTCCGGGGTGTCTGTCCGGGGTGTCTGTCCGCGGTGTCTGTCCGGGGTGTCTGTCCGCGGTGTCTGTCTGCGGTGTCTGTCCGGGGTGTCTTTCTGTGGTGTCTGTCCAGGGTGTCTGTCCTGTCTGGGGTGTCTGTCCGGAGTGTCTGTCTGCGGTGTCTGTCCGGGGTGTCTGTCCAGGGTCTCTGTCCGCGGTGTCTGTCCGGGGTGTCTGTCCGCGGTGTCTGTCCGTGGTGTCTGTCCGGGGTGTCTGTCCGGGGTGTCTGTCCGCGGTGTCTGTCCGGGGTGTCTGTCCGCGGTGTCTGTCTGCGGTGTCTGTCCGGGGTGTCTTTCTGTGGTGTCTGTCCAGGGTGTCTGTCCTGTCTGGGGTGTCTGTCCGGAGTGTCTGTCTGCGGTGTCTGTCCGGAGTGTCTGTCCGGGGTGTCTGTCTGCGGTGTCTGTCCGGGGTGTCTTTCTGTGGTGTCTGTCCAGGGTGTCTGTCCTGTCTGGGGTGTCTGTCCGGAGTGTCTGTCTGCGGTGTCTGTCCGGAGTGTCTGTCCGGGGTGTCTGTCCGGGGTGTCTGTCCGCGGTGTCTGTCCGGGGTGTCTGTCCGGGGTGTCTGTCCGCGGTGTCTGTCCGGGGTGTCTTTCTGTGGTGTCTGTCCAGGGTGTCTGTCCGGGGTGTCTGTCTGCGGTGTCTGTCCGGAGTGTCTGTCCGGGGTGTCTGTCTGCGGTGTCTGTCCGGGGTGTCTTTCTGTGGTGTCTGTCCAGGGTGTCTGTCCTGTCTGGGGTGTCTGTCCGGAGTGTCTGTCTGCGGTGTCTGTCCGGAGTGTCTGTCCGGGGTGTCTGTCCGGGGTGTCTGTCCGCGGTGTCTGTCCGGGGTGTCTGTCCGGGGTGTCTGTCCGCGGTGTCTGTCCGGGGTGTCTTTCTGTGGTGTCTGTCCAGGGTGTCTGTCCTCTTCGGGGTGTCTGTCCGGGGTGTCTGTCTGCGGTGTCTGTCCGGAGTCTCTGTCCGGGGTGTCTGTCCGGGGTGTCTGTCCAGGGTGTCTGTCCGCGGTGTCTGTCCGGGGTGTCTGTCCGGGGTGTCTGTCCGGAGTGTCTGTCCGGGGTGTCTGTCCGCGGTGTCTGTCCAGGGTGTCTGTCCGCGCTGTCTGTCCGCGGTGTCTGTCCGGGGTCTCTGTCCGGGGTGTCTGTCTGCGGTGTCTGTCCAGGGTGTCTTTCTGCGGTGTCTGTCTGGGGTGTCTGTCCTTCCGGGGTGTCTGTCCGGGGTGTCTGTCTGCGGTGTCTGTCCGGGGTGTCTGTCCAGGGTCTCTGTCCGCGGTGTCTGTCCGGGGTGTCTGTCCGCGGTGTCTGTCCGTGGTGTCTGTCCACGGTGTCTGTCCGGGGTGTCTGTCCGCGGTGTCTGTCTGGGGTGTCTGTCTGCGGTGTCTGTCTGGGGTGTCTGTCTGGGGTCTCTGTCTGGGGTGTCTGTCTGGGGTCTCTGTCTGGGGTGTCTGTCTGGGGTCTCTGTCTGGGGTGTCTGTCTGGGGTCTCTGTCTGGGGTCTCTGTCTGGGGTGTCTATTTGGGGTGTCTGTCTGAGGTGTCTGTCTGGGGGCCCCTTCGATGTGTGACCCGGGTGAGCAGTGACGGAAGGCGCCGTGCGCTGAGGGCCACTGCCAGCAGGCCTGTCCTCTTTCTGTCCTCTGGAGTGCCTGCTCAGTCACTCAGTCGTGTCCGACTCTGTGACTCCATGGACTGTAGCTCACCAGGCTCCTGTGTCCATGGGATTCTCTAGGCAAGAATACTGGAGCGGGTTGCCATGCCCTCCTCCAGGGGATCTTCCCGCCCCAGGGATGGAACCTGGGTCTCTTAAGTCTCCTGCACTGGCAGGCGGGTTCTTCACCACCAGCACCGTGCGGGAAACCCCTGAAGGCTATTAATCATCCTGGAAGACTCTGCTTCAATAGCACTGCCCCTACCTACTCCCAAGCCTGTCCTCTCTCCCTGTGCTTCTCTGTCGTCTTTCTGCGTCATACCGTGTAATTGAATGCTGAATTATCTAATTAAATGATTCCCCTCTCCCATGCCATTACACTACCAGATCTCTGAGATCACGGACTGTGTCATTTATCCATGTTCTTGGGCATGCAGCACACACTCAGACGACCCAATGTTAGCCCATTTAGTCACGCCACGTCCCAGCATAACAAATAAACCGTCAGTAAATTAAAAGACGAGGGACCGAGGAGGCGGCAAGCTGAGGGCGGGCAGTGACAGCTGATCACAACCGTGACAGCCCCCTGGACGAACCAAAAGAACACAGAACAGGGTGGGGTCAAAGTCCCTTAACAGGTCAGAGTCCTGCGTCCACGCTCACAACTGGTTTACTGAGTGGAGACCGTCGGTGGATGTGTGGGCGGTTTCATGAGAAATAGTGCAAAACCAGGAACACACCTAACTTTTGTAACACTCTTTCATGTGGATAAAAGGGCAGGTTATTTGCACACTCCCCAATCTTTTTTTAGAATTTTTTTTATCTTATACTAAAATTTTGCAATTTTCAAATTTTATTTTAGAAATTGTTTTTTACTTTTCTTTAATTTTATGCTAAAATTTGGGATTTTTCCAATTTTATGCTAAAATTTGGCTGGAACAGGGGTGAGTTCATGTCATTTTTTCTATTTCGTTCAACATTTTTATTCTTTGGCTGCTTATCAAAATGCACACTAACCAAAAAAGATTAGTTTTTTTTGATTTTTGGTTACATCATACTGCTTGTGGAATCTTAGTGCCCCAACTGGAGATGGAAACCACAGCCTCAGTAGTGAAAGCACCAAGTCCTTCCCACTGGTTGCTGTTTTCAGTCACTAAAGTCGTGTCCAACTCTTTCTCACCCCATGAACTGCAGCATGCCAGGCTTCCCTGTGCTTCACAATCTCCCAGGGATTGTTCAGACTTACATCCATTGAGTCAGTGATGCCATCCAACCATCTCATCCTCTGCCATCCCCTTCTCCTGCCTTCAATCTTTCCCAGCATCAGGGTGTTTTTATGCAACAGGTGGCCAAAGTATCTGAGTTTCAGCTTCAGCATTAGTCACTACTTCCAGTGAATATTCAGGACTATCTCCTTTAGGATTGACTGGTTTGATCTCCTTGCAGTCCAAAGGACGCTCAAGAGTCTTCTCCAACATCATGGTTCAAAAGCATCAGTTCTTCAGTGTTCAGCCTTCTTTATGGTCCAAGTTTTACATCCGTACTAGACTACTAGGGGAGAAGGCAATGGCACCCCACTCCAGTACTTCTGCCTGGAAAATCCCATGGGTGGAGGAGCCTGGAAGGCTGCAGTCCATGGGGTTGTGAAGAGTCAGACACGACTGAGCGACTTCACTTTCACTTCACTTTCATGCATTGGAGAAGGAAATGGCAACCCACTCCAGTGTTCTTGCCTGGAGAATCCCAGGGGCAGGAGAGCCTGGTGGGCTGACGTCTGTGGGGTCACGCAGAGTCGGACACGACTGAAGTGACTTAGCGGCAGCAGCAGACTACTAGAAAAACCATAGCTTTGACTAGACGGACCTTTGTCAGCAAAGTGATGTCTCTGCTTTTTCAGATGAGATGGCAAGTGCCAATTTGTCCTTGGCTTCTAGAATCTTCCTCTTCACCCCCACCCTCTGCCCTGAGACCTCCAGCCACCCATGGGAGGCAGATGCAGCCAGCAGAGCTTACACTCCTATTATCAGCAGGGTCCTGCCCTCGTTTAGCTGTGGCTGTGCGCATCCCAGCCCCATCGGCCTCTGGCTCACAGCACATCTCTGTCCCCTGGGGCAGGCTCCCGCCCCACCACACAGACTGAAGGAGGTTCTGTTTTCCTCCTGGAGTTTGTTAATGTTCCGCTGGCAGACGCACAGGCCTTGTAGACCCTGGGGTATAAAGCCGTCTTGTGCAGGGACTGAAAAATCCCATCCCCCCCAACCCCGCCCCCCCCCCAAAAAACCACACGGATGAGTGGCAGCTCATTTACAGACCCAGAGTGAAAAGCTAGTCTGTGCTCTGAGAAGATGTCTGTGTGAGATAAACGCAAACAGAAACACATGTTAATATTTGCCTCTCTCCAGAACTGACATGGGCTTCCGTGGTGGCTCAGATGGTAAAGAATCTGTCTGTAAGGCAGGAGACCTGGGTTCGATCCCTGGGTCAGGAAGATCCCCTGAAGAGGGAATGGCAACCCAGTCCAGTATTCTTGCCTGGAGACTCCCATGGACAGAGGAGCCTGGGGGGCTAAAATTCATGGAATTGCAGAGTCAGAGACGACTGAGTGACTACCACTTTCACAGAACTGACAAGCTGGGCGCACAAGCATCAGCCTCCCCAGGCACAGAAGTAACTGCACAGAATCCCCGTGGCGTAGCCCTCCTGTGACTCAGGACACTCGCGTGTTTATCTTTAGCCACACAATGTGGACAGAACACCATCTGCTGTATCAGTAAGCAAAGGATGTTGAGGCCACCAAGCCCTTGGCCCCTGCAGCCACCCCAACGGTGCACCCTGAGGGTTTTAGGTGAAGAAAGACAGAATCCTGGTTCACCGGATCGTGCACTCTGTGGTGTCTCATAATTTCTCAACAGCTTCCCCAGTAAATGGGTGAGGTTCCAGCCACGGGGGGAGCACTGAGAGCCCAAGATGGGCTTCGGTCAAGGATGAGGGCTGTGGGTCTGCAACAGCATCAACTTGGATATAAAGATTTTCCCTTTCTCAGGACACACAGGCTCATCCTGTCATTAATCCCTACAAATGCAATGGAATGGTATTTCCTCAGTCGTGTCTGACTTTTTATGACCCCATGGATCGTAGCCCTCCAGGCTCCTCTGTCCATGGAATTCTCCAGGCAAGAATTCTGTAGTGGGTTGCCATTTCCTCCTCCAGGCAATCGTCCTGACCCAGGGATGGAACCCAGACTTTTAAATCTTCCCATACACAGAAAAGCGCTAAATTCATTAACTTGTAATATCTGGTTTTCTTTAAATCACTGTCATCTTTTGATGTTTTAACCTTTTTGTTGCAAAAAATCCTATATATCACTGCCCTTCCTTTATGTCTTCTGAAAAGTCCCTCAGAAAGATCTGAGAGGATACGTCCTGAGGTTAAGTCTTCAGCAAGTCCTCAAATTAAAACACAATTCTCAGCTTTGAGATGGTGTATTATTTTTTTTGACCCTGGGTCGGGAAGATCCGCTGGAGAAGGAAATAGCAATCCACTCCAGTACTATTGCCTGGAAAATCCCATGGACAGAGGAGCCTGGTAGGCTACAGTCCATGGGGTCGCAATTTTTTTCAGTAGACAAACACAAAGTTTGCAATCATTGCAAACAAAATAAAATCACAGTTTAACAAGAGTTATATAGCCGATGGCTCAGAAGTAAAGAAACCACCCGTGAAAGGCCAGCTTTAAAGCAGTTACACGCCTCCAATGCATCATTAAGATTTAACACACTTAACGTAACCGCGATCCTCGAGGTTCGAACGGGCCCATTGATCTAAAAAAATTGCACTGGCGCTCGCTCCGGCGGCGCGTGTGCCCGCTCCCGCGCTCGGCGGGCACTCACTGAGCATGCTCCCCCTGTAGCCCTTCGCCTACAGGCACACGACCCGGCCTCTAGCTCGCTCCCAGAGGGCACGCACTGCGCATGCTCGACCCCCACCCCACCCAGCCAACTACCCGCGCGTGCCCCTCCCGACGAACTCTCACCGCGCATGCGCGCAGCTCCGCGGGCGGTTGGGGGAAGCTCGGGCGTCTAGCTGGCGCGGGGTCACACCGAGCAAAAGCCTAAGAACTAAAAGCCCTCGAGTCCGGTGCCCGCCACCCCTCGCCCCCGTCCACAGTTCAGCTCCTGAGCGCCCTCCGGAGCGCCCACGCGCCCCGCACAGCGTCCGGCCCACCCAGGAGCCCCGCACTGCCTCGGGGCGTTGACGGGCGGCGCCGTGTGATGACGCCACGCGTCGCGCTCACGCACGGCTGAGGCGACCTTCTTTGGGCGCTCGTCCCGGCGCGCCCGTTTTGAAGCTGCCTTGAGTTGGGCGGATCCCCCCGCGGTCGGACTGCCCGCCTCAGCCTGGACCCCGAGTCCTCGCAGCTCCCCGCGGCGGGGCGTCGCCTCACCCCTGACTCCTGAACTCCGGGCCCGCGACCCCCACCACGCCGGGCGTCCTCTTCCGCGAACCCCAGGCCCGCGACCCTCGCCGGGCCGGGCGCCGCCTCACCCCTGACCTCCTGAACCCCGGGCCTGCGAAACCCACCGGGCCGGACCAGTTCTTCCCCGAACCCGGGGTTCGCGGTTCCCGCCGGGTCCCTGCCTCCTCACCAGACCCCGGTACCCCCACCTGGCCGGACCTCCTCTTCCCCGAACCTTGGGCTCACGACACTTGCCGGGCCAGGCTGTCTCCTCATCAGACCCCGGGACCCCCTCCGGGCCGGGCGCCGCCTCACCCCGGACCCCAGGACCCCAGGCCCGCGACCCTCACCGGGCCGGGTCTCCTCTTTCCCGAACCCCGGGCTCGGGACCCCCGCCAGGTCGCTGCTTCCTCACCAGACCCCGGGAGCTCCCCGGCCAGGTTCCCGTCTCTTGCCCCGGGGCCCTTGACCCCCACTGGCTCGTGCCTTCAGGAGCTGGTCGTCGGCCCCGTGTGTGGTCCATTCAGGCCGGACGTGGGTCCCGACTTCAGGCACCTGTGCGCGAGGAAGAGGGGGTGGGGGCGTCCCTCGGGAAGGAGGGCCCGAGCCCCGGAGATGCCGCCCGGCAAGGTCCTGCAGCCGGTCCTGAAGATGAAGGTGGACGAGCTCTTCTTGTGCTGGCTCAGCGAGTCCAGCACGCAGGCGATGCTCCGGGACTGCTTGCGAAGGATCCAGATGTCCGCGAGGGCCGAGAGGGGCGCGGGAGACGCGGAGCAGCCGGGGCCCCGGCTCGCAGCCGCTGCCCCCGACCCCACCTGGAGGCCGCGCGAGTGCGAAGGTCCCGGGGCGCCCGGCCCGACCCCCGCGTCTACCGCGCTTCCCGTGGGAGCCGCCTCCAGCGCCCGGAGTGGGCCGCCGGTTCGAGGGCCTCGACGATCCGGAGGGACGAGAGTAGTAAGTTCCTCTTGCTTCTGCTGACGCCTGCGAAGGTAACTGGGGGGTTCCCACCGACATATGGCTGGGGGTGGCCGAGGCAGGTGGAGGAATGTCAAGCGTGCTAACCGCTTGAGTGTCTAGGCTGTCTCCTTCAGTGACCAGTGATCAGTTCAGTCGCCCAGTCGTGACCGGCTTTTTGCGACCCCATGGGCTTCTGCACGCCAGGCTTCCCTGTCCATCACCAACACCTGGAGCTTGCTCAGACTCATGTCCATCCAGTCGGTGATGTCATCCAACCATCTCATCTCCTCCCTTCGCCCCCAGAAAAGTCCTGCCCACTGAAAAGTACTGTCTTCAACATCTTCCAAATTGATCATGTGTTTGGAGTTTGTTTACAGTTGGTTTTAGTTATGCGTGCATGGCTGTTTTTTTCCTGCTCTGCTTAGTTTGTGAACCTTGGCATTTTATCCCAGATTCGTCTGCCTTTGTCCCTGGGTTTCGACAACAGGGCTTCCCTGGTGGCTCAGATGGTAAAGATCTGCCCACAATGCAGGAGACCTAGGTTCATTCCCTGGGTGGGGAAGATCCCTGGAAAAGGAAATTGCTACCCACTCCAGTATTTTTGCCTGGAGAAGGGCATGGACAGAGGACCCTGGCAGGGTTCAGTCCAAGGGGTCGCAGAGAGTCTGACTAACTGAGGGACTAACAGCTGTTCTACAGTAACGAAAGTTGGACAGCAGCGCCTATAAAAGTAAAGTGCTTCTGTGTTGGTTAAATGTAATAAAGCGTCTCCAGGCATTTATGGAAAACACATGGGGGAAACAAAAGAAAAAGTGGTGGGTGCAGATTGTTCCCCTTGTTGTTTTCTTCTTTAGTCATGTCGAACTCTTCAAGACCCGGTGGACTGTAGCCCGCCAGACTCCTCTGTCTGTGGGATTTTCCAGGTAAGAATAGTGGAGTGGGTCACCATGCCCTTCTCCAGGGGAGCTTCCTGACCCAGGGATTGAACCCTAGTCTCCTACCTCTCCTGCACGAGCAGGCGGGTTCTTTACTGTTAGTGCCGCCTGGGAAGCCCAGATGCACTGAGTGTGGCTGTAAATAGACAGGAAGCTGTGTTGCTCACCTCCTGCTGTGCAGCTCGGTTCCTAACAGGCTGTAGACTGGTACCAGTCCACGGCTTAGGTGTTGGGGACCCCTGCTCTTGACGTCTTGCCTCAGCTCCCCCCTAAGATGAGGAGGTGGCTGTGTAAGGAGAGCCAGGGCTTGGAGAGCTGCCTGCAGTGGGGACAGTCCCCCATCTTCCCGCCAACCGCCTGGTGCTCTCACTGGGATCCCCGGGATCTCACGGGGTGAGCTGTCCACGTTGTCACTAGGTGCGTTTTGTGACACAGCCCAACAGACAACACTGGAAGATGAACTCCTGTGTTTCGGGACCCCATAAATTGTGTGAGTCCCCCTGGGACTGGAACTGTTTATAGAAAACTTGAGGCGGCTTTGATGCCTGAGAAAGACCTCATTTATGCATCACAGGCAGAAAGCCAGAGTGTGGGCGTGAAATTCCTCAGGCCAGAGTGGTGTTTCCCCAGGAACAGGTTCATGCATCGTGCTGCCTGGGGCCGTGGAGACACCAGCTTCTGCCTGGAAGGATGCAATGTGGGCTCAGCGGTGGGGCTGGAATAGTCAGGGGGTGGGCGGGGAGAGGGGGCAGCGTCTGTTGAATGAAAGAAGTGCTGATGGGGGCTGGTAAGACTGAAGACCCCTTCTCTGGTCTGCAGTTTCCATGATCAGATAGAGTAAGTCACCATGAGGACCCGGTTTTTGGTTTTTTGTTTTAAATATTTACTTGTTTTTATTTATTTATTTGACTGCACCAGGGTCTTACTTGTGGCCTGTGGAATCTAGTTCCCTGACTGGTGATCAAACCCAGGCCCCCTGCTTTGGGAGCCCGGAGTCTTAGCCACTGGACTACCAAGGAAGTCCCCTGAGGACCTGGTTTTGAGGGAAAGCAGAATGACTCTTAACTGTCCCAAGAAGTTTCAAAAAGGAATGACGGGGACCTGCCTGGTGTCCAGTGGTTGACTCCACACTGCCAATGCAGAGGGCACAGGTTACACCCGTGGTTAGGGAACTAACATCCAATATTCTGCTTTGGCCAAAAAAAACTGTTGATGGACCTTGTCTGGGGCCTGAAGGTGGCTTTAAACATGTCTCGGTGAATGTGGAGTTTATGGCTCCAGTTGAATTTTGAGAGGCCAGTAACCCAAAAAGTGTATCATTGGGATAAAATGATAAGACTTCTTTGGCCCCAAGAGATGGATAATTAATGTTAGGAAAATGTTCGTACATAAAATGCCGTAAGAAAAGTTCTGAGTTTGTGTTCTCTAAGAGCTAATACGAAGTGAAGAAACCCCATGTGGAGCTTCCCTGGTGGCTCAGTGGTAAAGAATCCACCTGCCAATGCAGGAGACACAGGTTCGATCCCCGAGTCAGGAAGATCCCCTGGAGGAGGGCATGGCAACCCACTCCAATATTCCTGCTTGGAGAGTCCCATGGACAGAGGAGTCTGGTGAGCTACAGTCCATGGGGTCACAAAGAGTCGGACACGACTGAGCGGGTCAGCAGCAACGTAAGGGCTCTGTATAGAAGCTGCATGCAGCTCTTTTGTGAGACTTATATTTTTGCATATTTCTCTTCAGTCTTTGTTCCATTTTGTTGTTGGTTTAACATGTCTTTTGAACACAAAAAGCTGTTATATTTTAAAATCTTTAATTTCATTCTTTCATGGTTCTTATATATTGCATCCAGTCTACGAAACGTCTGAGTCTTCCAGGGTGTCAGGGTTGTCTTCTGTTCGAAACGTCTGAGTCTTCCAGGGTGTCAGGGTTGTCTTCTGTTTTCCTCCTAAAACGTTCCTGGTTTTCCCTTTTGCATTTAGAGTTCTGAGCCATGTCTCTTGAGTTTCTGTGTGTGGTGTAAGATATGCAGGTAGCCAGCGGTCTTTGAATCTCTCTTTTCCTGCAGAGCTGCACTGTGAGTTATATTGTCGAAAATCAGTCAGCCTTGTGCATGTGGGTCTGTTTCCTGATCTCTGATCCTGTGATCTGTGTTTGAAATCCCACTCTGCAGCTCTTTGGGGGTGAACCTGTGGAAAGCAAGTGGCGTATGGCCAACCCAGTTCTTCTAAAACAGTCTGAGATTCTCAGATGTCCTCTGTCCTCAGGCTATCATAACGTTCTCATCTCTGTGTAACCCTGAGAATCAGCTTGTCAGCCTCCACAGGAAAGCTTGTTGGAGCTTTGACTGGGGCTGCATTGAGTCTGTAGATCAGTCTTGCACCACTAATGCCTTAAAAATGTTGAGTTTCCCAGCCCACAAGCTCCGGATGTCTTTTTGTCTTCTTGCATCTCATCATTTTCCATCAGCGACGTTGCATGCATTCCAGTGCTTTGCCTTCTTGGTGAAATTTATTATCTACTTGTTTAGACATTTAGTGCTTTGCCTCTGTTTGTAGATATGGGTTGTCCAGTTACCTGGTGATTTGACTTGACCTGACTCAGTACCGGTTTAGCCCTGGTTTCGGGTGCTGGTTCCGTCCAGGTCCAGTCCACGTTCAGCCTTTCAGTCCTCGTTCAGTCCAGCTTTAGTCCACATTCAGTCCGGGTTCAGCCCACGTTCAGTGCATGTTCAGTCCAGATTTAGCTTCCTCACCTCCTGGGACTGCCTTCTGCCCTGGGGGAAGGTGTGGGGTCCCCGTGAGGAGGAGGAGGGGCACAGGGTCCCATAGGGTGATGCAGGGTCTCATGAGAAGAGAAGAGGGGATGCAGGGTCCCTGTGAGGAGGAGGGGTACAGAGTCCCGTGAGGAGGAGGAGGTGCATGGGGTCCCCTAGGAGCTAGGTGTGCGGTCTCTGAAGAGGGGAAGCAGGGTCTCCATGTGGAGGAGGGGGGCACGGGGTCCCCTAGGAGCTTGGTGTGGGGTCTCTGAAGAGAAAAGGGGAAGCGGGGTCCCCGTGTGGAGGGAGGGAGGGCACGGAGCCCTCTAGCAGCTTGATGTGGGGTCTCTGAAGAGAAGAGGGGAAGCAAGGTCCCCGTGAGGAGGAGGGGGGCACGGGGTCCCCTAGGAACTTGGTGTGGGGTCTCTGAAGAGAAGAGGGGAAGTGGGGTCCCCGTGTGGAGGAGGGAGGGCATGGGGCCCCCTAGGAGCTTGGTGTGGGGTCTCTGCAGAGAAGAGGGGAAGCAGGGTCCCCGTGAGGAGGAGGGAGGCACGGGGTCCCCTAGGAACTTGGTGTGGGGTCTCTGAAGAGAAGAGGGGAAGCGGGGTCCCCGTGTGGAGGAGGGAGGGCACGGGGCCCCCTAGGAGGGTGATGCAGGGTCTTGTGTGTGGTGTCTCTGAAGAAGGCTTTCAGAGTCTGCTTAAGGATATGGCAGCGGCTGGTATCCATCAGGAGGTGGTGGCCGCTGCTGCTCCCTAGATGTGGGAGTGCCTGTGGCTGAGGGGTTCCCCGCGGCTGCAGGGCCCTGGTGCTCCCCTGGGCAGAGGCCCTGTCTGACTGAGACCTGGGCCGTCTGCATCCCCACCCCGTGGCTGGGATCACCGTCCCTGTGTATGCACTTTGGCGAGCTTTGAGGCGGCGCCCTGGTCAACAGCATCAGGTGGCCCGCGTCCTCCCAGTTTCCGGCACAGGCATGGAGCGCCCGGGCTGTGCAGGGCACTGCTGCGGCGTCCCTGCTGGTGGAGAGGGGCTGGCTTAGTTTTGGAAGACGAGGCGCTTTCCCATCAGCTTTCACAGGACTAGTAAAGCTGTGCACATAACGCGTCTCGTCTTACTCTGGGCCCCAAGGCATCTGGGGCCCTGGGACCCGTCTGAGGTCTCTTCTACAGCTGCAGGGGCCCGTACACCCGCCAGCTCTCCCAGGATGCTCCCCATGGTCAAGTGCCCAGCCCTCCTCCCGGGTCCTCGCTGAGCACTGCTCCTGGACCGCGGGGCCTCGTGCTGTGTCAGGCGGACCCTGGCCCTGTCCCTGGCTCCCAGCTCTCGATCCTTGCGCTGAGGATGTCCAAGCTCAGTCCTCACGAGGGCCTTGTCTCTTCTTGTTTCAGCAAAGGGTCAGTCTCTTACTCGTGTCCGACTCTGCAACCCCACGGACTGCAGCCCGCCAGGCTCCTCTGTGCGTGGAAGTCCAGGCAGGAATACTGGAGTGCTTTCCTGTTTCCTCCTCCAGGGCATCTCCCTGACCCGGGGACTGAACCCAGGCCCCTGCCTTAGCAGGTGGCTCCTTACCCCTGAGCCTCCAGGGAGCCACTGTGGCCTCAGGGAGACGCCGACGGAGGAGCTGCTGCGTTTTAAGGCTCAGAAGCATTTCTGACTCCTTTGAAAATTTGTTTATGTTTAGTTTGAGGACAGTTGCTTTACAGTATTGTGTTGTTTCTGCCGTACATCACCATGAATCAGCCATAGGCATCCATGTGCCCCCGCCCTCTTGAACCTCCCTTCCACCTCCCTCCCCATCACACTCCTCTAGCTTGTCACAGACCTGTTTCTCTTTTCAAGACCCCATCAAGCGGTGTTCCAGAGGGGCAGCACCGTTGGTGTTCCCTGCCCGAAAGCAGCCCAGTGTTCCGGTGACCCGTCCCTGGTGGGCACCTGACCGGCCCCTGTCTGCAACACGGCTCTCTGGTGGCACCTCTGTGGCTTTGTCACCGTTTCCTGGGTGACTGATCTCGAGCCTTCTTGTCCTCATGCATCTTCTCTGCTGGGGTGTGTTTTCAGATGCTCTTGTTTTACACACGGGTTGGTTGCTTTTTCTCATTCATTTGGCAAGTTCTGTGTTCTGGGTACAACTGCTCTATTTATCACTATGGGATTTGCAGGATGTCTCTGTAGCAAGTGACTTGTCATATGTTTCATCTCTTCACCAGTTTTGCACGTGTACTAAGTTGCTTCAGTCGTGTCTGACTCTTTGTGACCCCATGGACTGCAGCACACCAGGCTTCCCTGTCCTGTACCATCTCCCAGAGTTCGCTCAGATTCATGTCCATCGAGACGGTGATGCCATCCAACCATCTTATCCTCTGTCACCCCCTTCTCCTCTCACCTTCAATCTTTCCCAGCATCAGGGCCTTTTCCAGTGAGTGAGTTCTTCGCATCAGGTGGCCAGAGTATTGGAGCTTCAGGTTCACCATCAATCCTTCCAGTGAATATTCAGGATTGATTTCCTGTAGGATGGACTGGTTGGATCTCCTTGCAGTCCAAGGCACTCTCAAGAGTCTTCTCCAACACCACAGTTTCAAAGCCTCAGTTCTTAGGCGCTTAGCCTTCTTTATGGTCCAGTTCTCACATCTGTACATGGCTACAGGAAAAACCACTTATACTGCAAGTTTATATGTCTCAGCCACCACCCTCATCCTCACACGTAGCCCTTCCTCTGGAATCCCCAGTCTGCCCTGCTTCCCTCTGAGCTGGTTTCTGAAGCATAATTGACCCACACACTATGTCAGTTCCTGGTGGAGAACATTTTTGTTGGTGGTGTTCAGTCACTCAGTCGTGTGCAACTCTCTGCTACCCCATGGTCTGTAGCCCACCAGGCTCTTCTGTCCATGGGATTCTCCAGGCAAGAATACTGGAGTGGGGTGCCGTTTCCTTCTCCAGGGGATCTTCCCAACCCAGGGATCGAATCTGAGTTTCCTACATCGGCAGGTGGATTCTTTGCCACTGAACCATCTGGGAAGCCTAGCACAGAACACAGTGATCTGACATTTCTGTACGTTCCAACAAGTCTGATTCCTCACAAAGACATGACTGTAATAAGTGACCATGTTCCCGACACTATATTTTTAAGCTTTTTTTTAATTTTGATGTGGACCACCTTTTAAAGTTTTTAATGAGTTTGTCACAATATTCTTTCTGTTTTATGTTTTGGTTTTTGGCCCCCAGGACATGTGGGAGCTTAGGTCCCTGACCAGGAATCGAACCCTCACCCCCTGCATTGGAAGAGGGGGTTGTAATCACTGGACCCCCAGAGAAGTCAGTTCCCCTAACTTCCTGGCCCCGCAACGGTGAGAGGGCGTGGCCACCCAGCCTGTCAGCCAGGGCCCCTGGGGCAGTCCTGTGGGTGGGAGCACACTCGGCCTCCCCTGGGAGGATCAGCACCCCAGAGGGACTGGCCACTCTGCTGCTGCCGCAGGAACGCGCTTCCCGCGGGGCGGGGCGGGTCAGGGTGGAGCGGGGGACGGGGCGAGAGTGATCGGCAGGTGATGCGGATCGAGCATTGGGCAGTCTCCGAGCCCCCGGTGCCCCTGCTGACACCCTGAAATGAGAAGTCTGTCCCGAGCACGGTCCCCCCCAGCGTGCTGTTGGGGGCCTTCCTGCGTGTTGTGAGCGGGTCTGACAGGGCAGGCCTCAAGCACCGTGACCTCACACCACATGCGATGGCGCCGTGGCCACCGAGTGGTACACACTCTGCCCCAGACAGACTTATTACATGTCCCCGTGTCTGCACAATGGGGGATGTGGGGGTCAGCCGCCGAGCCCCGAGCCCCTGAGGATGTTCTGGCAACAGGAGGACGGAGCGAGGCCGAGAGAGGGGCAGAGGCAGAGGGCAGGCACACGACAGGGGGGCTCTTGAGCAGGAGTTTGGGGCAGGTGATGCTGCAGCTGGAAGAGGCTGCATCCTTGTGATTCCCGCTGGGGACACTCCGGACGGGCGGAGCACGGATACAGGGAGGACGGACGGTGCTGGGGAGGGGGCGTGAACCCGCTGAGCCCAGGGACTCCAGGGCAGGGACTGGAGGAGGGGCCACCCTGGCTGTCCCGTGCTGACACTTTTCGCCTCCAAGGCAGCGAGTACGGATTCGATTGCTGATCTGCGAGCTAAGATCCCACATGCCCGGGGGCGCAAAACCGAAAACCTGAAGCAGAAGGAATGTTGTAACAAATTCATTAAAAACTTTAAACAGTGGGCCACATAAAAAATAATGTTTTAAAAAACTTCAAAAATGTGCAGTCCCCTGGGCAGCAGCAAGCCTGCTGAGTGACACCGCAGTGGTGGCCACACGGCGCTGTGCCTTTGTTCGAACGAACCCCCAGGGTGTGCGGGACCAGATGCACCCTGGGAGACTGTGCTTCTTCAGGGCAGCCTTCTCCGCATGGGCTCCTCACTGCAGCGATGTGGGCTCCTCACCGCAGCCATGTGGGCTCCTCACCCCAGTGATGTGGGCTCCTATTTCTAACAGACGCAGTGCCCTGCTCAGGGTGTTCCTGACAGGGGAACCTGGGCCCTGCAGGTGGTTCTGGACTTTGTGCCTTCTGTTTCTGTAAGACAAACACGGCTGGAGAAAAATGAGCCCCAAACTCGAAGTCCATTAGAGAGACAGGAAGAGGGTGGGTGGGTGAAGAAGCTCCTGACCCCCAAGGCCATGTCTGGGGGCAGGGAAGGGCGAAGGGACAGGCATCCCTGGGGTCCTGCGATGTCAGGGGTGGGACCCTCAGGCCAGAGGTAGACTGTGTATGTGTCCGGGGGGCGAGGGCGGGGAGACCCGCCCAGAGCAGGCCTGACTCTGCGGGGAGTCCACCCACACATCAGGGCCCGGTTCCGTTTTCAGGGTTCCCAGTACACGACGGTCTGAGTCGGATTCCCTCCGTCCGCGTGTTCATCACTCTGTGCCCCTGTGTACACCCCGGAATGCGGTAGAACCCTCGCTTGCGTCCCCACCCCAAGTTTTCACAGGAGAGGAGTGTGTCCTCTGCAGGTTGAGTGAACTTCTTCCCAACTGGTGGTTCAGAGAGTAGAGAACGCGCCGCCAGTGTAGGAGGCCTGGGTTCGATCCCTGGATGGGGAAGATGCCCCCGGAGAAGGAAATGGCCGCTTACCCGGATATTCTTGCCTGGAGAATCCCACGGATCGAGGAGCCTGGCGGGCTACAGTCCATGGGGTCGCACAGAGTCAGAGACGACTGAGCGACAAACACTTTCACTTTTTTTCCCCCTATACTCCTAAGTGCGCGTGGGTGGTGACCTCCGAAGCCCTTCTTTTGCCGCCAGTTTCCCAGGGAACAGCTCTTGGGCCGCAGGCGGGCTGTGGGCCCGCGCGTCCGGGCCGCTTGCTCTGTCCTAGGTTCCAGCCTAGTTCTGGGCTGGCTGCCGGCGTCCGGAGAGAAGGCCGGGTCCCTCCCAAGGGAGCCCGCGGGCGGCGGCCCCACAGCGGCGGGCCTCGGCGGCCTGTCTGTGGGCTGGGCCGAGCAAGGGTCCGGGGGCGTCGAGGGGCGGCTGCCTCCCTCCGCGCGCAGCGGGCCGGCCCGGGGTGGGCGTCCTGCGCTTCGTCCAGCGCTCGGTCCGGCCCGGGGCAGGCGCCCTGTCTCCGGCCTGCCCCGCGGAGCGCAGCGGGGCCTTGGGGAGGGGCCGCCCGCCGCCTGCTGGTCGCGCCTCCCCTGCCCGCGCCGTGCGCGCCCGCCCCGCCGGAGGAATGCGCGCGCCCGGGGCCCGGCCCCCAGAGCGCCGGCCGGCGACGCATGGAGCGCGCTGAGCCCGGCCGCCCGGACCGTCCCGACCCCGCCGGCCCCGGCCAGCCGCAGCCCCGCGAGCGCACCCGGCCCGGGCTGCGGCGGCCCACGCGAGCCGACATGCGGCTCCGCGACCTCTCCCTGCGCCAGGACCCCGACCTGCGGCAGGAGCTGGCCTCGCTGGCCCGCGGCTGCGACTTCGTGCTGCCCTCGCGCTTCAAGAAGCGGCTCAAGGCCTTCCAGCAGGTGCGGGCGCGGGGCTGCTGCGTCCGCTCCGCCCCGGAGAGGTCGGGGTGGGGGGCTGCCCGTGCTGGGAGGTGGGGGCTTCACCTCCGCCCGGGAACAGCGCCCCTGCGCGCGGAGAGCAGTTGTGCGGCCCGTGAAGTTTCTTGGGACAGCCGCTCTGAAGCGAGGCGCCCACAGCTCCTTTCTGGGAGTTTCAGCCGCAAGGACCGCGGTGCCTGGAAAACGCCTGCGGAGCGGATTGAGCGGGCTGGGGAGGCTTTAGCCCGGGCTCCGCAGGCGCGCAGGCAGCCTCCCCGCGTGGTCGGAGCACAGCGCCCGCCTCATTAACGCAGCTGTTTCAGGACCGAGCGCGGTTCGCCGCGAGCGTGTGTGGAGTTTGAGCGCCTCAGAGGAAGCGCATCGCTCAGTGGTTTCAGCAGGCACTAGGCTCTTAAACCTCTCTGTGCTTCTTCCCCGCGGGCACAAAAGCAAAGCCGGTCTCTCTGCCCGGGCCTCGTGTGTGGTTTATAAAGTCGAGTAAGGGGCCGGGGCAATGTAGAACCCGCGGCCACCCTGGAGTCTTCTGGTAACGGCAGGTTCTGCTGTCTTAGGGATGTTTGGCACTGTGAATCGCTTGTATTTTCTCCCAGGCGAGGAGTTCAGGTCATCTAGTGGCCTTAAGAAAGCAAAAAATCGCCGAATTACATACCGGCCTGTCTGGGGTGGGAAAAGCTTGCTTCCTGTCGGTACTTTAAATCGAGTTTTTCCCCATCCTGGGACCATGTCTGAGCTTTTAGAGAGCTATTGGGTCTTACTTTTTCTGTCTGACGGCTGTTTTTCTAACGTGTGAGCTTTGGTCTGCGAGTGGGTGATGCTTGTAAATCGGTGCCTCTTTTGGGCAGGAAAGTGATCAGACTCGGAGTGCGATCAGATGAGGCTGGTCTCGTTTTACAGACGGAGGGGCACGTCTGCCGGTTGCTGTTTATGTGGTACACAGTAGTGCTTGGGTGTCCCCGGATCGGGGGAGCCCTCCCCCCGGTGGTGGCCAGGCCTTGATGTTTGTCGAGGGGGAGGGCATGGGAGGCGCGGCTACAGGCAGGAGCTTCAGGAAAGCCTGATTTTCCCAGGACAGCTGTGCGTCTTATCGAGTCACTCAGGCCTTTCAGAGGAAGCAGTTTCAGGTTACAGAAAACACATCCCGATGATCTTTCCTGGGAATGAGGGTTCCTGCCCTGGGCCGTGGGTGCTCCTCAGGTGTGGGCAGTGTGTGCTCCTTAGGTGCAGAGTTCAGCTCTTGAGGGGGAAGTGTCCTGGGGGAGAGTGTTGGGGAGGAGAGCTCCCCTGTCTGGCTTCATGGCGTCACCTCTCAGTGTTTGAGTGTGGAGTCTAGACATGGCCTAGGGGGGATGGTGGGGGCCGTGCATGTGGAGATGGGGTCTGGAGGGGGATGGTGGGGTGTGTGGAGATGGGTAAGGAGGGGATGGGGTGAGGAGGGATGTGATGGTTGTGGGGGATGAGGGCTGTGGCGGGGGTGGGGAGGGTGTGTGGGCTTGGAGGGCGTGTGGAGGTGGACTCTGTGCTTCACACGCGTGCACTGGAGCTGGGTGCGGCAGTGCTGGGTTCAGGGCCTCAGGAGGCTGTGCAGTGTGGCTGTCGTGTTTTGGGGGTGGGGCTCTCACCCCCTACGTGTGGACACCTGGGCCAAGCGCACGCTGAGCAGCCCTCGGGCCCCCAGCTTGTCCTCCGTGGCGGCCCTCGGCGCGTGTCCCAAGCCCACGAGAACCCCACCCGGCTGTGCCGCCGCCCTGTCCAAGCTGGGTGCTGGCCTCCATCCCCGGGACTGAATCTAGGGCGCCGCACGCCCCAGGACGGGCTCCCCCGCTCCCCTCCGCCGTCCCTGGTCCTGGTCCCACTCACCCATCCAGCTTCCCTGTGGGCCTTTAAGGTGGACACAGGGACCCCACGGAGGGAAGACCCCAGCACTGTGACAGTCCAGGTGCCCCTCCCCTCCCTGTGCTGACAGCCTAACCTGCTGAGTGTGCCCCCTTGATCCACACTCCCGGGACCTGGGGGTCAGATGTGGTCCCCACAGTCCCGGAGCCCATGGACTTGGGCCCTCAGGCTGCTCCCCAGCTCTACACCCCAGCCCTGCCTCCCGGCTCCGTGGGCTGCACAGTCCTCTGCCCAGGGGCGCACACGTTCACATCTTCATTTTGATGCCTCTGCCTACACTTGGACCGTTTGCGTGTCCATTGGTGGGCCCTTTGAGGTCCTAGTTGGCCCTCCCCAACCTCCCAGCCTGTGCGGAGGGTTCCCAGACTTGGAGGAGGAGAAGCTCTGGCCTGCAGGGCCTCCCAGCCTGGTGCTGGCGTCCTTGGAGTGCCTCGGCCTCCTGTGTTCCCACCCCGGGTCTCCGCTCCGATGGGGCCCGTGCTGGCTGCGCCTCGCATGCTGCCCCGCTCCCCGCTCCCCTCGCCCCGCGTCCCTCATCCCCCGCCCCCCGCCCCACCCCGGCCCAGCGCGCGCCCTCTGTCCGCGGAGACGCCGACTGGCTGAGGACGCGCTAGGAGAAGCAGTGCCTGGAGGGGGCGCCAGGCTGCTCCCCAAGGCGGGCACTGTCCCCAGTGTGGCCGTTCCCGCCGCACAGGGGTGCCCCACTTCTCCACGAGGCCGTGTCCTCAGTCCTGCTCGCGGCTGCGCGTGTCCCGAGGGCCGCGGGCGTCTCTGGTCTCCACAGTCGCGATCAGTCAGGGAGCGCGGGTGTCCGCACCGCGACATAAGTTGCCGCCGGGAGCAGGTGCGATGCTGACGGCTGCAGCGGCGCCCGGAGGCAGGGAGGCCTGTGGCGGGGGCGGGGCGAGGCCGGCGCCCCTGGTCTGCGGGCTGCTTAGGGGCCCAGTCCCACTTGGGAGCCCTCTGTGTGTGTGCGCGTGTCTCTCTCTCACGCACACAGAAGCACGGCTGTGCCTTTTCCGCCTTCGTCGTGGACGTCCAGCCGGCCGCACCGAGCTCAGGGCGCCGTCCTCCGCCGCTTCTCTCCGGCCGTGGGGAGCCCCGCTCGGCCGGACGCGGCGGCCCCTGGGCGCCCTGTGTGCTGGCGAAGGGCGCCTGTCCCGCAGCTGTGCCGGCCGCGCTATTTATGGCCCAGAGATGACTCTGTAACCACCCGGCGCTTCTGTTTTCCTGTTGCCCAGGGCCTGCCTGCCCGCGCCGCACTTCCCCGCTCTGGGGCTTGGTGGGCGCTGAGGCCACGCCGGGGCAGCGGGCAGCTCGGGGTCGGCGGCGCGGCCTGTGGTGGACCCCAGCGCGGTGTCCCGACCCTCTCTCAGGAGGTCCAGGCCCCCAGCCCACTCTCTGGACGTGAGCGCATTGGTGCCCGCCTTCTTTCCATCGCTGCTGGCCGCTGCATCTCTTTCCACTTGTTAAGTTTCAGCTGTTGTGTCCCGAGACCTTATGCCTGTGTCTTATAAATAAATCTTACTTTTTTCTTTTCTGATCTTTCTGTTTTTAAAGTTAACTTGATTTGAATTTACTTTTGGCTGTGCTGGGTCTTTGTTGCCGTGTGGACTTTTCTCTAGTTTTGGTGACCAGGGGCTGCTGTCTACCTGAGATGTGCGGCTGTCTCATGGCGGTGGGTTCTACTGTTGGCAGGGCACGGGCTCTCGGGGCAGCTGGGGAGCTGGGCTCAGTGGCTGTGGCTCCCGGGCTCTAGAGCACAGGCTCAGGAGTGGTGGCCCACGGGCTCGGTCGTGCTTCAGCATGTGCGATCTTCCCGGACCAGGCATTGAACCCACCTCTCCTGCGTTGGCAGGTGGGTTCTTCACCACTGAGCCACCAGGCAGGGCCTCCGACCTTTGTATGCTTAACTGGAACGTTTAGTTCACGTACATCTGTTATGACTTGGAATCCATTCTGGTTTATTTTGTATTTCTCTGTATTCTCTCCTTTGCCTCCTCTTTTTAAAAAACCTGTTTCCCCTTGGAGTGCTTCCCACCAGGTCACTGCTGAGCTGACAGTGTCATTATTGTAGGAACTGAGTTAATCCATACCTTTATCATCCAACTCAAAACTCTCGCACACTTATGTTCTGTCTGCCTTGCGTTTTATGCTGTCATGTTCTTGGCAGTTTTCAGAGAGAGGAGTAAAATGGTGTTCTTATGACCGATTTCTCTGGTGGATGCATGTGGAGTTAGCCAGGTGGGCACTGCTCTTCCCCCCACCCCGTCTTGTAGTTCAGATTTTCCATCTGGGGGCGCTTTGCTCCCCGCTGACGTGCACGCCTCAGCGTGGCCTGGGCCAGCCGTCTGTCGCACGCTCACTCTGGCTTTCTGTTCTGTTTGGGTCGTTAAAACGTCTCAGTGTTCACCTCATGTGACAGCCACCTTCTCACAGGTAGAAGGGGACAAGGTGGGCACTGTCTTCCTCTGGCTTCTAGGATTTGTTGTTTCTGTTGAGAGTTGGATGGCGTTCCGATTGTTTGCTTCTTTGAAGATTTCCCCTCATCTGTGTTGCTTCCCATGCCTGGGCTGCGTTTAAGCACCTGCTGTCTGCCTTTGTGTCTTCTGGTTTTATCCTCCTGTGTCCAGATGTGGGTTTCTGTGATCCTGTTGGGGGCTCATGAGCTCTTGAGGTCTCTGATGGAAGGGTGTGTCATGAGTCTTGATGACCCCATGACCTGGGGTGACAGGGCCTCTGAAGGGGGTGGGGTCTGAGGGGAGGTTTTCCTGGGTCCTGATGACCCTGTGACCTGGGGTGACAGAGGCCCTGTTGCTGTGTCCCTCCCCAGATGCGACCCCTCCCAGCCCCTGGCCCTGGAAGGGCTGGCGGGCCACTGCGTCCGCCCACAGGCCCCACGCCACCAAGTGGTAGGTGCGTTGGGAGATGCCTGGCTGACATCAGCTGCAGCTGAAAGCATGCTGTTGGCTCCTGTGTGGCGCCCACCGCTGCCCATCCTGGGAGGCAGAGCCCTGGGGCTGTGTGTTTCCTGAGGGCTGTGCTGGCTGAGGCTGAAACCTCCGTGGGGCAGGGCCAATGTGAGCACAAGCAGTCACAGGCGCAACCTGCCCCCAAGGTGACAGCCCGCCGCGCCTCCCTTGACCTCCCACAGGACACTGGGCAGGTTCTCTCAGCAGCCTGGGTGGTCAGCCGTCCTGTCTAGGGGTCACAGCTGAAGCAGGATCAGGGAGGCGGGGCAGTGTGGACCAGGCCAGTGGTCACGTGTGGTGTTGCGTGTGGGCTGCGTGACCTCCCGTGTCTGCAGTTAGCCCGCAGTGATGGTCTGGGTGCCCTGTCCACAGTGGGTCAGCTGGGCTCAGGGCAGGGGGGAGCCTTGGATCAGACTTGCCTCCAATCATGAAAATAGAGGGAGGAGGTGCCCACATGTCCAGGCCTTTGCTGAGTGTGAATCCCCAGGAGGTGTCTACGTGTCCAGGCCCTCACTGAGTGTGTCCCGAGGAGGTGCCCACATGCCCAGGCCCTCACTGAGTGTGGGTCCCGAATGTCCAGGCCTTTGCTGAGTGTGAATCCCCAGGAGGTGCCCACGTGCACAGATCTTCACTGACTGTGGGTCCCAAGCAAGTGCCCACCTGCCCAGGCCCTCACTGAGTGTGGGTCCCGAGGAGGTGCCCATGTACCCAGGCCCTCAGTGAGTGTGAATCCCCAGGAGGTGCCCACGTGCACAGGTCTTCACTGACTGTGGGTCCCAAGCAAGTGCCCACCTGCCCAGGCCCTCACTGAGTGTGGGTCCCAAGGAGGTGCCCATGTACCCAGGCCCTCAGTGAGTGTGAATCCCCAGGAGGTGCCCACGTGCACAGGTCTTCACTGACTGTGGGTCCCAAGCAAGTGCCCACCTGCCCAGGCCCTCAGTGAGTGTGAATCCCCAGGAGGTGCCCACATGTCCAGGCCCTCACTGAGTGTGGGTCCTGAGGAGGTGCCCATGTGCCCAGGTCCTCAGTGTGAATCCCCAGGAGGTTCCCACGTGCCTAGGCCCTCACTGAGTGTGGGTCCTGAGGAGGTGCCCACGTGCCCAGGCCCTCACTGAGTTGCATCCCCAGGAGGTTCCCACGTGCCTAGGCCCTCACTGAGTGTGGGTCCTGAGGAGGTGCCCATGTCCCAGACCCTCACTGTTGTCTTCCTCAGGTCCAGACGAGGAAGGAGGAGCCCCTGCCGCCCGCCGCGAGCCGGAGCATCCCCGCCTTCTACTTTCCCCGTGGCCGCCCACAGGACACAGTGAACGTAGATGCTGTCATCGCCAAGATCGAGAGGACCTTTGCCCAGTTCCCGCATGAGAGGGCCACCATGGAGGACATGGGCTGTGTGGCCAAGGTGGGTGTCCCCGCGGGCACGTGGGGGGTCCTTCTTTGGGCGTGGGCAGGCCCAGAGCTCAGCTTCTGCGTGCACTGTCTGCCATCCTTGGAGCCTGAGGCGCAGAGGGCTTGTGCTGAGCTCCGTCCTCATTGTTGGAGGACGTGGACGGCCTGCGTGCCCTTCCCCAGGGCCTCGTGATCTTGGAGGGACCCTCCCCACGGGCTCAGCTCAGGCCTTCCCGTGTGTCTCCTGTCCAAGGGATGGATGTCCACAGACCACACGCCACGTGTGTGACTCTAGACTGACCCTGAGCGTGACTGAAGTGCTCATCGCGAAGAGTGCGGCTCTGGCTCCTCCGTGTGGACGCCCAGTCGTTTTGGTGTCTGCACCGTCTCCCACAGGAACGCGACAGTGTCCTCGGCTGTCCCTAGTGGCCAGCTGGCTGTTGTAAGGGGCCCGGCTCCCTGTGGTCCCTTGCTGTCTCACTCTGTGTGTGTGTCCATCACTTAGTCGTGTCCGACTATTTATGACCCTCTGGACCGCAGCCCCCCAGGCTCCTCTGTGGGATTCTCCAGGCAAGAATACTGGAGTGGGTTGCCATTTGCTCCTCCAGGGGATCATCCCGTGTCAGGGATTGAACTTGCGTCTGCTGCATCGGGAGGCTTGCTGGACAGAGGACAGGCCCCCGCGTCACGTCAGTCAGAGGCCCCAGGTTGCCTGCTAGTGTCATGCCCACATGTGGGGTCCGCATGCTTCCAGCACCCCAACTCTCGCTGTCGTCGGCAGCTGTGGGTGGGCACCTCCCGCATGTTTGATCCCCTGGGGGTCACGCTGCCGCACAGGCTGCTTGTGAATTACATGTTGGTTCTTCAGGGTTGTGCGGAGCCTCTCTCCTTTGTCTCAAGTGCTGCGGGCGACTTCTTGTTTCTCTGTGTCCCCTCCCCTCCCACTCCCCTCCCCTCCCCTCCCCTCCCACTCCCCTCCCCTCCCCTCCCCTCCCACTCCCCTCCCCTCCCTTCCTCTCCACCTCCCTTCTCTCCCCCATCATCCCTGCCGCTCCTGTAAGATCTCTTTCTCTTGGTCCTGGCTGCTAACTCTCTGTTGTGCACGTCTTGAAAAGTTCTGCTGGACTGTGTGCTGAGTGACTCCACGTGCTCCCTTCTGCCTTCAGCTTTTAGGGGTTGCCTTTTTCTCTTTTTCTAAAACCTGTCTTGAGACGGAATCCACGTGCCCCATAATTCACCATTTAAAGTGTACAGCTCAGCCGTCACTGTATTCACAGAGTTGTGCAGCCGTCTCTACAGTGAGCTCTCACCACCTGAGAAAGAAACCTTGTACCCCGTGGTTGCTATCGCGCCTCTGCTTCCCTGAGTCCCTAGGAAACCACGAGTCTGCCTCCAGTGTCTGTGGATTTGCCTCTTTTTGACTCTTTGTACAAACGGAAGCACCCACTGTGCGTCCTTCTGTGCCTGCTTCTCTCACTGAGCACCCTGTGTTCAGGGTCCATCCACGTTGTAGCCTGTGTCAGAGCTTCCCCCCTCTTCACTCACCGAGTTGTCTTCCAGTGTGTGCACGGGCCACATGCTGTTTATTCTTTTATCCATCTCTCCATCACCCATCCACCCATCCATCCATCACCCATCCACCCATCCACCCACCCGTCATCCATCCATCCACTCACCCGTCATCCATCCACCCACCCACCCACCCACCCATCCATCCATCCATCCACCTATCCACCCATCCATCCATCCATCTACCTATCCACCCATCCATCCATCCATCACCCATCCACCCACCCACCCACCCATCCATCCATCCACCTATCCACCCATCCATCCACCTATCCACCCATCCATCCATCCATCTACCTATCCACCCATCCATCCATCCATCCATCCACCCATCCACCCACCCATCCACCTATCCATCCATCCATTCATCCATCGGTCATCTATCCATCCATCCACCCAGCCATGCATCCATCCATCCATCCATTCATCATCCATCCACCCATCTATCCACCTGTCAGTCCATCCACCCACCTATCTACCCACCCATCCATGCATCCATCATCCATCCATCCATCCATCCATCCATCCATACACCCACTTATCCATCCATCTGTCCATCCAACCATTTCTCCATCATCCATCCATTCATCACCCAACCACCCATCTATTCAGTCATCCATCCGTCCATCCACCCTCCCACTCACCCATGCACACACTTGTCCATTTATCCATCTGTCCATCCACCCACGCCCCTGCCCATCCATCCATGTACCTACCCACTCCCCTCCCCCAGTCCCTGGCAACCATGAATCCACTTCCTGTCTCCATGGATTTGCCTGTTCTGGACATTTCCTATCAATGAAGTTGCACGCTGTGTGTCCGTCTGTGCTTGCACTTGTCACTGAACGTCGTGTGTTCAGGGTCCATCCACACTGTGGCCTGTGTTAGAGCTGCCCTCCTTTTACTATTCTGTCCATGCTTCCCCTTCATGAACACTCGGGTGGCTCCGCCCTTCATGGACACTCGGGCGGCTCTGCCCTTCATGGGCACTTGGGTGGCTCTGCCCTTTGGCTCGGAGAAGGCAATGGCACCCCAGTCCAGTACTCTTGCCTGGAAAATCCCACGGACAGAGGAGCCTGGTGGGCTGCAGTCCATGGGGTCACTAAGAGTCGGACACGACTGAGCGACTTCACTTTCACTTTTCATTTTCATGCATTGGAGAAGGAAATGGCAACCCACTCCAGTGTTCTTGAATCCCAGGGACGGGGAAGCCTGATGGGCTGCCATCTGTGGGGTCGCACAGAGTCGGACACGACTGAAGCGACTTAGCAGAGCAGCAGCAGCAGCCCTTTGGCTCTTGTGTGCGATGGTGCTGTGGGCGCTCCTGTGCTGCAGGTCTGTGCAGGTGGGTGCGTTTTCATTTCTCTTGGGTTGAGACCCAGGGAGTGGAATGGCCACCTCAGACCGTGGCGCCGTTCACTTTTCTGAGGAACCTCAGGACTCTTGGCCACAGTTCCCACCTGCGCTGTGCGAGGGCTGCAGCGTGCTCACGTTTCTTTCAGCGCTCACTGCCTCTGGTTGAGGACCGGCCCTCCTGGTGTGAGGGCAGCGCTGCCTCCCTGTGGTTTTGAGCTGCATTTCCTTCTTGACTGCGGGCTTCCCCAGTAGCTCAGATGGTAAAGAGCCCAGAAGACCTGGGTCAAGCAGATCCCCTGCAGAAAGGAATGGCCACCCATTCCAGTATTCTTGCCTGGAGAATCCCCTGGACAGAGGAGCCTGGCGGGCTACAGTCCCTGTGATCACAAAGACTCAGATACGGCTTAAGTGACTACCGCTTTCTGCCTGATGTCGAGACTCTGTTCGTGTGCTTGTTAGCCATTTCTATGTATTCTTTCTGACAGCGAGTCTTCAGACCCTTTGACTGTTTTTCAGGTGAGGTGTTTGTCAGTTTACTGTTGACTCATAGGCACTCTTTGTTGTCCAGATACAATCCCTTATCGGATATACACACTGTGTGAATATTTTCTCCCATTTTCTGGGTGATTTTTTTCACCTTTTAAAAAATTGAATTAGAGTTGATTTACAATGTTGTGTTAACTTCTGCTGTACAACAACGTACAGATATGCACATTCTTTTCCATTATGGCTTATCACAGGATATCGGATGCAGTTCCCTCTGCTGTGTAGCAGGACGTTGTTGTGTATCCATCATATATATTTATAATAGTTTGCATCTGTTGATCTCAAACTCCCTGTCCATCCCTCTCCAACCATACCCCCTCCCCCGTCCCGGCAACCCCAAGTCTGATCTCTGTGTCTGTGAGTCTTTCTGTTTCTCAGGTAAGTTCGTTTGTGCTGTATTTTAGATTCCTTATATAAATGATATCATTGGGTGTTTGTCTTTCTCTGCCTGACTGACCTCGCTCAGTAAGATCATCTCCAGGTCCATCCATGTTGCTGCAGATGGCGTCATATTGTTCTTTTTTGTGGCCTAGTAGTATCCACTGTCGGAGAAGGCAATGGCACCCCACTCCAGTACTCTTGTCTGGAAAATCCCACGGACGGAGGAGCCTGGTAGGCTGCAGTCCATGGGGTCGCTAAGAGTCGGACATGACTGGGCGACTTTACTTTCTCTTTTCACTTTCATGCAATGGAGAAGTAAATGGCAACCCACTCCAGTGTTCTTGCCTGGAGAATCCCAGGGATGGGCGAGCCTGGTGGGCTGCCGTCTATGGGGTCGCACAGAGTTGGACACGACTGAAGTGACTTAGCATTAGCATTAGTATCCACTGTATCTGTACCACTTCTTCATCTGTTCGTCTGTGGATGAACATTTAGGTTGCTTCCATTTCTTGGCTGTTGTAAATAATGCTGCCCTGAACACTGGGGTGTGTGTATCTTTTTGAATTTAGATTTTTTTTGAGGTATATGCCCAGGAGTAGGATTGCTGGATCATATGGCAGTTCTGTTCTTAGTTTTTTGAGGAACCTCCAAACTTTTTCATAGTGACTGCACAGATTTATGTTCTTACCAATACTGTAGGAGGGTTCCTGCCTCTGCACACCCTCTCCAGCATTTGTTATTTGTAGGCCTTTTCCATGACGTCCATTCTGAGCGGTGTGCGGTGGTGCATCACTGTAGTTCTGGTTTCAGTCTCTCTAGTAATCACCAGTGTTGAGCGTATTTCATGTGTCCGTTGGCCGTCTGTGTGTCTTCTTTGCAGAAATGTCTGTGTGGACGTTTGGTCCGTATTTCGATTGCTTTGTTGTTGTTGAGTTGTACGAGCTACTTGTACATTTTGCAAATCAATCCTTTGTGAGTCACATCATTTGCAGATATTTTGTCCTGTTCTGTGGGTTGTCTTTTGTTCGTTTGCTGAGCAAAAGCTTGTAAGCTTGATTAGGTCCCGTTTGTTTATTTTTGCTTTTATTCCTCTTGCCTTGGGAGACGGACCTAAGAAAACGTGTTGTGCCTGTTCTCTGCTAGGAGTTCTGTGGCGTCATGTCTTACGTTTACGTCCCTAAGCCATGCTGAGTTTTTGCGTGTGGCAGGAGGGTGTGCTCCAGCTTCACTGATTCATGTGCATCTCTCCACCTTTCCCAGCACCACTTGCTGAAGCATTTGTCTTTTCTCCATTGTATATTCTTGCCTCCCTGGTCAGAGCATGACTGACCGTAGCTGTGAGTTTATTTCTGGAGTCTTTGTTGCAGCCCCTGATCTAGGTGTCTGTTTCTGGGTCAGCACCTCAGTGTTTTGAAGGCAGGAGGAGAAGGGATGACAGAGGATGAGATGGCTGGATGGCATCACAGACTCCATGGACATGAATCTGAGCAAACTCGGAGATGGCGGAGGGCAGGGAAGCCCGGCGTGCTGTGGTCCATGAGGCCGCAAAGACTCGGACAGGACTGAGCTGCTGAGCAGCAGTAACAGCCACACGCTGCTTCACTGCCTCTAGCTCTGCAGCGCTGTCTGAGGCCTGGGGCCATTACGCCTCCCGCCTTGTTCTTCCTCTTCAGGATGGCTTTGGCAATTCTGGGTCTTTTGTGATTCCATATCAAGTTTAGGATTCTTCTTCCAGTTCTGTGAAAAATGCCATGGCTAATTTGATAGGGATCACGTTAAATCTGTAGATTGCTTAGGATAGTATGGTCATTTTAACCATATTAATTTTTCCAATCCAGGAGCATGAAATATTTCTCTGTTTCTTTGAATCATCTTTAATTTATTGATTAATGATTTTTTTAGTTTCTCAGCATGTAACTCTCTCACCTCCTTGCTGCTGCTGCTACTGCTGCTGCTAAGTCGCTTCAGTCGTGTCCGACTCTGTCGACCCCATAGACGGAAGCTCACCAGGCTCCCCCATCCCTGGGATTCTCCAGGCAAGAATACTGGAGTGGGTTGCCATTTCTTTCTCCAATGCATGAAAGCGAAAAGTGAAAGTGAAGCCGCTCAGTTGTGTCCGACTCTTAGCGACCCCATGGACTGGAGCCTACCAGGCTCCTCTGTCCATGGGATTTTCCAGGCAAAAGTACTGGGGTGGGGTGCCATTGCCTTCCCCTCTCACCTCCTTGGTTGGCTTTATTTTTTTTGGATACAGTTTGAAAAGGAATTTTTTTTTAACTTTTCCTTTCTGCTATTTCATTATTAGTGTGAAGAAATGCAACTGATTTCTGTATGTTAGTCGTGCATCTTGCTCTCTTGCTGAATTCATGTATCAGTTCCAGAGTTGTTGTGTGTGGAGTCTTTAGGGTCTCCTGTTATCATATCATCTGCCTATACTGACAGTTTGCCACTTGCCTTCCAATGTGGATACCATTTATTTTCTTAACTTATGTATTTTTAGCCACAAGATTGGAAAAGGTCAGTTTTCGTCCCAATCCCAAAGAAAGGCAATGCCAAAGAGTGCTCAAACTACCGCACAATTGCACTCATCTCACACGCTAGTAAAGTAATGCTCAAAATTCTCCAAGCCAGGCTTCAGCAATATGTGAACTGTGAACTTCCTGATGTTCAAGCTGGTTTTAGAAAAGGCAGAGGAACCAGAGATCAAATTGCCAACATCCGCTGGATCATCGAAAAAGCAAGAGAGTTCCAGAAAAACATCTATTTCTGCTTTATTGACTATGCCAAAGCCTTTGACTGTGTAGATCACAATAAACTGTGGAAAATTCTGAGAGAGATGGGAATACCAGACCACCTGATCTGCCTCTTGAGAAATCTGTATGCAGGTCAGGAAGCAACAGTTAGAACTGGTCACGGAACAACAGACTGGTTCCAAATAGGAAGAGTACGTCAAGGCTGTATATTGTCACCATGTTTATTTAACTTCTATGCAGAGTACATCATGAGAAATGCTGAACTGGAAGAAACACAAGCTGGAATCAAGATTGCCGGGAGAAATATCAATAACCTCAGATATGCAGATGACACCACCCTTATGGCAGAAAGTGAAGAGGAACTAAAAAGCCTCTTGATCAAAGTGAAAGTGGAGAGTGAAAAGGTTGGCTTAAAGCTCAACATTCAGAAAACGAAGATCATGGCATCTGGTCCCATCACTTCATGGGAAATAGATGGAGAAACAGTGGAAACAGTGTCAGACTTTATTTTTCTGGGCTCCAAAATCACTGCAGATGGTGACTACAGCCATGAAATTAAAAGACACCTACTCCTTGGAAGGAAAGTTATGACCAACCTAGATAGCATATTCAAAAGCAGAGACATTACTTTGCCAACAAAGGTTCGCCTAGTCAAGGCTATGGTCTTTCCTGTGGTCATGTATGGATGTGAGAGCTGGACTGTGAAGAAGGCTGAGTGCCGAAGAATTGATGCTTTTGAACTGTGGTGTTGGAGAAGACTCTTGAGAGTCCCTTGGACTGCAAGGAGATCCAACTGGTCCATTCTGAAGGAGATCAGCCCTGGGATTTCTTTGGAAGGAATGATGCTAAAGCTGAAACTCCAGTATTTTGGCCACCTCATGCAAAGAGTTGACTCATTGGAGAAGACTCTGATGCTGGGAGGGATTGAGGGCAGGAGGAGAAGGGGACGACAGAGAATGAGATGGCTGGATGGCATCACTGACTCGATGAATGTGAGTCTGAATGACCTCTGAGAGCTGGTGATGGATAGGGAGGCCTGGCGTGCTGCGGTTCATGGGGTCGCAAAGAGTCGGACACGACTGAGCGACTGATCTGATCTGATCTGATGTATTTTTAATTGAAGGATAATTGCAGTATTGTGTTGGTTTTTGCCATCTATTAACGTGGATCAGCCATAGGTGTACATATGTGCTTGAGCCTCCGTCGCATCTCCCACCCCATCCCACTGCTCTGGGTCCAGTTTGAACACCTTTTATATCGTTTCCTCGTCTGATTGCTCTGGCTGGGACTTGCAGTCCTATGCTGAATAGAAATGGTGAGACTGAACATCCTTGTCTTGTTCCCAAAAGGGAAGGCGTTAGACTTTCCACTGTTGAACACAGTACTGGCTGTGGATTGGTCATAAATAGCTTTCGTTATGTTGAGATATATTTACTCTAAACTCACTTTGGTAAGTGTGTTTGTCATGAAGGGATGTTGATCATGCACTTTTGGACTTTGTTGACATGGTGTATCTCACTGATTGATTTGCGTATGTTGAACCATCCTTGTGAACTTGGGGTGAATCCCACTTGGTCATTGTGTATGGTCTTTTTTATGTGTTGTTGGATTCTGTTTGCCAGTATTTTGTTGAGAATTTTTGCATCTGTATTTATCAAAGATGTTGGCCTGTAATTTTCTTTTTTTGGTAGTGTTGGTTTTGGTATTTGGGTGATGCTTGCTTGTCTTTGAGAGTATTCCCTCCTCTTCAATCTTCGAAGCAGTTTGAGAAGGATTAGTAAGAGTTCTTCTTTGTGTGTTTCTAGATTTAGCTGGTGAAACCATCTGGTAGTGGGTTTTTGTTTGTACAGAGCTTTCTGATGGCAGATTCTATTTCACTTCCAATGGTCTCTTTGTTCGAGTTACCTGTTTCTTTGAGATTCCGTTTTGGGGGGCTGTGTGTTCTTGGAAAGCTGTCCTTTTCTTCTCGGTTGTTGGATTGCTTGGCACATAAGTCTTCACACTGTTCTTTTACGGATTTCTTGTATTTCTGTGATATTCGTTGATATTTTTCCTTTTTCATTTCTTATTTTCTTTGGATTTGCTCTCTCTTCTTGGTGAGCCTGGTCAAAGGTTGGTCAATTTTGTGTACCCTTTCAGAGAATCAGTTCTTGGTCTATTGTATTTTTTTTATCTCTATCTTATTTATTTATTTTCTGTCAGTGGTAATAGTAACAGGATTTTATTTTCTTGGACTCCAAAATCACTGTGGACAGTGAGTGCAGCCTTGAAATTAAAAGACGCCTGCTTCTTGGAAAAAAAAACAAAGACAAACCTAGACAGTGAATTAAAACACAGACACACTACTTTGCTGACAAGTCCATCTAGGCCAAGCTTTGGTTTTCCCAGTAGTCCTGTATGAATGTGAGTTGGACCATAAAGAAGGCTGAACACCAAAGAATTGACGCTTTTGAACTGTGGTGTTGGAGAAGACTCTCGAGAGTGCCTTGAACAGCAAGGGGATCAAAGCAGTCAATACTCGCTGGAAGGACTGAAGGTGAAACTGCAATCCTTTGGCTACCTGACGCGAGTAATTGACTCATTAGAAAAGATCCTGATGCTGGGAATGATTGAGGGCGGGAGGAGAAGGGGACGACAGAGGATGAGATGGTTGGATGGCATCACCGACTCAGTGAACGTGAACTTGGGCAAACTCTGGGAGACAGTGAAGGACAGGGAAGCCTGCAGTTCATGGGATCGCAGAGTTGGACGTGACTGGGCAACTGAACAACAGAGTTGATGTACAGTGTTGTTTGCAGCAGAGTCAGTCAGCCATCCTTAGACAGAGTAGATGTACAGTGTTGTGTACAGCAGAGTGAGTCAGTCATCCTTAGACAGGCACCCATTGTTTTTCAGATTCTTTTCCCATTTGATTATTACACAATCCTGAGTAGAGTTCCCTGTGCTCCGTACAGTAGGTCCTTGTTGATTGTCTTTTTATATATTAGCAGTGTGTATATGGAGAAGGAAATGGCAGCCCACTCCAGTGTTCTTGCCAGGAGAATCCCAGGGACGGCGGAGCCTGGTGGGCTGCCGTCTATGGGGTTGCACAGAGCCGGACACGACTGAAGCGACTTAGCAGTAGCAGCAGCAGCAGTCAGTTATGTTGAATGTCTTTTCACGTGCTTTTGGCCATCTGGACTGTTTTCTCTGGAGAAATGCCTGTTCAGCTCTGCTGACCATTTTATTTCATGTTTCTTGTTATTTGACTCTGCTGTGTTGTGCCATGTGGGTGAAGCTCTCTGGTGGTAGTAAAGTCAGTCGTTCACTCGTGTCCAGCTCTACGCAATCCCGAGGACTGTAGCCAGCCATGCTCCTCTATCCATGGAAGTTTCCAGGCAAGAATACTGCAGTGGGTCTCCATTTCATTCTCCAGAGCTCTTCGGACCATATTTTGATTGGATTTAAAAATGTCGCAAAGAGTCGGACACGACTGAGTGACTGATCTGATCTGATCTGATCTGATTTATTTATTTGGGGCTTCCAGGATGGCGCTGGTGGCAAAGAATCCGCCTTCAATGCAGGAGACTTGGGTTTGATCAACCAGTTGGGAAGATCCCATGGAGTAGGGTTTGGTAGCCCACTCCAGTATTCTTGCCTGGGAAATCCCGTGGACAGAGGAGTCTGGTGGGCTGTGGTCCATGGGGTTGCAAAGAGTCGGACATGACTGAAGTGCACGTTTGTTTACTTATTTGGCTGTACACGCCTGAAGTGACTGCGCACACGTTTATTGTCTCTTTGGTCATATTGGGTCTTGGCTGAAGCATACAGGATCTCTGACACTGGTGGAATGAGGCGCTCTAGTCTCAGCACGTGGGATCCAGTTTCCTGATCAGGGAGTAATCCCAGGCCCCCTTGGGGAACATGGAGTCTTAGCCACTGGCTCAGCGGGGAAGCCCCTTGTGTTGTTTTTTCATATTGAGCTGTTTGTATCTACAGACAGGAGCTATTGTACAAGCACAAGCTGTTGGGATATTTTGTAGATCAGTTGCTTGTTGGTTGCATTGTTTGCAAATATTGTCTCCCATTCTGTCTTTTCATCTTGTTTATGGTTTCCTTTGCTGTGCAAACGCTTATACGTTTGATCAGATCCCGATTGTTTATTTTTTGTTTTTGTTTCTGTTACTCTGAGAGTTGGGTCCAGAAAGGGATTTTGTGACTGATGTCCAAGAGTGTTCTGCCTGTGTTTTCCTCTAGGAGTTTTCTGGTGTCCGGTCTCACGTTTAGCTCTTTCATCCATTTGGAGTTTTCTTTTGTGTATGGTGTTTGAGTGTGTTCTACTTTCATTCTTTTGCCTGTAACTCTCCAGTTTTCCCGGCACCATGTATTGAAAAGGCCGTCTTCTGCAGTCTACATTCTTGCCCCCTGTGTCATAGATTATTGATCCTAGGCGCGTGGGTGTCTCTCTGGGCTCTCTGTCTTGCTCCGTCCTGTCTTTCTGGGCTTTCTGTCCGGCGTGTGGGTCTCTCTCTGGGCTCTCTGTCTCGCTGCATCGTGTCTTTGTCTGTTTTTATGCCAGTCCCGCACTGTTTTGACATCACTGACTCAGTGGACACGAGGTTGCGTAAGCTCCGGGGGATGGTGAAGGACAAGGAGGCCTGGCGTGCTGCAGTCCACGAGGTCGCAAAGAGTCGGACAGCGACTGAACAACAAATACAGTTTTGATTACTGTAGCTTTCTAGTCTAAAGCCATGACTCCTCCAGCTCAGTTTTTTCTCAAGATTGCTTTGGCTATTTGGGGTCTTTTGTGTCTCCATACATATTTTTAAAGTTTTTGTTCTAGTTCTGTGAAAAATGCCACTAGTTAATTTGATAGCAGCACCAAATCTATAGATTACCTTGGGCAGTATAGTCATTTTGACAATATTCTTCTAATACAAGAATGTCAAATCTGTACGTGTGGCCATTTTTATTTGTAGGGTCATTTATTTCTGATTCATTTTGACTATTCACGCTAGAGATTCACTTCTCTTTTTTCAGATAAGCGTCCGTCAGCTTCATGGAGCACTTCAGTTTCTCGCTTACCTGTTTCATCAGTCTATGCTCAGATCTTTATCGTTTTCTTACATATTTGTCTATTGTCAGTTTTTCTTAGATTCTTGAATCAAACAATTACTGTTGTTTTTCAGTCAGATTTATTGAGATATAATGGGCACAGACTAAGATTTCCCCACCGTAAGTATGCAGTTTTCCACAGGGTCAGTGTTCGCCCCTGGGATCCGTCTCTTTACTGTTACAGATAGTGCTGCTGTGAACGCTGGGGGCATATAACTGTGAATTTCAGTTTTCATCTTTTCCAGATAACATGGTCAGGAGTGGGACTGTTGGATGATGCGGTAATTCTATTTTTAGATTTATATGGGGAGCACTAAAGGCCTCCCAGGTGGCTCGGTAGTAAAGAACCCACCTGCCAGTACAGAAGACGTGGGTTAGATCCCTGGGTTGGCAGGATGCCCTGAAGAAGGAAATGGCAGCCCTCTGCAGTATTCTTGCCTGGAGACTTACATGGGCAGAGGAGTCCAGCGGGCTACAGTCCATGGGGTTGTGGAGAGTCGAGCACGGGTTAGTGACTGAATGACAGAGGGAACACCAGTCACCCCAGGACGTCTCAGGCACCCCCTTGTGCTCCAGGTCCCCTCCCCGTGGTGGTGACCCAGGATGTCTCACACGCCCCCTCTTGCTCCATGCCCCTCCCCGTGGTGCTGACCCAGGATGCCTCACGCGCCCCCTCTTGCTCCACGTCCCCTCCCCGTGGTGCTGACCAGGCACTCCTTGATCGGTGGTCGGGCCCGAGGGCCTGGCTGGGGCGTGTGCCCCCACCCTGGTGGGGCTGTGTGCAGGGGTCGGTGGGGCAGGACGGGCTTCTGCTCCCAGTTCCTCAGAAGGGCCGCTGGGCTGGCCTTTGTGTCTTTGCGGCAGTGCTCCGCCCCTCTGCTGCATGCAGCTGTTTGTAGCCCCGTATGGTCTCTGTGTGTCTGCTCCTCCAGATGGCATCTGTCCCGGGCCCCACGCACCCCTCCCGGTCCTTCTGCTGCCGTTGTTTTGCTTGGTCAAGAATGTCACAGGGGGACCCGTGGGGGCTGTCTGTGGTTTCTGGGCACAGCTGTGGTATTTGTCCCCAGCGTTTATGGCCAAGTGGCATCCTGTGCACGCACGTCCCTCAGTGTGTATTTACTGGTGCGTGAATGTTTGGTCCTTCCCAGTGCCCTCTCGTGAATATAGCCGCTGTTTACATTTGCACTCCCAGGATTCCAGCGACGGCTCTGCATCTGCCTGAGGTGAGGAAGCCTCTGCTGAATTGCTGGTCATCCGCTGGCAGTATGTTTAGTATAATATGAAGGACAAGGCCGTCCTCCGGCTGCCTGTCTTGGGCACGTATAGCGAGCAATGAGACGCCGGCTGTTGATGTCTGCGGTTTTCAGCCTCACTGGGGTGTGTGTATGTGTGTGTGTGCGTGCATGCATGCTGAGGTCACACTGGGATGTGTGTGTGTGTGTGTGCATGCTGAGGTCACACTGGGATGTGTGGGTGTCTCTGTGTGTGTGTGTGTGCTGAGGTCACACTGGTGTGTCTGTGTGTGTGTCTGTGTGCTGAGGTCACACTGGGGGGTTTGTGTGTGTCTTTGTGTGCTGAGGTCACACTGGGGTGTGTGTGTGTGTGTGCATGCTGAGGTCACACTGGGGGGGGTGTGTGCACGCTGAGGTCACACTGGGATGTGTGGGTGCTGTGTGTGCGCATGCTGAGGTCACACTTGGGGGTGTGTGCACGCTGAGGTCACACTGGGATGTGTGTGTGTGTGTCCTGAGGTCACACTGGGATGTGTGGATGCTGTGTGTGCGCGCATGCTGAGGTCACACTGCGGGGGGTGTGTGCATGCTGAGGTCACACTGGGATGTGTGTGTGTGTGTGTGTGTGTGTGTGCTGAGGTCACACTGGCGTGTCTGTGTGTGTGTGTCTGGGTGCTGAGGTCGCTTCCTCTGGATTCTCGTCTCATTTCTGTAATGGCTAGGTTCAGTCTCTGATGTTGTCTGTGTCTCATCGGCATCTTTTCCTCTTTTGGGTGCTGTCTTGGGGCATGATGACGTGAGGGGAGCAGTAGGTGTTCACTGTGGACAGCTTCCTCCCCTTTGGGGTGTGCATGCCTCCGTGAGACTGTCCCCACCGGCAGATGAGGGGCGTTCCTGGCAAACCCCCAGCTCACTTTCGGTCCAGCCCCATCCAGCCAGGCCCCCCGGGACCTCTCTGTCACTGGATTGATCAGTTCAGTAGCACCTTACCTGTATAGAGCCACACAGCGGGCACTGGTTCTGGCTGCACATCTCTAATGACGCACAGGACCGAGCTCTTTGCACGTAGCGTTTGTGTCATTTATACCTTGTTTGACAACATGTGTGTTCAGATCGTTTGCCCATCAAGCATCCAGTGTTTCCTTAGTGTTGAGGTCCACGTGTCTGGTGCGTTCTCCAGATATGAGCACTGGTCCGAGGTCCTTGTCCTAGCTGTTTCTTTTCCCCAGTCTTCCCTTGCCTTTCCACTCTTCTATCAGCCTCTGGAATTACAGATGGTTTGAATTTACATCCTGTCTGGTCCTCAGATTCTTTACTCTGTGGTTTACGTGTGTCTGTCCTTGACAGAAAGTGTAGGCCGCGAGCATTTCCTCTTGTGTTCTCGTCTGAAAGTTGCTGTGGTAAACTCTGCTGTTCAGGTACGAACTGCGCTCGGAGCGGGGTGATGGCCTGCATGGGGCAAGAGGAAGGGGCACTTCTGCACACGGTGCCGAGCAGCTTCTCACCCGCTCAGCAGGCCCCTCCTCCAGCGCCCACTTGCCTTGGCACCTTCTGCAGCCGTGTAGGAGTCAGGCCCTGGACGCTCTTGCGTGTGGGCAATGGGTCATCTCTAGAACTGGGCAGAGAGATCCCGCCCCAGGATCTGAACACTCCTGGCCCCTGGCTACCCCACCTCCATCCTCACTGTGGTGCTCTGTCCTCCCCTTAGTGCTGACCCTGCCCCGTGCTCACTGTGGTGCTCCCTCCTAAGTGCTGACCCTCCCCGTCCTCACTGTGGTGCTCTCTCAGTGCTGACCCCTCCCTGTGCTCACTGTGGTGCTGCCTTCTCAGTGCTGACCCCTCCCCGTCCTCACTGTGGTGCTCTCTCAGTGCTGACCCCTCCCTGTGCTCACTGTGGTGCTCCCTCCTCAGTGCTGACCCTCCCCGTCCTCACTGTGGTGCTCTCTCAGTGCTGACCCCTCTCGGTCCTCACTGTGGTGCTGCCTCCTCAGTGCTGACCCTCTCCGTCCTCACTGTGGTGCTGCATCCTCAGTGCTGACCCCTCCCCGTGTTCACTGTGGTGCTGCCTCCTCAGTGCTGACCCTCCCCATCCTCACTGTGGTGCTGCCTCCTCAGTGCTGACCCTCCCCATCCTCACTGTGGTGCTCCATCCTCAGTGCTGACCCCCTCCCCGTGTTCACTGTGGTGCTCCATCCTCAGTGCTGACCCTCCCCGTCCTCACTGTGGTACTCCCTCCTCAGTGCTGACCCCCTCCCCGTCCTCACTGTGGTGCTCCATCCTCAGTGCTGACCCCTCCCCGTGTTCACTGTGGTGCTGCCGCCTCAGTGCTGACCCTCCCCATCCTCACTGTGGTGCTCCATCCTCAGTGCTGACCCCTCCCCGTGTTCACTGTAGTGCTCCATCCTCAGTGCTGACCCCTCCCCGTGTTCACTGTGGTGCTGCCTCCTCAGTGCTGACCCTCTCCGTCCTCACTGTGGTGCTGCCTCCTCAGTGCTGACCCTCCCCATCCTCACTGTGGTGCTGCCTCCTCAGTGCTGACCCCTCCCCGTGTTCACTGTGGTGCTGCCTCCTCAGTGCTGACCCTCTCCGTCCTCACTGTGGTACTCCCTCCTCAGTGCTGACCCTCCCCGTCCTCACTGTGGTGCTCCATCCTCAGTGCTGACCCTCCCCGTCCTCACTGTGATGCTCCATCCCCGTCCTCACTGTGGTGCTCCATCCTCAGTGCTGACCCCTCCCTGTGTTCACTGTGGTGCTGCCTCCTCAGTGCTGACCCTCTCCGTCCTCACTGTGGTGCTCCATCCTCAGTGCTGACCCCTCCCCGTGTTCACTGTGGTGCTGCCTCCTCAGTGCTGACCCTCTCCGTCCTCACTGTGGTGCTGCCTCCTCAGTGCTGACCCTCCCCATCCTCACTGTGGTGCTGCCTCCTCAGTGCTGACCCCTCCCCGTGTTCACTGTGGTGCTGCCTCCTCAGTGCTGACCCTCTCCGTCCTCACTGTGGTACTCCCTCCTCAGTGCTGACCCTCCCCGTCCTCACTGTGGTGCTCCATCCTCAGTGCTGACCCTCCCCGTCCTCACTGTGGTGCTCCATCTCCGTCCTCACTGTGGTGCTCCATCCTCAGTGCTGACCCCTCCCCGTGTTCACTGTGGTGCTGCCTCCTCAGTGCTGACCCTCCCCGTCCTCACTGTGGTGTTCCCTCCTCAGTGCTGACCCTCCCCATCCTCACTGTGGTGCTCCATCCTCAGTGCTGACCCTCCCCGTCCTCACTGTGGTGCTCCATCCTCAGTGCTGACCCTCCCCGTCCTCACTGTGATGTTCCCTCCTCAGTGCTGACCCTCCCCGTCCTCACTGTGGTGCTGCCTCCTCAGTGCTGACCCTCCCCGTCCTCACTGTGGTGCTGCCTCCTCAGTGCTGACCCTCCCCGTCCTCACTGTGGTGCTCCCTCCTCAGTGCTGACCCTCCCCGTCCTCACTGTGGTGCTGCCTCCTCAGTGCTGACCCTCCCCGTCCTCACTGTGATGTTCCCTCCTCAGTGCTGACCCCTCTCCGTCCTCACTGTGGTGCTCCATCCTCAGTGCTGACCCTCCCCGTCCTCACTGTGGTGCTCCATCTCCGTCCTCACTGTGGTGCTCCATCCTCAGTGCTGACCCCTCCCCGTGTTCACTGTGGTGCTGCCTCCTCAGTGCTGACCCTCCCCGTCCTCACTGTGGTGTTCCCTCCTCAGTGCTGACCCTCCCCGTCCTCACTGTGATGTTCCCTCCTCAGTGCTGACCCTCCCCGTCCTCACTGTGATGTTCCCTCCTCAGTGCTGACCCCCCCCGTGCTCACTGTGATGTTCCCTCCTCAGTGCTGACCCTCCCCGTCCTCACTGTGGTGCTGCCTCCTCAGTGCTGACCCTCCCCGTCCTCACTGTGGTGCTCCATCCTCAGTGCTGACCCTCCCCGTCCTCACTGTGATGTTCCCTCCTCAGTGCTGACCCTCCCCATCCTCACTGTGATGTTCCCTCCTCAGTGCTGACCCTCCCCGTCCTCACTGTGATGTTCCCTCCTCAGTGCTGACCCTCCCCGTCCTCACTGTGGTGCTCCATCCTCAGTGCTGACCCTCCCCGTCCTCACTGTGGTGCTCCCTCCTCAGTGCTGACCCTCCCCGTCCTCACTGTGATGTTCCATCCTCAGTGCTGACCCTCCCCGTCCTCACTGTGGTGCTCCCACCTCAGTGCTGACCCTCCCCGTCGTCACTGTGGTGCTCCCTCCTCAGTGCTGACCCTCCCCGTCCTCACTGTGGTGCTCCCTCCTCAGTGCTGACCCTCCCCGTCCTCACTGTGATGTTCCATCCTCAGTGCTGACCCTCCCCGTCCTCACTGTGGTGCTCCCTCCTCAGTGCTGACCCTCCCCGTCCTCACTGCGGTGCTCCCTCCTCAGTGCTGACCCTCCCCGTCCTCACTGCGTGTCTTCCCTGCTCTTGCGCTCTCCCCATGGCTGTGGCCGGGTCGTTGTGGATGCGGACTGGGGCTGCGGGAACAGCGTCAGGGTGCCCTGCCTGCAGGTGCCCTGCCTTGACTGCTGAGTGGGTTTGTGGGATGCTGGCTGGGATGCGCACCGGCGCTGTGGGGACGGCCTTCGGGCAGGGCAGCCCCTCCCTGGTCGCCGGTGGGAGCCACAAGTCCTCTTGCGGACAGTGTCCGGGCCCTGCTCTCGAGCCCGTCATGCGGTCGCGTCTGCTGGGATCTGCTTACATGTTTCCTCCACATCTCCCTCTGCAGTCCTGACCCTGTTCATGCTCTTTGCTTGCGGGGCGTGTCAGCGCACAGCCTGTGGGCCTGAGGGGGTCACCCTGAGCCGTTCACTGAGCTGTTCGCCTTTTTCCTGTTGTTCAGTCGTTCAGGCCTGTCTGACCCTTTGCAACCCCATGGAATGTAGCCTGCCAGGTTCCTCTGTCCGTGGGATTCTCCAGGCAAGGATGGTAGAGTGGATGCCCGTTTCTCCACGGGATCTTCCTCCAGGAGTCGAACCTGGGTCTCCTGGGATTGTTGGAGTGTTCCCCTGTATTTTGGACTCTCCTGGTTCTGCCCGCATGAGTTGGGTGTGTGCAGAACTGTTGGTAAAAGTGTTCACGTCTGCTGGTGTGTGTCCCAGGATTTGACCAGAGCGTTGAGGGCCAAACCGAAGCCCATCTGCAGTCCTGCCACCAGGAAATAAAGCAGTCAGAGCATCTCCGTTGTTTCCAGTCCTCTTCAGTGCCTTGTGTTGCTGTTTGGTCACTCAATCATGTCCGACTGTTTGTGACCCCATGGACTGTAGTACGTCCTCCCTGTCCATCACCAACCCCAGAGTTTGCTCAAACCCATGTCCATCGAGTCAGTGATGCCATCCAACCATCTCATCCTCTGTTGTCCCCTTCTCCTCCCGCCTTCAGTCTTTCCCAGCATCGGGGTCTTGAAAGCTGTGACTGAGCGATGTGGTCACGGTGACCCCTGACATGTGCAGTGTTGCAGGAGCGTCCTTGTTGTGTCCCGAGTATTTCATGGTCTCCTCTGTCATTTATGCTCTCCTCACGGGTCATGAGATGCTGAGACTCTGGCGTTGGCGGTGTGTTCACCTCCCCTGTCCCGGTTGCTGACTGTCAGGCTCTGGTCGGGGGACGAGGTGCACAGCGCATCCTCAGGAGCAGTGTCTATGTCCCCATCACCTGTGTGACCGAGGGCGAGGGGCTGCCGTGTCCTTAGAGACACGCTGGGCTGTGCAGGGCACACCGTCTGCACACAGCGGCTCTCCCTGCCTCGTCGGGGTCGGGCCACCGTGGGGGCCAGGACGAGCTCACGCGTGTCCCTGCCCCTCCCACAGGCCTGTGGCTGTCCACTCTACTGGAAAGGACCGCTCTTCTGCAGCGCTGGCGGTGAGCGCACCGGCTCCGTGTCCGTCCACAAGTTCGTCGCCATGTGGAGAAAGTGAGTCCTGAGAGGGGTTTGTCCCCAGCTGTCCCCCACCCCAGCTGGTACTCCTGTGGCCAGGACCATCACTGTGGGGGAGACCTGCCTGGGGGTCCCGATAGCTGGGACAGTCACATCTGGGGGTTCCCGGGGGCCGGGACCGTCACATCTGGGGGAGACCATGCCTGGGGCTCCTGGCACAGCTGCCATGTACCTCCTGGGACCCGAGTCTGGGCGGGGGCCTGTGGACGCACGAGGGGTCAGTGGGGGTGTGCTCTGTCGCCCAGGGTCCTGCAGAACTGTCATGATGACGCCGCCAAGTTTGTGCACCTGCTCGTGAGCCCCGGCTGCAGCTACCTGGTGCAGGAGGACTTTGTGCCCTTCCTGCAGGTGCGTGCCCACCGCCTGCTCCGTGCCCCCTCTCCCGTGTGTCCCTGCTGTGCACCGCACACACCGCCGTCCATGTGTTATTGCCTTGCGCAATGCACACCCCTATCTGCACCTGCCCACCACACGCATGTCCCGTCTCTGCTGCACGCACCCCCACCCCTTTCACAGGCGCATCCCTGTGTCTACACCTGCATGTGCGAGCCTGGCTCTCTGTCCCTGGGTGCCGCCTCCGCTGTGTGGGAGCCTGGCTCTGTGCCCTCGGGGGGCCGCCCCCCGGGCTGGCCCCGTGCAGCCCCTCGGGAGCTGTGTGAGCAGTGGGACGGAGTGGACAGCTCCCTCGGGAGCCATGTGAGCAGTGGGACGGAGTGGACAGCTCCCTCGGGAGCCGTGTGAGCAGTGGGACGGAGTGGACAGCCCCGCCCCTGAGCCTGGGTGCCTGGACTCAGACGGGCACTGCCCCGTTCCATGCCAGGCTGTTACAGACCAGGTCAGGGTTTGCAGGACACTCATTCCAAATGCCTTTCTGCTTCCTTTAAGCACAGTTTGTTCAGGACTTCATGCTCCATTCTCTGGAGGAGAGTTTAAAGTGATGGCTGGCTACCTGCACGTTCCACTTAAAACACGGAACAGGCAAGGTTAGGCCGAGGACGTGAATGAGAGCTGTTTAAAGGGCTCCTGGGATTCTAGTCCTTTATCACATGAGGACGTGTCACATACTCCTTCTCAGAGCGTGGGACGCCCGTACACGCTGGTGTTTGCGTGTTCATATGTGTCAGGTCACCCTTGGTCGTGAGAGGCTGTGACAGCCACCTCCACTCAAAGCTCCATCCTTCCTCAGACATGGCCCGACAGTACAGTCTTGCTCTGACGTGATTTCATGTACCTGTGTGTTCGAGGGGACTCCACGGGGGCGACTCTGGGCCTGCCTGTGCGACCCTGGGGTTCTGGTGGACACATGGGTTCTCGGCCCTGGGGGCTGCGGGTGGTCCCGTGGCGCATCCCAGGGCTGGGTGCTGTCCCCCCACAGGACGTGGTGAACACGCATCCCGGCCTGGCGTTCCTGAAGGAGGCAGCTGAGTTCCATTCCCGCTACATCACCACGGTGAGTGCAGTGTCCGTGGCCCTCACTCCCCACTTTGTCACCAGGCTCAGGTGTCTGTGGTCCTTTTCTCTGGGGCTCGGGAGGGGTGAGCAGTGTGGCTCACACGGGCCCCACGCAGGGCACGAGCCCCAGGGTCGGACGGGGCGCAGGTCCCGGCAGACGAGGGCATGTCCAGAGACCCTACCCTCTGCCTCCCGGGCAGCAGAGTTTCAGGTTCTGAGCATCAGGCGGGGGTGCTCTGCGTGGGGCATGGGCCCGGCCTGGGGACACAGAACTGCAGCGCAGGCCCTGCCGCCCAGAATCTGCCCCTGCCCTGGGCGGGGGTCACCTGTGGGAATGACACCTGGGGGGAAGGGCTCTTGTCCACACACATGGCCTGGCTCTGGGTGCAGGTGGGTGGTGGGCAGCTCCCGGAAACGTGGGCTTGGAACACTCTTGTCCTGCAGCACAGAGTGCACACGTGTGGGCAGGGCAGATGCACGAGGCGGGAGGGGATGCTAGTGGGGTGGGGTTGGGGTGTGGATGCCTGTGTAGCTCTCTATGCCGGCGGTTCCCAGGCCCGCCTCACACATACACTGCGCCACTCTGCTCCCCAACTAACAGTGACCATCCAAACTGAGGTTGCTTCCAGCCACACTGAGTGCTGGCTGGAGACACTGCTGCGTGCCGGGGACTCCTAAACACACAGGGGACGGGGGTGGCGGCTCTCCTAGAGGACGGGACAGCCTACAGTGGGGGTGGGTAGGGGCCGTCTCAAAGGAGCAGGGGGAGGGGACATCGTGGATGGGGACAGAGAGAGGGTGCCCTGGGTGGGGACAGGGGAGGGGGACAGGGGAGGGGCGTCCAGGAGGAGGGGACAGGGTAGGAGGATGGGGGGTACCGCGTCCTGGAGGAGGGGACAGGGGAGGGGGTGTCCCGGGTGGGAACGGGAGGGGACAGGGGAGGAGGACGGGGAGGGGGGGCGTCCTGGAGGAGGGGACAGGGGAGAGGGCGTCCTGTCCCAAGGCACTGCCGTCCGGACCCAGGGGCCCTGTGCCCTGCCGGGCCTCCCTCCGTGTGCAGGGGTGCGGGGCGCGCTCTCAGCTTCAAGCTCATGCTCTTCTGGCTGTCGGTCAGGTGCTCGCGGAAGGGTCGGAGCGGAGCTTTAGGCCGCGCTGTGTGGGCTCCCGGCCCCTTAGAGCTGCTGTCCCCGCCCCATCCAGCTCGAGGGCGGCCCGTTCTCGGCCAGGCTGCTCCCGCCGCTCCTGGTCCCCCTGGGATCCAGCGGGCCTCCTTCCCAACCCTCCGCCGTGTGCGGGGCGGCCGCCCTCTGCTGGCGGCTCGCGGTCCTGCAGCGCACCTTCCCCAGTCCCCGGGGAGGCCACCCAGGGGGTCACTGGGCAGCCTGGCGCGCTCACACGTGGGCCTCCCGTGGAGCCCTGCAGCGCCCACATCGCTGTGCGCGGCTGACGTGCCCCGTCCGTGCCTGGCAGGTCATCCAGAGGATCTTCTACACCGTCAACCGGTCCTGGTCGGGCAGGATCACGTGCGCCGAGCTGCGGAGGAGCACGTTCCTGCAGGTGTGCGTTGTGGCCTCAGGATGGGGACGGGGACCCCGCCTCCACCCGCCTGTCGTCCCCCGGCCCAGGCACGCCCCACCCCTCCCCCTCCATCCATCCACCCATTCCCGTCCCTGTCCATCCGTCCCCCGTCTATCCGTCCCCCCCCCACCCGTCCCCCCACCCGCCCACCCGTCCATCCCTCTGTTCATCAGTTACCTCCCACCTTGTAGTCTCTCCGCACAAAACAGACCCTCCATCCTCCTCTCCTCCCCCATCCCCCACCTTCTCCCCTCCGTGTCTGTGACCCTGGCCTGACCCGGTTGGCCCTCCCGGCCCTCACCCGGCCTTGCCCTGCTCTGACGCTGCCTCCCCGTGACACGGGATCTGGGCCTGTCCCCACTGGATGGCCTGTTTGCGCTCCGCCCCCTGGAGTCCCCGCTGGCAGCTCTGTGCTGTGTCCTGCAGAACGTGGCTCTCCTGGAGGAGGAGGCAGACATCAACCAGCTGACCGAGTTCTTCTCCTACGAACACTTCTACGTCATCTACTGCAAGTTCTGGGAGCTGGACACGGACCACGACCTGCTCATTGACGCGCAGGACCTGGCCCGACACAACGATCATGGTGAGCGCTCAGCCTGCCGGGGGTGGGGCAGGGCCGGGACTCGGCCAGAGCTGGCGCTGCGCGGGGGCTCCTAGTCTCCGGAGAGAGGCCACGGCTGCTCCCATGCCACCCGATCCTCCACCCTCGGGGCCTGACCTGGACTCCCGCCGGACCTGCTAAGGGACGCGGGAGACAGGGACACACGCGGGGCACACGGCCACTTGGTGCCAGGGGGCGTGGACCGGGAGATGTCCAGCACTTGGTGGCTCCCCCTCGGAGCCCGTTTCATTCCCCCAACTCTTCTCACCCCCGGTCGCCTCTGTGTCCCTGAGAAGGGTGGGTCACCCCATTGTCATCTCAGGCTGGTTCCCCTGATGGGCTCGGTGGGGGCCAGTCCACGGGTCAGCACTGAGCTCACAGCACCTGTCCCCGCAGGGGAGACGCCTGTTCCCACAGGGCTGTGTCCCTCCCCTCCTCCCGGTGTGTGTCCCTGCAGGGGGGGGGGTCACCCCACCGTCATCTCAGGCTGGGTCCCTTGATTGGCTTGGTGGGGGGCCAGTCCGTGGGTGAGTGCTGAGCTCATAGCACCTGTCCCTGCAGGGGAGACGCCTGTTCCCACAGGGCTGTGTCCCTCCCCTCCTCCCGTGTGTGTCCCTGCAGAGGGGGGGTCCACCCCACCGTCATCTCAGGCTGGGTCCCCTGATGGGCTTGGTGGGGGGCCAGTCCGTGGGTGAGTGCTGAGCTCATAGCACCTGTCCCTGCAGGGGAGACGCCTGTTCCCACAGGGCTGTGTCCCTGCAGAGGGGGGTCACTCTGCCGCCATCTCAGGCTGGGTCCCCGATGGGCTCAGTGGGGGCCAGTCCGTGGGTCAGCGCTGAGCTCACAGCACCTGTCCCCGCAGGAGAGATGCCTGTTCACGTAGGGGTGTCCCTGCAGAGGGGGGGGTCACCCTGCCGCCATCTCAGGCCTTGTCTCCTGATGGGCTCAGTGGGGGCCAGTTTGTGGGTCAGTGCTGAGCTCACAGCACCTGTCCCTGCAGGGGAGACGCCTGTTCCCACAGGGCTGTGTCCCCCTTCCTGCCGTGTCACTGGTGCTGCCTGCTGCCAGGTCCTCTAGCGCCTGCCTGTGGGGGCACGGTGCCATCTGGACACCAAGTCCTAGCCCAGGGCCCTGTGGCCGCGACGGGTGGGCTGGCAGCGTCAGGCCTGGACTCGGCCTGTTGAGAACAGCAGAGAAATGTTTCTTGGGGAGGTTTCGACTCCAGCCGCTGGGTTTGACCCCAGAGCCTTTGTCTCTCCTCACGACAGAGAGGCTGGAAAGGCTAAATCCCAGCCTCCCTGCATTTTAGGAGCAGCAGTGAGGAAGCCTGTGTAAATGCTTTTTAAAAATTTATTACTTTTTTAATTGAAGGATAATTGCTTTACAAAATTGTGTTGGTTTCTCCCAAACCTCAACGTGAGTCAGCCATAGGTACACACACGTCCACTCCCACCTCTCTAGGTTCTCACAGAACCGCAGTTTGAGTTCCCTGCACCTCCCTGTATAAGAAACCAAACCTTCAGGGTACGCAAAATGGGCTAAAACTTACCTGTGTGATGGATTTCTAGTTTTGTCAACTATTTCTTTAAAACGGTAGGTTTTGATGTGATGGGTTTTCAGGTAATTGCAGCCATGAGTGTGTTTCTGAATTCTCTGGGCGTTCATTTGTTTGTGGTCAGTGTGGGCTGGATGGGCCCCCGAGGTCAGTCCCCCAGGCCAGCCGTCTGCTCCCTGAATCCCTCAGGCCGGTCCCCCAAGGGCCCCGTGATTCTGGTGCATGGACACCTGAGTGTGCGTGGGTTCTTCTCAGTTCCACTGTTGGTCTCTACTCTGACCCCCGCTGTGAGATCAGCACAGGCCTTGGTGGCCAGGACACGCTCATCGGGCCCTGAGGCGCCCACCTCGTGGCCCAGGGCTGGTTGTCAAGTCTCCGGGGCCTTCTGTCCACCTGTGTGGTTCTCACGTCCTGCGGCTCTCGTCAGCCGCTTCTGCGGGTCTGTCACCAAACAGGCCGCTTGCTGGGGTCTTCATGGCCTCATCTGTCCTGGGTACACTGGTGACCCTGGGGCGGTGGTCTTGCCGGCCAGGACAGGACACGGGGTGGTTTCGAGTACAGTCCCCGGTGTGCCCACAGGCTGTGTCAGCGTGGGTTTTGCACGGGCTCGCCCTCCTGTGTTGAGCGGAGCGGGCCGGGGTGGAGCCGACTGTCCCGAGTGGTTTTTCTGCTGTCATGTTGCCAGGTGTGGGAGCACATCTGAGTCAGCTGCTGGTTCCCTGGGGCTGTTCTCATGTGCGTGGGGGGGCCCTCAAACAGGAAGTTATCTTCCCAGTTGTGACACCGGAGATCCTAAATGAACCTGTTTATGAAGGCCCAACACCCACGAGGGCCATGAGGGTTGCCTGAGGCAACTGTGACAAAGAGCACAGATGGGGGCTCAACACCCGTCCTCCCCCAGCCATGGGGACCACATGTCTGAGGTCAGGGGGTCCCGGGGCTGGGCTCCCTGCAGAGGCTCCAGGCGAGGGTCCTTCCCGCCTCTTCCGGCTTCTGGGGGCTCCCGGTGTCCGTCCCTGGGCTGGTGGCCGCCTCCCTCCTGTGTCCGCCTCCGTCTCCACGTGGCTTCTCCTGTGTCCGTGTCTCTCCTCTGTGTCTTATAAGGACCCTGTCCCTGGGTTTAGGGCCCCCCCATCCAGGAGGGCCTCGTCTCAGACCGTCACTGTCACCTCTGCAGAGACCCTGTTTTCACATAAGATCTAGTTCCCATGCCAGGAGGCAGAATGTGGATTATCTCTTTGGAAAACCGTGTTCAGCCTCTGACACCGTCCATTCGTTCCTCTTAGAGGAGACCTTTATTGAGCCAGGATGAATGGGGAGGAAAGGACGTTTTGTCTTTATTTCCCCATTTTTGTGGTTATCTGCCTAAGTAGGGGCTGAAAAGTGTCCCCAAGATTAATATACTTGAGTTGTGACCCCTGAGATTTCAGGAGGTGGCTGTGTTTGGACATGGTCTCTAAACGGGCTGAAGGTGAAATGAGGTCACTAGGTGGGTCTTGATCCCACAGGACTGGGGTCCTGATGAGAAGGGGAGGTCAGGACACAGACTCACACAGGGACGAGCGTGTGAGGACTCGGGGAGGAGATGCCGTCCACACGCACAGGAGGGACCAGCCCTGCCCACACCTGGGGTCCGACTCCAGCCTCCAGGACGAGGGGAGGGTCACCACCTGCTGTTTAGGCCACCCCATGTGTAGTGGTCCATCTGACAGCCCCGGCCTTCCACTGTTTCTTTCTTGAACGTGGTTGACACGCATCTGGGTTCTGACCACAAGCGCGTTGTGTGTTTGGAGGCAGAGCCTGTGCAGGAGTGAACGTGCGTCCTGCTGTCCACATTCCACTCGCTCCTGGAGCTCCGGGGCCAGTGCCTCCCTCTGCAACTTGGACTCTGACTCAGGTCCCTGGACTGGGTGGGTTTCCCCAGCAGCTCAGCTGGTTTAAGAACCTGTCTGCCGATGCAGGAGGTGCAAGAGACGCAGGTCCAATCCCTGGGTCAGGAGGGTCCCCTGGGGGAGGGCATGGCAGCTCACTGCAGTGTTCGTGCCTGGAGAGTCTCATGGACTGAGGAGCCTGGTGGGCTGCTGTCCGGGTCCAGCCCCGGTTGGGTCCAGGGATTCCCTCAGGATGACGGCGTCGGCGATAAAGGGATAGCAAAGGCTGAGAGATTTATTAGATGCTCAATAATAACTGGTTTACGCGGGAAATCAATAAAGTTCATGACACCGAACTTGCTCTGACCATGGAGGCCGCAGGCGCTCTCTCGAATAGCGGAAGGTGCCCCACCTTAGGCACCTTCTCGAGTGGGTCTTAGAAGCCCAGGCAGATAAGTGGTCGCAGAGGACCCCCACGCTCCAAATTATTTTGGCATGAAGGAAGAACAGAAGAGAAAATGAGGAAAAGGAAACAAAAAGAATGACACGGGGAGACCAAGCTTTGGTGAACAAGGTCCCACATTAGTTTTCAAAGTAGTTTTTATACCCTAAGTTGTGCATAGAGGATAATGGGGGAAGGGGTGGAGTCTGCAGTAAGCCAGGCTTTCTTCCTGTAAACTTACTGTATACAAATGGTTCAGGTGTTCTACATCACCTTCTGGCCAGAAGGCCTATCAACATTTTATAACTCTTGACAAAGGTTTGTCAACCGTAAGGCTTATTTTCTCTAAGAGCAATTATTCTAAGGTTTGGCGCCATCCTCCGAAGATAAAGTTGCATTCCTATAGGGCAGAGGCGCAGTGGGTTTACAACAAAGGAAAGAATTTATTACCTTAAGGGTCTAAAGTTGCTAACACCAAGGCCACTATTTATTTTTTCTACATACCAACTATATTAATTAATACACATTCAAGGATACAATACAAGGGATGTAGAAACTTGGCAGCAAGCACTGGCTCATTAATGAAATATTTTAGTTTTATTCTGACAGTTTCTAACTTTCTGAGAGACTCTAGGCTATTTGAATATCTTAAGCTTCCCTTGCCTCTCGAGGCTGAGAGACTTTAGGCAATCCTATGCATGGCTGTAGGAGTCCGGGTAAACTTGTCAGGCCAGTTAAAGAGCTATCTGAGGTGTTTGGATTTAAACACTCCTAATGCCCAAGAACTTTATTAATTGGAGCTGTAAGTTAATTCTTTATTAAAGAGAGCGAGATGGTGGTGGGGGACAGCCCCCAGTAAAGCCAGGGGTGAGAGCACAAAGCAATAAAGTAGGCAGACTCTGGCTTTTTGGGGGGTAGATGCTCGAGAATGTCCAGGGGGGCTCCTGAGGCTTGATCCTCCCTTTGCGTATGCCAAGCCTCCTTCCTCATGACCTTTGCCATGAGGGGAGCTCTCCACACTGGCTCCCAACAGGGTACAGTCCACGGGGTCACAGAGAGACACAACCGAGACAACTTGGGACACACCTTTGTTCCGCTGCCCAGTCGTGTCTGACTCTTTGCGACCCCATGGACCGCAGCATGCCAGGCCTCCCTGTCCCTCACCATTTCCTGGAGTTTATCCAAACTTGTGTCCATTGACTCGGTGAAGCCATCCAGCCATCTCGTCCTCTGTCGTCCCCTTCTCCTCCTGCCTTCAATCTTTCCCAGCATCAGGGAAAGTGAGTCAGCTCTTTGCCTCAGGTGAACTCCAAAGTATTGGAGTTTCAGCGTCAGCATCAGTCCCTCCAGTGAATATTCCGGGTTGATTTCCCTGAGGATGGGCTGGTTGGATCTCCTTGCAGCCCTTGCAGCACACACACGTGCACACACACCGACACACACACACACCCAGGACGGGAAGCGGTGGGCAGTGTCCAAGGAGGCATGTGCAGGAAATTCAGGCCCCCAGGGTCCCGCCTAGCCAGACTGGGTCTCCAGGCTCGGCCTGGCGCCCGCCTGGCTGCATCCGCAGCCGCCGCGTGGGGCACCAGGACCCCCGAGTGGGACTCACGGCCTGACTCCTCTTTTGCAGCTATCTCCACCAAGATGATTGACCGGATCTTCTCCGGAGCCGTGACACGGTGCGTGCCATTGGGCTCCCAGCAGGGCTGGGCTGGCTTTCCCGGGAGCATCCGGCTCTGCTTGTCACACCTGACCGGGGTGGGGGGGTATTCTGAGGCACCTGAAGTCGTGCCTTGGGAGCACGTGTATGGGGTTTTGCCATACGAGGCCACAGGCAACGGGGATACACGCCATTGTCAGAGGAAGTCATGAGTAAGAGACACATGTGCCATTCACGAAAGGTCATATGTAAAGGACACACATGCCTTTGCCATGTGCAGGCATATGTAAAGGACATGCGTGATCACACGTGTGATATCATAAGTTACGGGCACACAAAGCACACTCTTAGCATATGACGCCATGCATGAGGGGGACACAGGCCCTGGGCATGCAAGGCTGTAAGGGGGCTCTGAGCTGGGCAGGTTCTTCTGCCCCAATCCTCGCCCCCTGCCCCCTCCGGCCCTGAGAGACCCTCCCCTGCACCCACACAGCCTGTCAGGCACCTCCGGGTGGGAACAAGTCTGGGACTGGGTCCCTGCAGGGCTCCCGTCATCCCTGGGCGTGGGCAGGGACCCCCGCCTCAGGCTGCTTCTCCCTGACACCGCCCTTATCTCTTGAATCCAGAGGGAAAAAGGTCCAGAAGGAAGGAAAAATCAGCTACGCGGACTTTGTCTGGTTTCTGATCTCCGAGGAGGACAAGAAGACCCCCACCAGGTGGGTGTCGGGGCCCACGCTTTGTTCAGGCTGTTAGGGCCCTGGCAAGAGGTTGCTCCCCGTGGCCCATCCCCGTGAGGTCGTCTTGGAGGGGGTCACACAAGGGGGTGGTCTTGGCGGTGGGGTCTGTCCACGTGCGGGTCACCCTGGTCAGAGTGGGTCTGGGTGGACGGCTGTTCTGGTGGACGTGTGACCCTCCCGGCGGCAGCATCAAGTACTGGACCCGGGGGTGGGGTCACCCTGGTCAGAGCGGGTCTGGGTGGACAGCTGTCCCAGCGGACGTGTGACCCTCCCGGCGGCAGCATCAAGTACTGGACCCGGGGGTGGGGTCACCCTGGTCAGAGCGGGTCCGGGTGGATGGCTGTCCCAGTGGACGTCTAACCCTCCCGGCCTCAGCATCGAGTACTGGTTCCGCTGCATGGACTTGGACGGGGACGGGGCGCTGTCCATGTTCGAGCTGGAGTACTTCTACGAGGAGCAGTGCCGGCGGCTGGACAGCATGGCCATCGAGGCCCTGCCCTTCGAGGACTGCCTGTGCCAAATGCTGGACCTGGTGAAGCCCCAGACTGAAGGTGCTGTGCGGGGGCGGGGCCCTGGGAGGGGGATGGCCTGGGGGGGCGCCCCAGAGAACTGGAGCCCCATGGGGGAGGGGGACACCCAGGGGGTGGAGATGCCCTAGGGAACAGGGTTGCCCCTGGGGTTGGGAGCTCCAGGGGAGATGGGGCTCAGCCTGGGGGTGTGCGGCTCCCCAGGGAAGTGGGGCACTCGGCGGTGGGGGACACCCCAGGGGAGGGGGACAGCCGGGGGGATGCTCTTGGGAACCGGGGTATTCCTGGGGAGGGGGACACCCCAGGGGGTAGGGAGCCCCGGTGCAGACCCCCTGTATCCCCTGGAGGAACCCTCAGGGATACTCAGGGCTCTGGTCCCCCAGCCACCCGCCAGGCTTCCTCCACACCGGAAGCACTCCCGTGGCCGGGCTGGCGGCAGAGCGCACGGAGCTGTGCTGTAAGGCGTGTGGCTTTGCACACGCGAGGCGCCTGGGTTCCTCGGGGTGGCTGGGAGCCACGTGTGCTCAGAGCCGCCCATGTGTGCTCACAACGTGCCCATGCGTCCATGAGCCGCCCTGCACCCAGGAGCTCCCCACCACGTGCCGATGAGCCACCTCACGGGCCCATGAGACTCCTCCGCGCTTACCCTGCAGCTGTCCTGAGCGCTCACGCCCAACGCCGCCCACTCGCGCTCCTACTGTCCCCTGAAGTTCCCTCCGTGCACCCCCACCCGTGTGCTCATGGCTGCACCCCCTCCTGCAGGGAGGATCACACTGCAAGACCTGAAGCGCTGCAAGCTTGCCAACGTGTTTTTCGACACCTTCTTCAATATTGAGAAGTACCTGGACCACGAGCAGAAAGAGCAGGCGTCCCTGCTCAGGGTGAGGGGGGTGACGGGGGAGGCTGGTGGGGGACGTGCCGGGGTAGGGGCGCTGGGCCGCTCCTGGGCGACACTGCTCCGTGCTCTGCCTGTCATCCACAGGAGAGTGAGAGTGAGGGCCCCGAGCTGTCCGACTGGGAGCGCTTCGCCGCTGAGGAGTACGACATCCTGGTGGCTGAGGAGGCCGCAGGGGACCCCTGGGAGGACGGGTGAGTGCGAGAGGAATGGGAAGGGGGAGAATCGGGTCCCAGTTGAGGGAAGGCCGGGGACGGAGGCCGCTAGACGCCTGGGAGCACGGTGAGTGTGGCAGGAATGGGAGTGGGGAGAACCGGGTCCCAGCTGAGGGATGGCCAGGGACGGGGGCAGGGAAACGAGCTGCCAGCTGGGGCAGTGAGGATGCCACCTCTGGCTGCCACTTGTGGGGGAGGATTTTCAAGGGACTGCGGCCCTACCGCTGAGGGCGGGCATGCTCTGACTCCGAACCGTGCCTGCTCCTGCCCCAGGTACCCAGTCTCAGTGCCCTGACTCTGGGAGCTCTTCCTGCTGAGTCAGGCCCTCCCCCAGCCCGCAGAGGGTCCTGCCAAGGCCCCCGTGGGGCACCTACCAGGGCTCCATCTACCCTCCGGGGGTGGCACCCACAGGCCGCCAAGGGGCACAGACCCCATGACGGGGGACGGGGTGGGTAGCCAGCTGGGCAGCTAAGTTGCTGAGTGCACACCTGCTCAGTGGGCCCGCCTGTCCTGCCCCTGGGTGTCAGGGTGCACACAGCTGTTCAGCGGGCGCGCAGGGCAGGCGCTGTCCTCATGGGCCCCTCCCCGCAGGTACGAGGCCGAGCTCAGCCCTGTGGAGCAGAAGCTGAGCGCCCTGAGGTCGCCGCTGGCCCAGAGGCCCTTCCTGGAGGCGCCGGGTGGCCTGGGTGCTGTCGAGCTGTATGAGTACGAGTGTGGGGACGACGACCTGCCGCCCTCGTGACCTGAGCCCCTCGGGTCCCCGCGGCCCGTGGGTGGGAAACACGGCCGAGCCGCCGTCGGCCTCACCACGTGCAGTGCGTTTGTCTGTGGTGCGTGCGTCTTTATTCAGCACAGAAGTGGCTGCAGACGGCCCCGCGGTGCCTCCCCAGTGGGCAGGCGGCCTAGGCCTGCTGCCCCATCCAGGCGCGTGGAGGCCCCCGTCCGCGGACAGTTCACCCCGGTGGGAACCCGGCGGTGCTGTGGCGAGTCCGCCCGGGCCGTCCCCGTGCTGACCCTGGGCCAGCTGTGTCGGCAGGAACATTCCAGGAGCCCCAGCGCCCGCCGTCCCGCGGGGCCCCTGCAGGGATGCCGCCCCGGCCAGGGCCGAGGGAGCACCCTGGTCAGTGCGGCCCAACATTTCTGTGTACGTGTACAAAATGTGTAAAGTTACCTTCTATTTGCTGTGCAGAGCCATTTAAAGAGTTTTATGAGATCACGTTTGTATTTTGAAATAAAGGATTTAAGGATTTTCAGCCCGAGGCTAACCTCAAGACAAAACGAGGCACAGTAGCGGGGGATCCTGAACGCGGGTCACAGGTGGACTCGACACGGACGTGGGGGTCCCCACAGGGAGACCACGGGGCGTGCAGGCCCCCCGGACGTGGAGCCGCCGGGTGCAGGTCACAGGCCGGGGCCCCAGGCCCGTGCAGCCTGCACTCTGGCCACGGTGGTCCCTGCACGGCCCCGGGTGGCCACCTCTCCTGCGGTCACTTCTGTGCACGACAGGGTGCGAGCTTCCCCTGCAGACACCACACTGTGAGACCAGACGTCCGGCCTCCACGCCGCTTCACCCACCCCCGGGTCCAGCGCCGCTCCGCCCACCCCCGGGTCCGGCGCCGCTCCGTGCTTCGGCATCAACCCGAGATTGCAGGGCCGAGATTCCAGGGGGAGGGTGGGCTCCCGTGTGTCCAGTGGAGGTGGCCGAGGAGCAGCCCCCCCCACCCCCCCCACCAGGCCTTGTGCAGGTTGTCTCAGGTCCTGGCACCGAGCAGACCTCGCGGAGGGTCCCTCCCTCCCGCAGCTGAGCCCCCCTGCCGGACACAGGCGCTCCAAGAGTGGGTGGGGCGGTGAGAGCTGGAGCAGGGGTCCCTCACGCTGGACCACGCGGGGCCACGTGGGCCTGTCTTCCTGGCCGCCCCGCCGTCCAGAGGACGGACTCCACAGCCATGTCTTCCTGGGAAAGGCACCGGGTGTCCCCGGGAGACGGGCGTGGCCACCATCTCCTCAGAGCTCAGACATGCCGGGCATTCCCCTTGGCCGCCAAGTCCCCAGAGGACCCACCTCTTCTCCCGACTCATCCTGCCGAGAGGTGGATGCAGGAGGTCAGCGGAGAGAAGAGGAAGCTCAGAGAACGTGGAGAAAGAAAACCTGGTGGGAACGTGTGACCCAGGGGGTTAGAGATTGAAGAGATAAGAACCCACCCACCCGTTGCAAAAGTAAGACTGGAAAGGCCATCGGGGAAAACGCCTGTGACCAAGGACAGCAAAGGCTCCATGGTGCGCGGAGGGGCACACGGCGGTCTTCCGACCGGGCTTCTTCCTCTGGGGGGGTGGCGCGGGTGACAGTGTCCAGAAGACACCCCCGCCCGCCTTCTACCTGCACACCCACCCTCCCTCCTCCCTTCCTTCCCTCCGTCCACCCTCCCGTCTGCTCATCCAATGCCTGCCCCCACCGGCCACCCATTGGTCCACGCGTCCATCCATACATCGGTGCGGTCAGCCATCTGTATCTATCCATCCGCCCGTCCACACCTCCCCTTCTACCTGTGTCCATCCAGCCATCCTTCTGTCTGCCCACCCGCGCACCCATTCCTGTGTGTACCTTTGTGTCCATTTACCTGTACAGTGGCCCACGCCGCCATGTAGCTGTCCATCCCACCCAGCCCGCAGTCCATCCATTTCTCCATCCCCTGCATCCATCAGAACCCCCGGGGCCCTATTGGGAAGGCCCACGTGGCATCTGGGACCTCCGAGGGTGGGTGGGGGGTTCAGCATCAGACACCCATGGCAAAGTTCAGGGCCAGTGGAGATGAGCTTCAACCTCTTAGGCCAGATTTGGGACCCCCCAGGGCTGCACTCAGAGCCCCCCACCAAGGCAGGGTCTCGGGTCCCCCAGAAGAGAATGGAGCCCCGGCTGCAGGGTTTGAGGCACTCCGGGGGTGGAACGGGACCCCAAAGCAGGGTTCAGGACCTCTGGGAACCCCAGTAACACTTCCCACACAAGGCAGAGTCTTGGGCTCTGGGGATGCAGTCCCAGACTTGGGCTACCCAAGCAGACGTCATACTCCCCCGAGTCAGGACACTTCAAGGCCAGATTTGGGGCCTGTGAGCCACACTTGGACATCACCAGATGGTCAACACTGAAATCAGATTGATTGTATTCTTTGCAGCTGAAGATGGAGAAGCTCTATACAGTCAGCAAAAACAAGACCAGGAGCTGACTGTGGCTCAGATCATGAACTCATTGCCAAATTCAGACTGAAATTGAAGTAAGTGGAGAAAACCACTAAACCATTCAAGTATGATCTAAATCAAATCCCTTATGACTATACAGTGCAAGTGAGAAATAGATTTAAGGGACTAGATCTGATAGAGTGCCTGATGAACCGTGGACGGAGGTTTGTGACATTGTAAACGAGACAGGAATCAAGAACATCCCGGCAAAAAAGAAATGAAAAATGACTGTCTGAGGTGGCCTTACAAATAGCTGTGAGAAGAAGAGAAGCGAAAAGCAAAGGAGAAAAGGAAATATATACCCATCTGAATGCAGAGTTCCAAAGGATAGCAAGGAGAGATAAGAAAGCCTTCTTCAATGAACAATACAAAGAAGTAGAGGAAAACAATAGAATGGGAAAGACTAGAGATCTCTTCAAGAAAATTAGAGATTCCAAGAGAACATTTCATGCAAAGATGGGCTCAATAAAGGACAGAAATGGTATGGACCTAACAGAAGCAGAAGCTATTAAGAAGAGGTGGCAAGAATACACAGAACTGTACAAAAAAAGATCTTCATGACCCAGATAATCACGATGGTGTGATCACTGACCTAGAGCCAGACATCCTGGAATGTGAAGTCAAACGGGCCTTAGGAAGCATCACTACGAACAAAGCTAGTGGAGGTGATGGAATTCCAGTTGAGCTATTTCAATTCCTGAAAGATGAAGCGGTGAAAGTGCTACACTCAATATGCTAGCAAATTTGGAAAACTTAGCAGTGGCCACAGGACGGGAAAATGTCAGTTTGCCGGGGTCCAGCCCTGGCTGATCCAGGGATTTCGAAGCGAGGATGGCGTTGGCGGGGGTCAGGACACAATTGCTTAAATAAATATTAATTAAAGATATAAAGAGTAATAGAATGAGGATAGCTCAGTAGAAAAATTCAGTGCAGAAAAGAGGCTGAGTAGCTTGGTTTACGCGGGAGACCAATAAAACTTCAAGACAAGAAGTTTGCACCACTTACAGAGGCCACAGGCGTCCTTCCGTTCTCCCGAAGGAGAGGAGACACTGAGGCTTCCCCGGTCGGATCTTAGAAGCCCAGTCATAATTAATAAGCATGGTGGGTTCCGCGCTCCAGATGGAGACTCAACCAGAATTTGAGAGAGAGAGCGACATGGGGAGACCAGTCTTTCGAGGAACTGATCCCAATTCTTTATTTTCCATGGTCTACTTTTGTACACTGAGATGGTATACAAAAGTCACACGGGGTCAGCAGCCCTGACTTTTATCAAAGTCAGGTGCTTCATACAAATGTATACAGAGGTCTTAGGGGTGTTACATCATCTTCTGACCAGGGGGCCTGCTGACAATTTATGACCCTCTCCTTGTGACAGCGGTCAGTCAACCAGAACACTTATTTCCCCTGGGGTGATTATTCTTAAAACAGACTCCACCTTCCGAAGGTACCAGATAGAGTTACATTCCTATAGGGTGAGGGTGTAGTGGGTTTTAATCCAGGAAAGAAATTACTTAGCCTAAGGTCTAACGTGATTAATATCAAAGGTTAATACCTATTTCTTCTATATATTCATTAATGTGTGTAAGGGCAGGCGATGTGGAGACTTAGCAGCAAACATTGGCTCAACAAATGAAAAAACCCTTCACCAATACAATTTCTAATCAGCCCGCTAATAGTTTTCTAACTTCTCTAAAGAACCTGTTTTTAAAAGCACATGTGGCCGGACAGGCCTGTCAGGTGGGCTAGAGAACCTTCAGAGGAGTTTGTACGTTAAAACACTCCTATCACGCCCAGGAATTTTTATTAACTGCAGCTCTAAGTTAACTCTTCAGAGAGAGGTAGTGGGGGACAGCCCCTGTAAAGTCAGAGGTGTAGGTGAGAGCACAAAGTAGTAAAGTAGGCAGGCTCTGGTTATGGGGGTAGATGCTCAAGGATTTCCAGGGGGACTCCTGAGGCTAAACCCCGCCTTTGCGTATGTCAAGCCTCCTTCCTCATGACCTTTGCCATGGGCGGAGGTCCTCTTGCCGGCTCCCAGCATCAGTTTTCATTCCAGTCCCAAAGAAAGGCAGTGCCAAAGAATGCTCAAACCTACCGCACAAATGCACTCAATCTCACACGCTAGTAAAGTAATGCTTAAAATTCTCCAAGCCAGGCTTCAGCAATATGTGAACCGTGAACTTCCAGATGTTCAAGCTGGTTTTAGAAAAGACAGAGGAACCAGAGATCAAATTGCCAACATCCACTGGATCATTGAAAAAGTAAGAGAGTTCCAGAAAAAACATCTATTTCTGCTTTATTGACTATGCCAAAGGCTTTGACTGTGTGGATCGCCATAAACTGTGGCAAACTCTGAAAGAGATGGGAATACCAGACCACCTGACCTGCCTCTTGAGAAACCTGTATGCAGGTTAGAAAGCAACAGTTAGAACTGGACATGGAAGAACAGACTGGTTCCAAATAGGAAAAGGAGTACGTCAAGGCTGTATATTGTCACCCTGCTTATTTAACTTATATGCAGAGTACATCATGAGAAATGCTGAACTGGAAGAAACACAAGCTGGAATCAAGATTGCCGGGAGAAATATCAATAACCTCAGATATGCAGATGACACCACCCTTATGGCAGAAAGTGAAGAACTAAAGAGCCTCTTGAAGGTGAAAGAGTAGAGTGAAAAAGTTGGCTTAAAGCTCAATATTCAAAACGAAGACCATGGCATCCGGTCCCATCACTTCGTGGCAAATACATGGGGAAACAGTGGCTGACTTTATTTTTCCGAGCTCCAAAATCACTGCAGATGATGATTGCAGCCATGCAATTAAAAGACACTTACTCCTTGGAAGGAAAGTTATGAACAAGCTACACAGCATATTAAAAAGCAGAGACATTACTTTGTCAACAAAGGTCCGCCTCGTCAAGGCTATGGTTTTCCCGGTGGTCATGTATGGATGTGAGAGTTGGACTATAAAGAAAGCTGAGCGCCCAAGAATTGATGCTTTTTAATTGTGGTGTTGGACAAGGCTCTTGAGAGTCTCTTGGACTGCAAGGAGATCCAACCAGTCCATCCTAAAGGAAATCAGTCCTTTATATTCATTGGAAGGACTGATGCTGAAGCTGAAACTCCAATATTTTGGCCACCTGATGCGAAGAGCTGACTCATCTGAAAAGACCCTGATGCTGGGAAGGATTGAAGGCAGGAGGAAAAGGGGAACGACAGAGAATGAGATGGTTGGATGGCATCACCGACTCAATGGACATGGGTTTGGGTGACATCCGGGAGTTGGTGATGGACAGGGAGGCCTGGTGTGCTGCGGTTCATGGGGTCGCAGAGTCGGACACGAATGAACTGAACTGAGCCCCCACACATCCCCAGAGCAGAATTCAGGATCCGCAGGCGACCTATGTGGACCCCCCAGGAGCACAGTCGAGCCACCAGCGTACACTTCAGAGCCGTGGAGCGGGTGCGGAGCCCGAAACACGGTTTAGGGTACCCCCTCGGGTCAGATTCCAGGCCCCAAGGCAGGAGCTGGGACCTCCGGGTTAGGGGGCGCACTCGGACGCGCAAGGCAGAGCTCCCGGCTCCCGAGGGCAGAACTGGACCCGCAAGCCCAGACCGCCGGCCCCGCGCGGAGGCTTGTAGTGGGGCCCGGCTTGGGTGCGCGGCGCGGCTCGGTTCCGGCGCTACACGCCTGGGGAGGTGGCCGCGAGCATCCCCAACAGAGAAAGGCGCGTGCCTGGCGGCACCGCCCGGACCCGCCTCCTGGCCGAGTCTCGCGCACAGCAATCAGGCTGCGGCGGCGAGTGCCCGGCGACCAATGGGCAGCCTGTAAGAGAGCTGTGTCCGCCTCAAAGCCCCGCTCTGTTTACCCGGGTGGCCAATGGGCAGCCGGCAAGGAAGGAGGCCCCGCCCTATTGGCCCGGGTGACCGACGGCCGCGGGCTAGGGAGCTAGCTCCGCCCCGGAGGCCCCGCCCCGTTGCGCAGAGGTGCGCGGGATGTGGGCCTTGCGGGCCGCGGGCCGCGGGGGCGCCTGGCTCTCTCGCGCGGTTCGCGGCTGCCGGCCCCCGAGGGCCGCGCTGCTGCCGCCGCCGCCGCCCCGCCCCGAGCGCGCCCTCGCCGCCGTCCGCGGGTGCCTGGGGTGCTCGGCGGGGAGGGAGGGTGGAGGGGGCGGCCCACGTGTGGATGGCCAGAGAAGCCGGGCTGACGGGGAGGAGGAGCCCGAAGATGCGGAGGAGGAGGAAGACGAGGAGGCGCTTCTGAGGAGGGACCCGCTGCTGCCCGCGGGGACACAGCGCGTGTGCCTGGTTCATCCTGAGGTCAAGTGGGGGCCCGGGAAGCCGCAGGGGACCCGAGGTGACGGAGAGCGCGGGGCCAGGCGGGTACGAGGGCGGGATCGGGCGGAGCCATAAGGCTCGAGCTTAAGGGGCGGGGAAGCCGCTGCTTCGGAGGCGGGGCTTCTGGGGTCGGGACTCGCGGGCTGGAGCTCATAGGTCGGGGACGCCAGAGGCGGGGCTTCTGGGGTTGGACCTCGATGGCCGGAGCTCATAGGTCGGGGCGTCTGGGGGCGGGGCTCCGGAGGCGGGGTTTCCGGGGCCTGCCTCCGACGCTGCAGCCCATTAGGTGGGGCTTCGGAGGCTGAACCGTCTACGCCCTCGCTGGCTCCGGGAGCCGCGTCCTCCTCCCCACAATGGGCCTCGAAACCCTCGTTCTGGGCACGGGCTCCCTCCTGCTTTGTGCGTAGCGAGCCCCTTTCCCTTTGAGCCACTCCGGGGTGTCGCTATGCCCTACTCCCCCGGGGCCTCCCCATCCATAATGCAAACGATCCCAGCAACTCACGCGGGGTGCACGCGGGGTGCCCCTCAGCTTTAAGCCTTTTATGGACCCGCTTTCTCTCTGTGCCGCTGAGTACTAAGCCCGGAGATGGTGCACAAGCTTCTGTAGCAGAAACGGGAAACGGCTGAGCGCTGAGCGGCGGGGCGGGGGCGCTTGTGGTCGCAGGGTGGAGGGGACGGGCTCCGGAGAGAGGCTGACCTCCCTTGAGGCTCTGGCCACTGAGCTTCACGTCTCACCGGAAAACAGCCAGGGCCCCGCACAGCTGTGCTCCCGGCCATCGCCCCCAGGCTCTCAGCCCCTCTAGACCTGCGCCAGCCCAGTCCACCCCGTCAGGGCTCAGAGCCACGTGGTGGCACCACTGCCCACGTGTCTGTTGTCCATCAGCTGCCCTGCGAGGGACCGGCCAGAGGAGAGACGAGGACAGGGCAGGTCCTGATCGCCTTTGATCCACGGCCTGTGTCCCCACTCCTCCTGACTCTTGTCCTGGGTGGGCCCTGCCTCCCGCCGCCCCCATTATTCTGACTCCTCAGGGCCACAGACCCTGGGTGGGCGCCTCCTTGCTCATGATGGGCTCGGCAAGGGCGGCCACTGAGGGAGGCTGGAACTAGGCTCTGGTCACCCAGGACATGACACCCTCCGAGAACGGGACTCAGCCCACCCCACATACAGGACGGCCGGCTCTGCGGGCCCTGGGAGCTTCATGCGAGATGCTGTCTAGTGGGTCACAAAGGACCCTGAGTCCCCACGGGGCAGACCTGCCAGATTCCAACAGGGGGGGGGGGGGGGGGGGGCTGTCCCTGTGTCTCCTGCTCAGCTCTGGCTCCCCTCCCCTCCCCTCCCCTGTAACCCTCCCCTTCCCTCCCCTCCCCACCTCTTCCCTCCCCGATCCTCTGTCCCACTCCTGACCATCCACCCAGAACAGATCTCCACTTCACGGAAATGCCCATTCGGGTGCTTTCTGGGAATCCTCGTGTGGCCAGGAAGCAGGAAGCCATCCCAGCCTGGGGGCATGTGGGCCAGGACCCTGGGCAGGGCTGACCCTCCCGGAAGTGGCCCTCACCCTCACACCGGCCCATCTCTCCCCTAAGCCGAGTGGCAGGTGGCGGAGGCCCGAGCGCTGGTGTGCACGCTGGACGGCTGGTCGGTGGTGGACACGATGGTGTTACCCACCAAGACGCCACACAAGAAGCTCATCTTCGGCAGAGGGACCTTGGAGCAGCTTACGGGTGAGTCCACCGTATGTGTCACAGCCCCTCCTAGGGTGGCGCGAACTCCACCGTCCCTCTGGGCCTCATGGCACGTGGTTCATGCCATCCAACCATCTCATTCTCTGTCGTCCCCTTCTTTCCCGCCCTCGATCTTTCTCAGCATCAGGGTCTTTTCCAATAAGTTGGTTCTTGGCATCAGGTGGCTAGAGTAGTGGAGCTTCAGCTTCAGCAGGTATGAGACCTGTTTTCCTGGAAATGGACTGTAGCCTGGTCCTCCCTGACCCGTGCTCCACGCTCCCTGAATACTGTGCTCGGAGACCCAGGGGAAGTCCGGGGGACACAGCCGATCAAAGTGTAGGGTCGCTCCCCAGACGTACGTTGTGGGCGCACCAGCCTCTGACCGGGGGTTCTCTTTTCCTAGAGAGGATCAGAGGGTCCCCGGAAATCACCGCAGTGTTTCTGAACGTGGAGAGGCTGGCCACGCCCACCAAGGTAACGCGAAGCAGCCGGTCAGTACGTCTCCAGGGACCTGGGCTCATGGCTCATCCCCTCCCTCCCTCGCTCTCTGTTTTTCCTAGAAAGACCTAGAAGCTGCCTGGCGCGTGCCGGTGTTTGACCGGTTCACCGTGGTTCTTCACATTTTCCGCTGCAACGCCCGCACCAAGGAGGCGCGACTGCAGGTGGCGCTGGCCGAGCTCCCTCTGCTCAGGTGCGAGCAGGGCCCGGGCCGGTGCAGACGGACCCCCACCAGCACCGGGACCCTCTCTAGGCACCCCCAACCGGGACTTTCTCTAGGGACCCCCTCCACCGAGACCCTCTCTAGGGACCCCCCTCCACTGGGACTCTCTCTGGGGACCCCCAACCGGGACCTTCTCTAGGGACCCCCCTCCACCGGGACCCTCTCTAGGGACCCCCTCCACCGGGACCCTCTCTAGGGACCCCCAACCGAGACCCTCTCTAGGGACCCACCTCCACCGAGACCCTCTCTAGGGACCCCCAACCGGGACCTTCTCTAGCGACCCCCCTCCACTGAGACCTTCTCTAGGGACCCCCAACCGGGACCTTCTCTAGGGACTCCCCCTCCACCAAGACCCTCTCTAGGGACCCCCCTCCACCGAGACCCTCTCTAGGGAACCCCCTCCACTGAGACCTTCTGTAGGGACCCCCAACCGAGACCCTCTCTAGGGACCCACCTCCACCGAGACCCTCTCTAGGAACCCCCAACCAGGACCTTCTCTAGGGACCCCCTCCACCGAGACCCTCTCTAGGGACCCCCCTCCACTGGGACCCTCTCTAGGGACCCCCCTCCACCGGGACCCTCTCTAGGGACCCCCTCCACCGGGACCCTCCACCGAGACCCTCTCTAGGGACCCCCAACCGGGACCTTCTCTAGGGACCCTCCTCCACCGAGACCCTCTCTAGGGAACCCCCTCCACTGAGACCTTCTGTAGGGACCCCCAACCGAGACCCTCTCTAGGGACCCACCTCCACCGAGACCCTCTCTAGGAACCCCCAACCAGGACCTTCTCTAGGGACCCCCTCCACCGAGACCCTCTCTAGGGACCCCCCTCCACTGGGACCCTCTCTAGGGACCCCCAACCGGGACCCTCTCTAGGGACCCGCCTCCACCGGGACCCTCTCTAGGGACCCCCCTCCACCGGGACCCTCTCTAGGGACCCCCCTCCACCGGGACCCTCTCTAGGGACCCCCCTCCACCGGGACCCTCTCTAGGGACCCCCCTCCACCGGGACCCTCTCTAGGGACCCTCCTCCACCGGGACCCTCTCTAGGGAACCCCCAATCAGGACCTTCTCTAGGGACCCCCCTCCACTGAGACCTTCTCTAGGGACCCCCAACCGAGACCCTCTCTAGGGACCCACCTCCACCAAGACCCTCTCTAGGAACCCCCAACCAGGACCTTCTCTAGGGACCCCCCTCCACCGGGACCCTCTCTAGGGACCCCCTCCACCGGGACCCTCTCTAGGGACCCACCTCCACCGAGACCCTCTCTAGGGACCCCCCTCCACCGAGACCCTCTCGAGGGAACCCCCAATCAGGACCTTCTCTAGGGACCCCCTCCACTGAGACCTTCTCTAGGGATCCCCAACCGAGACCCTCTCTAGGGACCCACCTCCACCGAGACCCTCTCTAGGGACCCCCCTCCACTGGGACCCTCTCTAGGGACCCCCAACCGGGACCTTCTCTAGGGGGACCCTTTCTAGGGACCCCCCTCCACCGGGACCCTCTCTAGGGACCCCCAACCGAGACCCTCTCTAGTGACCCACCTCCACCGAGACCCTCTCTAGGGACCCCCAACCGGGACCTTCTCTAGCGACCCCCCTCCACTGAGACCTTCTCTAGGGACCCCCAACCGGGACCTTCTCTAGGGACTCCCCCCTCCACCAAGACCCTCTCTAGGGACCCCCCTCCACCGAGACCCTCTCTAGGGACCCCCAACCGGAACCTTCTCTAGGGACCCCCCCTCCACCGAGACCCTCTCTAGGGACCCCCAACCGGGACCTTCTCTAGGGACCCACCTCCACCGAGACCCTCTCTAGGGACCCCCAACCGGGACCTTCTCTAGCGACCCCCCTCCACCGAGACCCTCTCTAGGGACCCCCAACCGGGACTTTCTCTAGGGACCCCCAGCCGGGACCTTCTCTAGGGAGCCCTCCCAGGACTTTCTCTAGTTTTCATGTATCTAGACATGTTGCTGGAGAAGGCAATGGCACCCCACTCCAGTACTCTTGCCTGGAAAACCCCATGGACGGAGGAGCCTGGTAGGCTGCAGTCCATGAGGTCACTAAGAGTTGGACACGACTGAGCGACTTCACTTTGACTTTTCACTTTCATGCATTGGAGAAGGAAATGGCAACCCACTCCAGTATTCTTGCCTGGAGAATCCCAGGGATGGGGGAGCCTGCTGGGCTGCCATCTATGGGGTCGCACAGAGTCGGACACGACTGAAGTGACTTAGCAGCAGCAGCAGCAGCAGACATGTTGTCAGGCATGCTGAGGGTGGGATGTGGTGGATAGGGCTTCAAGCTTGTGGCCGCGGGTCCCATCTGTACGCGAGCAGAGACATGTCACCCAGGGAGGGGCCCTCTTTCCTCGCCCGTGATAGCCCACATCAGAGGGAGCTCCCAGCGATCCCTCCTCCAGGAACCCCCCCCCACCCTGGCCCCCTGCTCTGTCCTCAACCCACGTCCTGTGGTGGATGCACATGTCTGCCCGTCTGCTGAGCCATCCCGTTTCCAGCTAGGTCCCACGTGAAGAGCAATGTTGCCCACCTGGGTGGACGCGAACGGAGCTCTCGCTACACCATGGGGTCAGGTACGTGTCTGAGGTGTCCTCACTAGGTGTGCAGAAGGGGGTTGTTATCATGACCACCACCCCTACAAAGGGGACAGTGTCCTGCACAAGTCCTCAGAGGGCCTCTCTACGGTTGCATTCAAAAAGGGTGGGTATCAAGGGGCCCCAGAGCTGAGCTCCATCCAGAGGCCAGGGGAGTGTCCTTCCCACCTCCTCCAGCTTCTGGGGCCTCCAGGCGTCTATCCCTAGGCTGGTGGCCGCCTCCCTCCCGTCTCTGCCTCCATGTGGCTTCTCCTCTGTATCTGTGTCTTACACGGACTCTGTCCTTGGGTTTATAGCTGCCCCTACCTCAGGTCCTTCACTTCATCCCCTCTGCAGAGACCCCATTTCCAAATACATCATGAGAAACGCTGGACTGGAAGAAACACGAGCTGGAATCAAGATTGCTGGGAGAAATATCAGTAACCTCAGATATGCAGATGACACCACCCTTATGGCAGAAGGTGAAGAGGAACTAAAAAGCCTCTTGATGAAAGTGAAAGTGGAGAGTAAAAAACTTGACTTAAAACTCAACATTCAGAAAACTAAGATCATGGCCTCCGGTCCCATCACTTCATGGGAAATAGATGGGGAAACAGTGGAAACAGTGTCAGACTTTATTTTTCTGGGCTCCAAAATCACTGCAGATGGTGACTGCAGCCATGAAATTAAAAGACGCTTACTCCTTGGAAGGAAAGTTATGACCAACCTAGATAGCATATTCAAAAGCAGAGACATTACTTTGCCAATACAGGTCCGTCTAGTCAAGGCTGTGGTTTTCCCAGTGGTCATGTATGGATGTGCGAGTTGAACTGTGAAAAGGCTGAGTGCCGAAGAATTGATGCTTTTGAACTGTGGTGTTGGAGAAGGCTCTTGAGAGTCCCTTGGACTGCAAGGAGATCCAACCAGTCCATTCTGAAGATCAGCCCTGGGATTTCTTTGGAAGGAATGATGCTGAAGCTGAAACTCCAGTACTTTGGCCACCTCATGCAAAGAGTTGACTCATTGGAAAAGACTCTGATGCTGGGAGGGATTGGGGGCAGGAAGAGAAGGGGACGACAGAGGATGAGATGGCTGGATGGCATCACTGACTCGATGGACGTGAATCTGGGTGAACTCCGGGAGTTGGTGATGGACAGGGAGGCCTGGCATGCTGTGATTGATGGGATCGCAAAGAGTCGGACACGACTGAGCAACTGATCTGATCTGATCTGTAGGTCCTAGGTGTGAGGACGTGGATGCATCTCTGGGGCACCGCTCAGCCCACTGTGGCCATCATGTGGACTCTCCCCTCGGCCTTTCCTTCTCAGGGATAAGGGGGAGCCCAGGTGACCCCAAAGGGCAGTAGGGCCGGGGCAAGGCCGCCTTCCTCCGGACAGAGCCGTCTCCCAACAGGAGGTGCCAAGGCTGTGCCTGGGGAGCAGGCTAGGGGGTTTTGTCCCCGAGGTCCTGACACCTGTCAGACCCCCACAGGCCCCACCTCCTCCCCTCCGCCCGCCCCCACCCCCCTCCCCCCAGCTCTTGCCCCCTTTCTACCCTGGGCCTGCTCGCTGACTCGCCGTCTTGGGTGTTTTTAGGGGAGTCCTTCCTGCAGTTGCAGCAGCGTCTCCTGAGAGACAGGGAAGCCAAGATCCAGAAGGCCCTGGAGAGACTCCGCCGCAAGAGGCGCCTTCTGGGGCAGCAGCGTAGGCGGAAGGAGTTCCCCGTGGTCTCTGTAGTGGGATACACGAACTGTGGTGAGGGGCGGGTCAGGGGTTGGGGCCTGAGCAGGGCTAGGGTCAGGGGCCCTCCCCAGGGAGCAGCTGGTGGGCGGAGCCTCCTGGGCTGGGCCTGTCTTGGTGGGTGGGGCCTCGCTGGGGCGGGGCTTGTGGATGGACCCGCCTTGGGGCCAGGGTTGTGGGTGATCTCCCTCAAGCTGCACTGGTAGGCGGGGCCTCCCTGGGGCAGGGCTGGGTGGGCCTGTGTCTACATTCCCACCCCATGGCAGGCACATGGCATCCGTCCAACTGTACCGTCACGCTTCTGTATGAGGACACCCACATGACAACTCATGGTCCAGGACACCTCCCTTTGTCACCAGGGACGCCTCCCCATCTCACACACACGTGACCACTGTCTACACCATGCCCCTTGTCTGTCTACATTAACGTCCCACCCAGGCCCAATCTATCTTACCCCGAATCCTGGACAACAGCTGCTGTGTTCTTCAATGACCCGTGCCTGGCGTCAGGGCCCTGCAGAGAACTCCAGGCTCAGACACCCTCCCCGCTCCCATCCCACCGTCCATTAGCCCAAGCTCAGAAGTGGACGCTAGGGGACCCGAGACAGCCTGAGCCGCATGTCCCCTTGTCCCCGACTTGCAGGGAAAACCACGCTGATCAAGGCCCTGACCGGGGATGCCGCCATACAGCCCAGGGATCAGCTGTTCGCAACTCTCGACGTCACGGCCCACGCGGGGCGGCTGCCCTCCGCACTGACGGTCCTCTACATGGACACCATCGGCTTTCTCTCCCAGCTGCCCCACAGCCTGGTCGAGTCCTTCTCGGCCACCCTGCAGGACGTGGCCCATTCGGTGAGTGGGGAGAGCCAGGGCGGTTCCCCCTCAGACACCAGACGGGGAGGGGAGGTGGTTCGCTCCTAACGACAGCACAGGGCTGTTTCCCCTTATACGGGATATCACAGGGACGAGATCCTCTCAAGCCCCTCCACTCAGGGAGCTGGGCCTGACTATACAATTTTAAGTTTTGTTTTTTATTTATTAACATTTATTTTTGGCTGTGCTGGGTCTTCATTGCTGTTTGGGCTTTCTCTAGTTGTGGCTTGTGGGGTGCTTCTCTGTAATTGTGGCGGGTGGGGCTTCTCTCTCTGGTTGCGGCGGGTGGGGCATCTCTCTCTGGTTGCGGCGGGTGGGGCGTCTGTCTCTCTGGTTGCGGCGGGAGGGGCGTCTTTCTGGTTGTGGCGGGTGGGACGTCTGTTTCTCTGGTTGCGGCGGGTGGGGTGTCTGTCTTTCTGGTTGTGGCGGGTGGGGCGTCTGTCTCTGGTTGCGGCGGGTGGGACGTCTGTCTCTCTGCGGCGGGTGGGGCGTCTGTCTCTGGTTGCGGCGGGAGGGGCGTCTTTCTCTCTGGTTGTGGCGGGTGGGGCGTCTGTCTCTCTGGTTGCGGCGGGTGGGGCGTCTGTCTTTCTGGTTGTGGCGGGTGGGACGTCTGTCTCTCTGGTTGCGGCGGGTGGGACGTCTGTCTCTCTGCGGCGGGTGGGGCGTCTGTCTCTCTGGTTGCGGCGGGTGGGGCGTCTGTCTCTCTGGTTGCGGCAGGTGGGGCGTCTCTCTCTGGTTGCGGCGGGTGGGGCGTCTGTCTCTCTGGTTGCGGCAGGTGGGGCGTCTCTCTCTGGTTGCGGCGGGTGGGGCGTATGTCTCTCTGGTTGCAGCGGGTGGGGCGTCTGTCTCTCTGCGGCATGTGGGGCGTCTCTCTGGTTGAGGCGGGTGGGGCGTCTCTCTGGTTGTGGCGGGTGGGGCGTCTGTCTCTGGTTGCGGCGGGTGGGGCGTCTCTCTGGTTGTGGCGGGTGGGGCGTCTCTCTCTGGTTGTGGCGGGTGGGGCGTCTGTCTCTCTGGTTGTGGCGGGTGGGGCGTCTGTCTGGTTGTGGCGGGTGGGGCGTCTGTCTCTCTGGTTGCGGCGGGTGGGGCGTCTCTCTGGTTGCGGCGGGTGGGCCGTCTGTCTCTCTGGTTGCGGCGGGTGGGGCGTCTCTCTCTCTGGTTGCGGCGAGTGGGGCTTTTCTCTCTCTGGTTGTGGCGGGTGGGGCGTCTGTCTCTCTGCGGCATGTGGGGCGCTCTCTCTCTGGTTGCGGCGGGTGGGCCGTCTGTCTCTCTGGTTGCGGCGGGTGGGGCGTCTGTCTCTGGTTGCGGCGAGTGGGGCTTTTCTCTCTCTGGTTGCAGCGGGTGGGGCGTCTGTCTCTGGTTGCGGCGGGTGGGGCGTCTGTCTCTCTGGTTGCGGCGAGTGGGGCTTCTCTCTCTCTGGTTGCAGCGGGTGGGGCGTCTGTCTCTCTGGTTCTCGCGGGTGGGGCGTCTGTCTCTCTGGTTGCGGTGAGTGGGGCTTCTCTCTCTGGCTGCGGCGGGTGGGGCGTCTCTCTCTCTGGTTGCGGCGGGTGGGGCGTATGTCTCTCTGGTTGCGGTGAGTGGGGCTTCTCTCTCTGGTTGTGGCGGGTGGGCCGTCTGTCTCTCTGGTTGCGGCGTGTGGGGCTTCTCTCTCTGGTTGCGGCGGGTGGGCCGTCTGTCTCTGGTTGCGGCGGGTGGGGCGTCTGTCTCTGGTTGCGGCGAGTGGGACTTCTCTCTGGTTGCGGCGTGTGGGGCTTCTCTCTCTGGTTGCGGTGGGTGGGCCGTCTGTCCCTGGTTGCGGCGGGTGGGGCGTCTGTCTCTGGTTGCGGCGAGTGGGGCTTCTCTCTGGTTGCGGCGGGAGGGGCGTCTGTCTCTCTGGTTGCGGCGGGTGGGGCGTCTCTCTCTGGTTGCGGCGGGAGGGGCGTCTGTCTCTCTGGTTGCGGCGGGTGGGGCGTCTCTCTGGTTGCGGCGGGAGGGGCGTCTGTCTCTCTGGTTGCGGCGGGTGGGGCGTCTGTCTCTCTGGTTGCGGTGAGTGGGGCTTCTCTCTCTGGCTGCGGCGGGTGGGGCCTCTCTCTCTGGTTGCGGCGGGTGGGGCGTATGTCTCTCTGGTTGCGGTGAGTGGGGCTTCTCTCTCTGGTTGTGGCGGGTGGGCCGTCTGTCTCTCTGGTTGCGGCGTGTGGGGCTTCTCTCTCTGGTTGCGGCGGGTGGGCCGTCTGTCTCTGGTTGCGGCGGGTGGGGCGTCTGTCTCTGGTTGCGGCGAGTGGGACTTCTCTCTGGTTGCGGCGTGTGGGGCTTCTCTCTCTGGTTGCGGTGGGTGGGCCGTCTGTCCCTGGTTGCGGCGGGTGGGGCGTCTGTCTCTGGTTGCGGCGAGTGGGGCTTCTCTCTGGTTGCGGCGGGAGGGGCGTCTGTCTCTCTGGTTGCGGCGGGTGGGGCGTCTCTCTCTGGTTGCGGCGGGAGGGGCGTCTGTCTCTCTGGTTGCGGCGGGTGGGGCGTCTCTCTGGTTGCGGCGGGAGGGGCGTCTGTCTCTCTGGTTGCGGCGGGTGGGGCGTCTCTCTGGTTGTGGCGGGTGGGGCGTCTCTCTCTCTGGTTGTGGCGGGTGGGGCGTCTCTCTCTCTGGTTGCGGCGGGTGGGGCGTCTGTCTCTGGTTGCGGCGGGAGGGGCGTCTTTCTCTCTGGTTGTGGCGGGTGGGGCGTCTCTCTCTCTGGTTGTGGCGGGTGGGGCGTCTCTCTCTCTGGTTGCGGCGGGTGGGGCGTCTGTCTCTGGTTGCGGCGGGAGGGGCGTCTCTCTCTCTGGTTGTGGCCGGTGGGGCGTCTCTCTCTCTGGTTGTGGCGGGTGGGGCGTCTCTCTCTGGTTGCGGCGGGTGGGGCGTCTGTCTCTCTGGTTGCGGCAGGTGGGACGTCTCTCTGGTTGTGGCGGGTGGGGCGTCTGTCTCTCTGGTTGTGGCGGGTGGGGCGTCTGTCTCTCTGGTTGCGGCGGGTGGGACGTCTCTCTGGTTGTGGCGGGTGGGGCGTCTGTCTCTCTGGTTGTGGCGGGTGGGGCGTCTGTCTCTCTGGTTGCAGCGGGTGGGACGTCTCTCTGGTTGAGGCCGGTGGGGCGTCTGTCTCTCTGGTTGTGGCGGGTGGGGCGTCTCTCTCTCTGGTTGCGGTGGGTGGGGCGTCTCTCTCTGGTTGCGGCGGGTGGGGCGTCTGTCTCTCTGGTTGCGGCAGGTGGGGACGTCTCTCTGGTTGTGGCGGGTGGGGCGTCTGTCTCTCTGGTTGCAGCGGGTGGGACGTCTCTCTGGTTGAGGCGGGTGGGGCGTCTGTCTCTCTGGTTGTGGCGGGTGGGGCGTCTGTCTCTGGGGCATGTGGGGCGTCTCTCTCTCTGGTTGCGGCGGGTGAGGCGTCTCTCTGGTTGCGGCGGGTGGGCCGTCTGTCTCTCTGGTTGCGGCAGGTGGGGCGTCTGTCTCTCTGGTTGCGGCGAGTGGGGCTTTTCTCTCTCTGGTTGCGGCGGGTGGGGCGTCTGTCTCTCTGGTTCTGGCGGGTGGGGCGTCTGTCTCTCTGGTTGCGGCGGGTGGGCCGTCTGTCTCTGGTTGCGGCGGGTGGGGCGTCTGTCTCTCTGGTTCTGGCGGGTGGGGCGTCTGTCTCTCTGGTTGCGGTGAGTGGGGCTTCTCTCTCTGGTTGCGGCGGGTGGGCCATCTGTCTCTGGTTGCGGCGGGTGGGGCGTCTGTCTCTCTGGTTGCGGCGAGTGGGGCTTCTCTCTGGTTGCGGCGGGTGGGGCGTCTGTCTCTGGTTGCGGCAGGTGGGGCGCCTCTCTATGGTTGCAGCGGGTGGGGCGTCTGTCTCTCTCTCTGGTTGTGGCTGGTGGGGGTCTCTCTCTCTCTCTGGTTGCGGCGGGTGGGCCGTCTGTCTCTGGTTGCGGCGGGTGGGGCGCCTCTCTCTGGTTGCAGCGGGTGGGGCGTCTGTCTCTCTCTCTGGTTGTGGCTGGTGGGGCGTCTCTCTCTCTCTCTGGTTGCGACGGGTGGGGCGTCTGTCTCTCTAGTTGCGGCGGGTGGGGCGTCTCTCTCTCTGGTTGTGGCGGGTGGGGCGTCTGTCTCTCTGGTTGCAGAGGGTGGGGAGTCTGTTTCTATGGTTGCGGCGAGTGGGGCGTCTCTCTGGTTGCGGCGGGTGGGGCGCCTCTGTCTGGTTGCGGTGGGTGGGGCGTCTCTCTCTGGTTGTGGTGCCCGGTTTTCTCGTTTTGGCGGTTTCTCTTGTTGCCGAGCGGGGGCTCTAGCCTGCGGCGGTCGGCTGTTGCAGTGTGCCAGCTCATTAGTTGTGACGCACCGGCTTAGCTGTTCCTCTGAATGTGGGATCTTCCTGGCCCAGGCATTGAACCCACATCTCTTGCATCGGCAGATGGATTTCTTACCACTTGCCAGGAAGGTGACCAGGGAAGCCCTACAACTGTAATTTTTCTGAAGGAGATGCTAATGAAGAGGCGTTTCCCTTTCTGTGTTGGCCGTATCCGGGGCCCAGAGACGGTGAACCCCAACAGAGCCTGGCGTTTACTCAGCAGGGGGCGGCAGGGCCCAGGGACAGGCACCCCGGACCGTCTAGGGCACAGCAGCGGAGACTGAGGGCGCCGTGCAGCTGTCAGCTTCATCCTCCAAGGTTCCTTAAAATGTAAAATTTCTGAAATGAAACCTGAAGTAAAAGAAAATGTATTTCATCAAGAAGAGAACCCAGAAGTGAATCCCTTAAAACCAGACAGAGCACCTCCTTTCCGTGACATAATTACCCTCCGTTGTTACTTTGCTTTTATCTCTATTTTCCCAGTGCATGAGGAACCTGCGTGTAAAACATGAAACAGGGGGAAAGAACTTCTTTAAAATGCGAGCTTGAAGGTTTCACAGAAAAGTGGACCAGCCCAGAGCTTTGAACATGGCACTGTGGCTGGGCTGGCTGGTGGTGGGGGTCAGTGGCCACACCCACGTGCAGCGTCAGTACTGAGGGGCGGGAGACTGGGGCCACAGGTTTGGGGGTGCCAAGCAGTCTCGGGTCCAGGTGCACAGGGAATGGCAGCCTCTACAGAAACCCTAATGAGGGGGCTGGGGGGCTGCGTGCACCACAGAGCCACCCTGTGGTCTCACGTCACACCCACCCCTCGAGGTATAGGCCCCCATGGTGGGGAGCTCTGCCGCCACCGGGAAGAGCAGTGTCCTGGGGCTGGCGGGTCCTCTGGGGCTGGGGGTGGGAGCCCCTGGCCCCAAGATTTGACCACCTGGCCCGACTGGTCCTCAGGATCTGATCGTCCATGTCAGAGATGTGAGCCACCCCGAGACGGAGCTGCAGAAGGCCAGTGTCTTGTCAGCCCTGCGGGGCCTGGGCCTGCCAAACGCCCTCCTGGAGAGCATGGTGGAAGTCCACAACAAGGTGGACCTGGTGCCCGGGTGAGCCCCCTCCCCCAGCCCCTGCAGTGTATGGTGCAGTCCACAAGGAGGCAACCTGGTACCCAGGGTAGCCATCCCCTGCCCCGTACCCCTGAAGTGTATAGTGGAATCCACAATGAGGTGGACCAGATGCCTGGGTGAGCCCCCCCACCCCTGAAGTGTATAGTGGAATCCACAACGAGGTGGACCAGATGCCTGGGTGAGCCCCCCACCCCTGGAGTGTATAGTGGAATCCACAACGAGGTGGACCAGATGCCTGGGTGAGCCCCCCACCCCTGGAGTGTATAGTGGAATCCACAACGAGGTGGACCAGGTGCCCGGGTGAGCCCCCCACCCCTGGAGTGTATAGTGGAATCCACAACGAGGTGGACCAGATGCCTGGGTGAGCCCCCCACCCCTGGAGTGTATAGTGGAATCCACAACGAGGTGGACCAGGTGCCTGGGTGAGCCCCCCACCCCTGAAGTGTATAGTGGAATCCACAACGAGGTGTCCAGGTGCCCGGGTGAGCCCCCCACCCCTGAAGTGTATAGTGGAATCCACAACGAGGTGTCCAGGTGCCCGGGTGAGCCCCCCACCCCTGAAGTGTATAGTGGAATCCACAACGAGGTGGACCAGGTGCCCGGGTGAGCCCCCCACCCCTGGAGTGTATGGTAGAGTCCACAACGAGGTGGACCAGATGCCCGGGTGAGCCCCCCACCCCTGGAGTGTATGGTAGAGTCCACAACGAGGTGAACCAGATGCCTGGGTGAGCCCCCCACCCCTGGAGTGTATAGTGGAATCCACAACGAGGTGGACCAGGTGCCCGGGTGAGCCCCCCACCCCTGGAGTGTATAGTGGAATCCACAACGAGGTGGACCAGGTGCCCGGGTGAGCCCCCCACCCCTGGAGTGTATAGTGGAATCCACAACGAGGTGGACCAGGTGCCCGGGTGAGCCCCCCACCCCTGGAGTGTATGGTAGAGTCCACAACGAGGTGTCCTGGTGCCCGGGTGAGCTCGTCATTGCTAAGCTCGCTGTACCGGCCGCCCGGACAGGTACACACCCGCGGAGCCCGACGTCCTGGCCGTGTCTGCCCTCCTGGGGCTCGGGCTGGATGAGCTGATGGCCAGGGTGGAGGACGCCATCCTGCGAGCCACGGGGAGACGGACCCTCACCCTCCGCGTGCGTCTGGCCGGACCGCAGCTGAGGTGCGTGGGGCGGGCCTGGTTGGAGGGGTGGTAGCGCCACGATCGCTGTGCTGGCTGGGTTGTCATTCATGTTAGCGGGCAAGGCCATGGTGCTGAGCGGCTTTGTCACCCCCATGTCCCCACGCTCACCATGTACGAGCAGGGGTCCGGCCACGTGTCCATGCCTCGAAACGTGGACGGTACTGCCCCCCACCCCCACCCCTAATTACCTCACCCTACCCTGGGAAGGCTGGGTCGGGGTTCAGGCTCGGTCAGGGTCTCCATTCCCATCAATTGCGGCTCCCTCCCGGCACGAGCAGGTGTATGGCCCTGTGTCCACTCGCCAGGACTGTGGGAGATACTGGCCTCCCAATCCCGGGAAGGCTGGGTAGGGGTCCTGGTTGGAGTCTTGGTTCCCACGTCGTGTGTCCCTCCCACTAGTTGTGTCTCCCACCAATCGCATGTCCCTCCCACCAGTTGCGTCTCCCACAAATCACGTCTCCCTCCTATCAGTTGTGTCACTGCCCACGAATAGTCTCCTGCCCACCAATCACATCTCCCTCCCACCAATCACGTGTCCCGCCCCCACCAATCTTGGGACCTGCACCCCCCCCCCCCCCCCCCCGCACCAATGGCGTCTTCCTTGCAGCTGGCTTCACCAGGAAGCTACGGTGCAGGCGGTGGACGTGATCCCCGAGGCCGGGGCTGCGGACGTGAAAGTCATCATCAGTGACTCTGCTTACGGAAGGTTCCGGAAGCTGTTTCCGTGGTGAAAGGATTACCCCCTCCCCAAAGATGATGGCGCTGCACAGTTCAGTCTCAGAGACAAGCACATGCGGTGGGTGTTCGCTCCCAACCCCACCGTCCCCACCCCCGCCAGCCTGGTGGGGACGGGACCCGGTGGGACTCTTGGGTGGTTCTGGGCGACCGTCGGGGCATCTAGGGAGCAGATGTCTGTCCAGGGTGGTTGACCACACCTCAGACAGTAAAAGCTTTGTGCGGTGTGTGTGTGTAAACTAGCCTCTGTATGTTTTGCGCACCGGCTGCCCAGCAGACACCCCGTGAATGCTGCCCTCTAGGTAGGCAGGTCCAGTTTGTGTGTCTGCTGTGTGTCTCACACGGGTCCCATCCAACAGCCTGCCCTGGCACACAGCAGTGTCCAGGGAGTGATTAAAACAAGAACCCAGCAAGCGGGAACTCATTAGCAGGGCCCAGCACACAGAACCCACTGCACAGGTGTTAGGTGTTTTCACCTAAAGGAAAATACAAATTTGGTTTTCTTGTTGACAGCCAGGGTCTGCATGGGGTGGAGAAGCGGGGCTGTGGAGGGGCTGGGAGCAGAGCCCCCTCTCAGAGGGATGAGCAGACCGGGGAGCCACCAGCCAGGGCCTCAGGGCACCTGAGCCTCCGGCCGCTCCCCTTCATTCAGCTCAGCCCCTGCTGGTCTCCATCCTCCTGGGTCTGCTAGGTGGGGTGGACGGGTGCTAACCCTAACCCCAGTGGGTGGTGAGCATGTGAGTTGGGATAAACCCCCAGGCTCCTGGGTCCAGCCCCCCTCAGTGGGCCAGGGCTGCCCTGGGGGTGCCCACGTGGTCCCAGGGTCCCCTCAGTCATGGTCTCTTCCAGGATCCCCATGGCTTGGCCACCCAGTTCCTCCCAGCTCCATTCCCAACTCCTTCCAGTCTGTCGGACACAGGAAGGACAGTGCAGGTCACTTCTGGCCTCTGGTCCCCTCTCCTCCTCCCAGTATTCCCCCACTTGCTCCCCAGGGTCCCCCCAAGTCTTAGTAGCTGTACCCCAAGAACTCAGGGGAGCAGAACTCACCTCAGAGCTGCTGCAGACACAGGCAGGCGACTGCTGGGCCTGACACCCCCGAGGGGCTGAGGGGGTCCCAGGTAGGAGGAGAAGGGTGGGTCTCACAGGGCAGAGGCAGGCAGGGGTTTCATGGGATGAGGGGGGGTCTCAGGATCTCAGGGGGTCCCAAAGAGAGGCTTCAGACTGGCATATGGTGAGAACAGGTATAAGACCACCCAAGTACCCAGACTGTCCTGAGACCCTCCTGCAGACAGGCCCCTGCACCCCCATTGGGGCCCAGGGATACCTGGGGCTTCGAGAACAGGCCTGGCTAGGTGAGTGAGAGGCCATGGTCACAGGAAGAGGAGTGGGGGGTGGCAGCCTCCCAGGGGCGCCCCCGACACCTATATGACGCGGGTGGGTACCAAGATGAATTTTAGAGCCTAGATCCTTCACTGTGTGGGCTAGTGGTTTCTTTTTTAACTTTTTTGTGTTGGGTTTTTGTATTCTGTGTTGGCTGTTTGCTGCTGTGTGGGCTTTTTTCTAGTTGCAGACAGTGGGGGCTACTCTCTAGCTGTGGTGTGCGGGGTTCTCGTTGCCGTGGCTTCTCTTATTGCAGAGCATGGACTCAAGGCGTACAGGCTCCAACAGTCAAGGCTCCAGGTTCCACAGTGCAGAGCTCAGTGGTTGTGGGGCGTGGGCTTAGTTGGACTTACAGGCTCCAACAGTCGAGGCTCCAGGTTCCACAGTGCGGAGCTCAGTGGTTGTGGCACGCATGGGCTTAGTTGGACTTATAGGCTCCAACAGTCGAGGCTCCAGGTTCCACAGTGCAGAGCTCAGTGGTTGTGGGGCGTGGGCTTAGTTGGACTTACAGGCTCCAACAGTCGAGGCTCCAGGTTCCACAGTGCAGAGCTCAGTGGTTGTGGGGCGTGGGCTTAGTTGGACTTATAGGCTCCAACAGTCGAGGCTCCAGGTTCCACAGTGCAGAGCTCAGTGGTTGTGGGGCGTGGGCTTAGTTGGACTTATAGGCTCCAACAGTCGAGGCTCCAGGTTCCACAGTGCAGAGCTCAGTGGTTGTGGGGCGTGGGCTTAGTTGGACTTATAGGCTCCAACAGTCGAGGCTCCAGGTTCCACAGTGCGGAGCTCAGTGGATGTGGGGCGTGGGCTTAGTTGGACTTATAGGCTCCAACAGTCGAGGCTCCAGGTTCCACAGTGCGGAGCTCAGTGGATGTGGGGCGTGGGCTTAGTTGGACTTACAGGCTCCAACAGTCGAGGCTCCAGGTTCCACAGTGCGGAGCTCAGTGGTTGTGGGGCGTGGGCTTAGTTGGACTTACAGGCTCCAACAGTCGAGGCTCCAGGTTCCACAGTGCAGAGCTCAGTGGTTGTGGGGCGTGGGCTTAGTTGGACTTACAGGCTCCAACAGTCGAGGCTCCAGGTTCCACAGTGCAGAGCTCAGTGGTTGTGGGGCGTGGGCTTAGTTGGACTTATAGGCTCCAACAGTCGAGGCTCCAGGTTCCACAGTGCAGAGCTCAGTGGTTGTGGGGCGTGGGCTTAGTTGGACTTAAAGGCTCCAACAGTCGAGGCTCCAGGTTCCACAGTGCAGAGCTCAGTGGATGTGGGGCGTGGGCTTAGTTGGACTTACAGGCTCCAACAGTCGAGGCTCCAGGTTCCACAGTGCGGAGCTCAGTGGTTGTGGGGCGTGGGCTTAGTTGGACTTATAGGCTCCAACAGTCGAGGCTCCAGGTTCCACAGTGCGGAGCTCAGTGGATGTGGGGCGTGGGCTTAGTTGGACTTATAGGCTCCAACAGTCGAGGCTCCAGGTTCCACAGTGCGGAGCTCAGTGGTTGTGGGGCGTGGGCTTAGTTGGACTTACAGGCTCCAACAGTCGAGGCTCCAGGTTCCACAGTGCGGAGCTCAGTGGTTGTGGCGCGCATGGGCTTAGTTGGACTTATAGGCTCCAACAGTCGAGGCTCCAGGTTCCACAGTGCAGAGCTCAGTGGTTGTGGGGCGTGGGCTTAGTTGGACTTATAGGCTCCAACAGTCGAGGCTCCAGGTTCCACAGTGCGGAGCTCAGTGGATGTGGGGCGTGGGCTTAGTTGGACTTATAGGCTCCAACAGTCGAGGCTCCAGGTTCCACAGTGCGGAGCTCAGTGGTTGTGGCGCGTGGGCTTAGTTGCTGCACAGCATGTGGGAAGCTTCCTGGATCAAGGATAGAACTCATGTCTCCTGCATTGGTAGATGATTCACTGAGCTGTCAGGGAAGCCCTGGTTTATTTTCTGACTCAGCAGCCGTGCACTTTGCTCCATTGACCTTGGACTTTCAAGGATACTTCAAGGATTATCATGAAAGTTGGTAGCAACCTCTCGGTTGTCTGGTCACAAAAAGCCACAAACTGCGACTTCCCTGGTGGTCCAGCGGTTAACATTCTGTGCTTCCAATGCATGGGTTGGTGATGCCTTCCAACCGTCTCATCCTCTGCTGCCCCCTTGTCCTCCTGCCCTCCGTCTTTCCCAGCACTGGAGTCTTTTCCAGTGAGTTGGCTCTTTCCATCAGGAGGCCAAAATATTGGAGCTTCAGCATCAGTCTTTCCAATGAGTATTCAGGGTTGATGTCCTCTTAGATTACAGGTTTGATCTCCTTGCTATTCATGGGATTCTCAAGAGTGTTTTCCAGCATCACAGTTCGAAACCATCAATTCTTTGGCACTCAGCCTTCTTTATGATTCCATTCTCACATCTGTACATGACTACCAGAAAAACCATAGCTTTGATTACAGACTGTTGTCAGCAAAGCGATGTCTCTGCTTTTTAGTATTCTATCTAGGTTTGTCATAGTTTTTCTCCCAAGAAGCAAGCATCTTTTAATTTTGTGGCTGCAGTCACCGTCTACAATGATTTTGGAGCCCAAGAAAATGGTCTGTCACTGTTTCCATTGTTTCTCCATCTTTTTGCCATGAAGTGATGGGACCTGATGCCATGATCTTAGTTTTTTGAATGCTGAGTATCAAGCCAGCTTTTTCACTTCTCTCTTTCACCCTCATCAAGAGGCTTTTTAGTTCCTCTTCAGTTTTGATACCATTAGGTGGTATCATCTGCATGTATTATTGCTATTTCTCCCAGTAATCTTGATTCCATCTTGTGCTTCATCCAGCCCATCTATGACGCAGTCTGCATGTAAGTTAAATAAGCAGGGTGACAGTGTACAGTCTTGACATACTCCTTTCCCAATTTTGCACCAGTCTGTTGTTCCATGTACAGTTCTAACGGTTGCTTCTTGACTGCATACAGGTTTCTCAGGAGGCAGGTAAGGTAGTCTGGTATTCCCATCTCTTGAAGAATTCTCCACAGTCGGTTGTGATCCACATAGTCAAAGGCTTTTGTGTAGTCAATGAAGCAGATGTTATATTGGATTTCCCTTTTTCTGTGATCCAACAGATGTTGGCAGTTTGATCTCTGGTTCCTCTGCCTTTTCTATATCAGGCTTATACATCTGGAAGTTCTTGGTTCACATACCATTGAAGCCTAGCTTTAAGGATTTTGAGCATTACCTTGCTAGCATGTGAAATGAATGCGGTTGTGCACTAGTTTGAACATTCTTTGGCATTGCTCTTCTTTGGGATTGAAATGAAAACTGACCTTTTCCAGTCCTGTGGCCACTGCCAAGTTTTCCAAAGTTGCTGGTATATTGAGTGAAGCACTTTAACAGCACCATCTATTAGGATTTGAAATAGCTCAGCTGGAATTCCGTCACCTCCACTAGCTTTGTACTGTTGGTTCCTAAGCTCCACTTGACTGCACTCCAGGATGCCTGGCTCTAGGTGAGTGAGCACACCATCGTGGTCATCCAGGTTATTAAGACCTCTTTTTTTTTACAGTTCTTCTGTGTATTCTTGCCACCTCTTCTTAATCTCTTCTGCTTTAGTTAGGCCCATACCATTTCTGTCCTTTACTGTGCCCGTCTTTGTATGAAATATTCCCTTGGTATCTCCAATTTTTCTTGAAGAGATCTCTAGACTTTCCCATCCTATTGTTTTCCTGTTTCTTTGCTTTATTCCAATCCCTTGTGATTATACAGTGGAAGTGACAAATAGATTCAAGGGCTAGATCTGGCGCACAGAGTACCAGGAGACCTATGGATGGAGGTTCCTAACGTTGTACAGGAGGTGGTGATCAAAAGCATCCACAAGAAAAATAAATGCAAAAAGGCAAAGTGGTTGTCTGAGGAGGCCTTACAAATAGCTGAGAAGAGAAGAGACAGGCAAAGGAGACACAGAAAGATATAGCCACCTGGATGCAGAATTCCAAAGAATAGCAAGGAGAGATAAGAAGGCCTTCTTAAGTGAGCCACCAGGGAAGGCCCTCATCTAATAAAAGGGATTTCTCAGTGGGATCATAATGCACTCAGTCCCCTCCTATGAACAGTGTGTCATACTGCCTCGTCCCCCACCACCCCGACCCAGCTGGGGGTTGTGTCGGCTGCTCTCAGCGCCCAGAGCGGGGGCGTTCCCCAGCCTCTCCCATGGGGAAGCCACAGACCTGAGAACCAGTATGTCTCCTTGGAAGATGTGATTGTACAAATCACGCAGTCGCCTTTAATCATCACCTCACACCCTACATCCGCTGAGAGACACGGAGGACCCTGCCACCCAGCCCCACCTCTGCAGCCACCCACATTCCGTGGATGGATGGATGGATTACCAGCCCCACAGGGATGCCCAGCTCCTCAGCGCACAGTCTGTCAGCCCCGGGTGGCTTCCAGTTAAGGCCGGTGATGTCACAGGATGCAACCAAGGAGCAGCCTCCGGGATGCCTCGCTCCACCCACACGTTGTCTGTCAGCCCCAGGCAGCTTCCGGTTCAGCCCAGTGACGTCACAGGATGCGCCCGAGGAGCAGCCTCCGGGATGCCCCGCTCCACCCACGTGCTGTCTGTCAGCCCCGAAGCAGCTTCTGGTTCAGCCCAATGACGTCGCTAACAAACCCGCTGGCCCCGATGAAGTCACCCGCGATGATGTTGGTGCAGCCAGCAGCTGACCCCGGGCACTGGGCCCGCACCCAGGCGCGCAGGTAGGGGAGCCCACTCAGGGTCAGCCTCTCCAGGGACCAGGCCGGGTGGACGAGGATGAACTCCAGGTTCTCCGTGAGGTTGATGCCGGCTACAAACAGCCCGCCTGGGACAAGAGAGGGGCTTCTGTTCATGGTGCCTGCTCCAGCTGCCCTCCTGTGCGGCCACTAACCCACTGGGTCATGTGGCCAACCACCCCATGTGGTCACCAACTCACATGGTCACCAACCCATGCAGTGACCCCTCTACATGGCCACCCACCCACGTAGTCACCCACCCAGGGGGTCACCCAGCCACGGGGTCAGCAACTCACACAGTCACCCACCCATGTGTTCAGCAACTCAAATCGGTCACCCACCCACATAGTCACCCACCCACAGGGTCAGCAGCCCACAGGTCACTAAGCCACCTGGCCACCAAGCCACGTGTTCACCCACCCACGGAGCCCCTAAGCTGTGAGGTCATGTGGTCACGTGTCCACATGATTACCCACTCACACTGTCATCCACCCATGTGGTCACCCACTCAGGGGATCATCAACTCACACAGTCACCCACCCATGTGGTCAGTAACTCAAACCGGTCACCCACCCACACAGTCACCGACCCACTCGGTCACCAACCCATGTGGTCACCCGCCCACGCGACCAGTCACCCATGGGGTCACCTGCCCATGAGACCACTAACCCATGGGGTCACCTGCCCACGCCGTCACCCCATCCAGACTCTGGCCTCCGCAGCTATCAGAGCTTCAGATGTCTGACAGAGACCAAAGTTCAGACAGCAGGGGCTCACAGGGGTGTTAACTCATGAATTTCTCCTGTTACAGAGGGCAGGCGGGCTGGACAGTGACCCCAAAGATGTCCCCGTCCTGACCCCGTGTGGTGGACACAATAATGTCCGCATGGATGTCCATGTCCTGTCCACATCCTGACCGCCTGTGGTGGACAGAGTAACGTCCCCTAACACGTCCTGTTCCATTTCTCCACTTGGACCCAAAGCCAGCCCCATGCCCTTGGACACTGTGACCAGGTGTCCCGGTGCGAGGCGGCACTCACCTGGGCGGCCGTGGCTCTTCATGAGCTCCAGGTAGTGGATGAGGTCCTGGGGCTTCACCTTGTTCCCCCACCAGTAGGGGATCCCGGGCCACAGTTCCACATGCCGGCTCACGGACGCCTCGTCCTCGTACGACAGGATGACCTGCTGGCCCCGGGACCACAGCTGGCGCAGAGTTGGCACCTCCTGGGGGGATCATCCGGGTGTCCGTGAGATGCGTGCACAGGGGTTACTGGGGTGCTTTGTAACGATGTGTCAGTTATTGGGGGTGTGTGAGAAGCCACAGTGGTGTGTGGATTATTGGGGTGTCTGTCAGCAGTGATGGGCTGGTTATTAAGTTCTCTGTGAGAAGAGATAGTCATGGTGGATTATTGGCGTGTCTGAGTAGAGACGCTGGTGGGTAGATAACTGGGGTGTCTGAATGGAGATGGTGATGGGTGGGTTACTGGGGTGTCGAGCAGTGATTGGTAGATTTTTGGGGTGTTTGAGTGGACACACTGGTGGGTAGATTACTTGAGTGTCTTGAGCAGTGATGGGTGGATTATTGGGGTTCCTGAGTGGAAACAGAGGTGGGTGGATTATTGGGGTTTCTGATAGGAAATGGCAGGTGGGTTACTGGGGCATCTTGAGGAGTGATTGATGGATTTTGGGGGTGTCTGAGTGGAAACCAGGCAGGGTGGATTAATGGGGGTGCCTGTGACCAGTGATGGGCTGGTTACTGGGGTGTTTGAGTAGAGACAGTGGCGGGTGGATTACTGGGCTTCTGTGAGCGGCGTCACCCGGTGCCTGAATCAGCCTCATGCAGCGAGCGGATGGTCCGTGATTACAGTGAAGCGTGGCGCCCCACCACCCCTGCCGCCGAGAGCATGGGGAGCCCGCGGCACCTGCTCACCCCACGGGGACACAGCATGTCCCCAAAGATGTTCTTGATGCAGCCCACCAGGTACTCGTGCAGGTCCTCCGTCATGCCCTCGAAGTTCCTGCACGCCAGGATAACCACCTCCCGGGGGTGGCTCTCCAGCCACTCTGAGATCTCCGTGAGCGTGTCCTGGGCGAGGGTGGTGAGAAGGGCCTTGTGTGAGAGACAAGCACGACCCCAGCACGACCACTGCACAGACGGGTCAGGGGGTCCTGACACACAAAGACACAAAGCAAGGCGCCCGCTCCCAAGGGACCCAGCCTTTCCTGAGTGGCAGCGGGGAGCCATGGGTGTGGGTGTGTGTACACGCTCCTGTACGTACGGGTGCATACGCATGTGTGCATGTGGTTGGGGCCTGTGTGAACAGATATGTGTGTGTGTGTGCACAGCAGCAGGGAGCGTGCGAGGCCAGCAGGGTACCTGCACAGCGAGGCCCAGGGACGGCGTCCCCAGACCCTGAGGGTCGCTGGCGTCTATGGTGGGGGCACAGGGGCCATGGCCAGAGGGAGCCATGAAGTGACTTGGCAGCCGAGAGGACGGACTGGACACAGAAGACGCACTGGGAACCCAGTTTAGCCGAACTGCGGGAGACGCCCCAGAGGCCCCAAAGGCCAGGGCTGCAGGTGTGAGTGCAGCAATGCACGCTGGTCGGGGATTCTGCATGACTGATGCCAGAGGCCAGCCCTCTCCTGCCTGGAGTGGGTGTGTCCGTCCCATTAGGGGTCACCGTCTTCTAACTGGAGTGGACGTGTGTCTATCTGAGTGGACATGTGTCCATCCCCTTAGGAGTCAGCGTCTTCTAACTGCAGTGGACGTGTGTCCATTCTGTTAGGGGTCAGCCTCTCTTGACTGGAGGGGACGTGGGTCCATCTAAGTGGATGTGTGTCTGTCCCCTTAGGGGTAAGCGTCTTCTAACTGAGGTGGATGTGTGTCTGTCTGAGTAGACATGTGTCTGTCCCCTTAGGGGTCAGTGTCTTCTAACCGGGGTGGACGTGTGTCCATCTGAGTGGACGTGTGTCTGTCCCCTTAGGGTTCAGTGTCTTCTGAGATGGACGTGTGTCTGTCTGAGTGGATGTGTGTCTGTCCCCTTAGGGGTCAGCGTCTTCTAACGGGGGTGGATGTGTGTCAGTGTAAGTGGGTGTCTGTCCGCCCCCTTGGGGGTCAGCGTCTTCTAACTGGGGTGGACGTGTGTTGCTCCTTACAGGTCAGCCTCTCCTGCCTGGACCGCACGTGGCTGTCCCTGGCTGGCGGCCCCCTGTCCGTGCGCCCCCACCTCCACGAGGGCCGTCGTGTACACCATGTGGACGAAGTGCAGGTTCCTCTCCGGGCCGTCCTCCATGTGTGCAATCCGCAGGTCCAGGTACCTCACGCCGGCATCCAGCTGCTCCGTGACGCTCAGCACCTGCACAGCGGGGTCAGTGACCAGTGCTGGGCACAGGGCTGCCCCGCCTCGGCCCGTCACCGCCCTCGGGGGCTGGGCCCACGCTGAGGACACCCAGTTGAAGGCCGCGTCGTCTACCGTGAAGTCAGCAGTGTTGGTGCCGCCAGGCTCAGGCCCTGCTTCTGGGAGCGGGGTCTGCAGGGTCACTGGTCACCTGCAGCCACAGATCCCGGGCCCAGACCGTGGCCTTGGGGGTCCCTCCAGCATCCAGCCTCACCCTCCTCCCTGGCAGTCCCTGGGCGGAAGCCCCCAGTGGGTTCACCAGCGCAGGCTCCAGGACACCCCAGCTGGACCCTCGGATGTGAGGACACACGGGAGCCACAGAGGTCTGCCGCCACCCCCACAGAGGCGCTGGGGAAGCAAGGAGGAAGGGGAGGAGGAGAGGGAGAAAGCTCTGCCCGCCGTGTGAATAAGAGGAAAAAGCAGAAAGTAACAGCAACTTAAACAGAAAGAGGAAGTTGCTCAGTCGTGCCCAGCTCTAGGCAGACCCCTCTGTCCATGGGGCTCTCCAGGCAGGATTGCTGGAGTGGGGAGCCTTTCCCTTCTTCAGGGGATATTCCCAACCCAGAGATCAGATCCAGGCCTCCCACATTGCAGGCAGGTTCTTTACCAGCTGACCCACCAGGGACTCTAGGCAGTCCCATGGACTGTAGCCCACAGACCCCTATGTCCATGGGGCTCTCCAGACAGGACCACTGGAGTGGGGAGCCTGTCCCTTCTCCAGGGGATACTCCCAACCCAGAGATCAAATCCAGGCCTCCCACATTGCAGGCAGGTTCTTTACCAGCTGACCCACCAGGGAAGCCCTAATATAAATTAGTAGCAGAAAATGTACTGTGTGCTCTACAAGGAGTCATAATAGAAAAAGAAAAAAATGATAAAAAATTGGAAAGAAATAACAGATGTGCTCTATCCAAAATAAAAGAAGCAAAGACTAATATTAACATAAATTAGTAGTAGAAAATGGTACTGTGTTCTCTACACAGTCATTATGGAAAAAGAAAAATGTCTAAGGATTTAAAAAAAGGGAAAGAAAGCGAGAGTCTCCCTGTATGCAAAATAAAAGAAAAAGTAAAAATGAATATTAACACCACCTAGTACAAAAAACGGTACTGTGTTCTCTACGTGGAGTCGTAATGGACAAAGGAAAAAGTAAAAGGGTAAAAAAATGAGAAAGAAAGTCACAGCCCCCCCATCCAATCCAATATAAAAGAAAAAGCAAAGACTAGTATGAACATTGTCAGCTAGGACTTGCCATCCGCCTCTAAAAGGATTAAGTCAAGGGCTGCTGCAGCCGCTGACCAATACCCCCCGAAAGACCCCCGCCACCGCGCACACCCCAGGCCTCCCTGGCAGCCGGACCACTTGAGACCCTGGCACCAAGGGACCCTCAGAGCAGAGGGCCCCCAGCCCTGCAGGTCTCCCCAGCTCTGGTGGACCCGCCCCTCTGGGTGCCTGACCCAGCAGGAATGAGGCTTGCCCACATTCCAGCCCTTGCTCTCTGCCCCTCAGGTCCCTAGAGCAGGATTTCAGCAACTGGGGACCTCCCAGGAGGAAGTAATTACACGAGGCAAGAGGTGCCTGACAGCCTCTGGTCCCTTGGGGAGGACCAGCCTGGGAGCCGAAAAACCAGGAATGTGAGTGCCCCCCAGGCAGGGTACAAGAAGGCGGGGCCGCCTGCCCCCCAGGTGGGGCGTTCTCTATGCCTCAGCATCCACCCCCGGCTGGCGCATATGCCAGCGACAGGGCAGCTGCCAGTCGGTGCCCCCTCCCCACAGACAGACCCCTCTCCATCCTGCAGTGACTGCCGCCCACGCGGCTTCTCCCCACCCCCTAAACCCTGAGCTGCCTGGGAGGAGCAGTGCAGGGGACGGGAGGGAGTGCCTGTGGCTGATTCTCTGGGACCCCACGGGGTGCGGCCCTCCAGGCTCTCTGTCCATGGGGTTCTCCAGGCCAGCACACTGGAGTGGGTGGCCATTTCCTCCTTCAGGGGATCTTCCCCACCCAGGGATCAAACCTGAGTTTCCTGTATTGCAGGCGGGTTCTTTAGGATCTGAGCCACCAAGGAAGCCTCCCTGGAGGGGGTGTTGCAAACACAAACCCACCTCAGAGGACGTGTGAACTCAGCTACTGCTTATCTGGGAGCAGGAAGGAGCTGTCCTCAGCTGCACAACGGGCGGGACCCTCCCCCTTCCCTCCTCCTCCCCTCCCCCTCCCCCAGCCTCTCTGACTTCTGCCTGTGATGGTTGTAGTCCGCAGGTCGCCCTCTGGCTTCAGGCCGGTCCACAGTAAAGCTCTGTCCTTTGCTACCTTTCTGGGAGGCTCTCTGAGTCGGGAAGATCCCCTGCAAGAGGGCATGGCAACCCACTCCAGTGTCCTCGCCTGGAGAATCCCATGGATGGAGGAGCCTGGTAGACTTCAGTCCATGGGGTTGCAAGGACGCAGACACGACTGAGAATCTGAAGGACAATCGTGCTTTACAGGGGATTTGTTCTCAATTCCTTTTCCCCCACAGGGAAGGGCACAGCCCCACGGGTGACACCAGCGGCTGGAGCTGGGCCGGGCCCGGGCATGCCCGCAGACCCTCACCTGGGTGGTGGACCACTTGAGCACCACGGGCAGGGTGACACACGGCAGCAGTTTGCACAGAAGCTGCAGCAGCCTCGGCTCCTTGCTGGAGATGGGTGACTTCTTGTTCAGGCAGTAGGTCATCGTGTCATGGCTCCCTGCAGGCAAACCAGGCGGGGGACACGTCACCCCCGGGCCTGTCCTGTGTGCCCCCAAGCCGCCCCTCGGGATGCACAGCTGTCGTGCTGCAGGGCACGGAGAATCCTGAGAGTCACATCCACTGGGACCGGGGAACTGAATCCTGTTTCGCAGTGGGGTCTCTGCAGATGCGAGAAAGTGAAGAGCAGTTCCTGTACGGAGGCCCATTTGTGACGGGAAAGGCTTACGATGGCTTTGGATTTCATGGTTTGGTGTTTCCCAGGTGGTGCTCGTGGCAGAGCCTGCCCGCCAGTGCAGGAGATGTGAAAGACGCGGGCGTGGTCCCTGGGGAAGGTCCCCTGCAGGAGGGCGTGGCAGCCCAGTCCAGGATTCTTGCCTGGAGCATCCCACAGACAGAGGAGCCTGGTGGGCGCAGTCCGCGGGGCCACAGGGAGTGTGATGTGAGTGAGCGCAGACAGACCCTCTCTGGTCACAAGTACCTTGAAGGGATTCATAGTGTTTTCAGGCTCTATGATGCCGGTCTCATCTGTTCTTTTTCCTTTTAAATCTGTGTGTCTGTTTCAGAGACGGTGTGGACAGATCCACACCTTAGTCACCTGGGGACATCCAGAAATCCTTCCCTTCCGTCTCTGAACATAGGTTTGGACGAGCTTTATTTCTGTCTCCATTTTTTTTTTTTTTAAATTTATTATCAGGGTCAAGGGATGAGAAGGAGGATTTACAAGTTCACAGTATAATTGATTTGATGCTGTTACAGCAGAGTGGATGGGAGGGTGGATAGATAAGTGGATGGGTGGATGGGTGGATGGATGGTGGGGGTGGGTAGAGGGAGGGATGGATGGGTGGATAGATGGGGGGGTGGTTGGATGGATGATTGGTGGATAGTGAGTGGGTGGGTGGGTGGTTAGATGGATGGATGAGTGGATGGATAGTGAGTGGGTGGGTGGACGGATGGATGAGTGGCTGGGTGGCCGGATGGGTGGGTTCTCAGCATGTGGTCCATGCATACCGTGGTGTGACTCACCATGAAAAGGAGTGAAGCTCTGACACAGGGTACATCGTGGATGGACCTTGAACACATGATGGTCAGTGAGAGAAGCAGATAGAGAAGGACACAGTTTCCATGCCCATTTATAAGAAATGTCCAGAACAGGCACATTTGCAAAGACTGAAGCACGTGAGTGGTTCCTGGGCCTGGGGGAGGGCCTCAGGAGTTCCATGTAAGGAGAGCGGGACCCTCGTGGGTGGAGGCGGCCTGAAAACCCATACGTCCCCTCCTTGCGGGGCCCCCGTGGCCTTGCTCGCGGGAAGCAGCGGAAGGGTGGAGATGGGGTCCGCGGTTCCCTGCCTGCTCCACAGCCGTAGGGAAGGGCCGTGTGGGCCCCCTACCGGGGAGGGTGGGGTGGTGGGCATCAAACCCCAGAGCTGTCGAGAGGGCGAGGAGGAGTCTGAAGCTGCCTTCCGTAGGAAACAGCACTTCCTGTTTGTCCCGCTGTTCGTGTGTGCGCCCGGCGGGCAGTGTCCAGGGTCGCGGCCAGAGGAGTGCGGGTGGAGAACGGCGCGTTTGCACCTTGGGAGGTGAGCAGGCTGGTGCTGGCCGGTGGGGACCCTCCCTGCCTAGGCCCCGGTGGCTGCCCTTCCAATGGCCTGAGCACAGCAGTGTCGCCTTGGAAGTGCCCGCCTGCCTGGGCACCGCTGGGCATCCCCAAGTTGAGATGCCCACCCACGGCTGAGCTTTGCAGCACTTTGCGACCCAACTGGCTGGAGTCAGAGGTTCCTCATTTTAGTTAGATAGTTCCGGTACCACCTACGAGGCGTAAAGTTTAAACTTTGGGCCCTCCGGGCTCAAGTGCAGAAGGTGCTGCACGAGCTCTGATGGAAAACGTGGGTGCGAATGTGAGGAAGCTGAAGTTCCCAGGGGTCCCCGGGAGTAGGACAGTGGCAGAGAAAGAACGACCCCGCCCCGCCCCCGCCCCAGGGCTGGCATGTGTCCTGAAGGCAGGCTCTCGGGGGTTCACGTGCCTCCCCGGTTGAATGGGGATAAAGTGGACTCAGAAGGGAAGGCGCTGGTGTGTGTATGTATGTGTGCACTGTGTGTGCATGTCTCTGTGTGTGCATATGTGTTCGGTGTGTATGTGTGCATGCGCGTGTGTGCGTGTGTGCGTGTGCGTGCATGTGTGTGTGCCTGCATGTGTACATGTTTGGCACTGAGGCTTCGCACACCCGGGACCATCTGGCAGCCGCCTTCCCGCTGAGCCGAGCCCGCGGGGCCTCACCTGGGATGGAGAGCTGGTGCAGCGGCACGTCCCAGAGCCGAGAGCTCAGCGCCGACATCCAGTCCGCGTTCGCATTGGAGGGGCAGGGCAGGCCGCAGAAGGAGCCGGGGGAGCTCACTTGCCCGCCCATCGGAGGCCGAGCTGAGAGATCTTGGGGAGGAAACGGGGCTCTGCAGGAGTTAAAACAGGACCTGCAGAAGGCGCGGTGCTGGCGGCGCGGAGGCGTGGCTCTGAGAAAGGGAACCTGCGGGCTTCTCTCCAAGAGCAAGGATGGGGTGCTGCAGAGGGGAAACAAGCTCTAGAGACAGAAATGGACACAGATGTGAAGAGACACGGGAGGTGAAGTGAGGGTTTGAGGGGGAGCAAGGGAGGAGGGACAGGGACCAACAGACAGACCCCAGCAGCTCAAGCTGTTCTCCCTGCGGCTGGAGCTGGCGACCCCCTCCAGAGGGCCCCCGCCCCCGTGCTCTGCACCAGCCCCCTCCTCTAAGGGGCCCCGGTTGACCCTTCGGGTCTCCAGGAATGGGGGCTTCTGTCCTAGGGGGATGGAGCGCAGGCGCTACATCACACCCCCTTCACGCCCCAGAGGCGCTCTGTCCGTCTGGTGGGTGTTGCTCCAGGAAACGTGACTGGACAGGCTCCCAGGACGGAGCGCCCAGCTGAGCAGCTAAGAAGCTGGGAGCGCCTCCTGTCAGGGTCTGAGTGTCCCTCTCTCCTGTTATGGGTGTGTGTCCCGACAGGGCGGGGACAGGGGAGTAAACACTGGTCCTTACTCCCGTGGGGCCAAGCGCGGCCATCCCGCGATGCAAGGAGACGGTTTAAAACAATCACCTGGAGACACGGACCGGACTTGAGTGGCAGCTGCAGACTCGGCCACCTGCCTGGCCCCTGACGTCGTCCCCTAGCCTCCGTGCCTCGTTTTCCCACCGGGGAGAGCGGACAGAGGCCTCTGCGTGGTGGTGAAAGTGACCCGGGGCTCCAGGAAGCCCCACCCTCCCCCCCATGTCCTGGAAACAGTTTCCACAAAGACCCCTCCCTGTAGAGACTGAGATCCTCATTTCCCTGACCCGGCCACACAGACCAGTCCCTCCCCGGGATCGTCCTTCCCGGCTGACCCGGTCATTCCAGGACCGGTCAGAACATGGGCCTGCGACCCGCTGGTTCCGCCTGCCCAGCCCCAACTGCAGCCACTGTCCCTGCTTGGGCAGAAGCCTCCCCTCACGGCTCCTCCCGAGTCAGGGCCTGTGGTCCACGTCCTATCAGGATTCCTTTCATGGCAAACACATGCCTGGGCCTTTATTCTTGGGTTTACTGCTCTCCACGGACAGGGGTTATCCCTATTCTTAAGGTGCTCTCTCTATAGTAATAGTCCCCTTCTGTTGTCATAGTCCCCCCTCTACAGTAATAGTCCCCTTCTGTTGTCATAGTCCCCTTCTGTTGTCATAGTCCCCCCTCTACAGTAATACTCCCCTTCTGTTGTCATAGTCTCCCCTCTACAGTAATACTCCCCTTCTGTTGTCATAGTCCCCCCTCTACAGAATAGTCCCCTTCTGTTGTCATAGTCCCCCCTCTACGGTAATACTCCCCTTCTATTGTCATAGTCTCCCCTATACAGTAATAGTCCCCTTCTGTTGTCATAGTCTCCCCTCTACAGTAATAGTCCCCTTCTGTTGTCATAGTCCCCCCTCTACAGTAATAGTCCCCTTCTGTTGTCATAGTCTCCCCCTACAGTAATACTCCCCTTCTGTTGTCATAGTCCCCCCTCTACAGAATAGTCCCCTTCTGTTGTCATAGTCTCCCCTCTACGGTAATACTCCCCTTCTATTGTCATAGTCTCCCCTATACAGTAATAGTTCCTCTTCTACAGTATGAGCTCCCCTCTATTGTCATAGTCTCCCTCTACAGTAACGGTTTCCCCATGGGGTAATAGTTCTTTAGTGTGATAGTCTTCCACCCTATACATTAATAGTCCTGTCTCGGTTGTCATACTTCTCTTGTAACAGTACCCTCTCTGTGGTAAAAGTCTCTTCTCTAAAAATAAGCCCCCTTTAATGTCATAGTCCTACTATATAGTGATAGTTCCCCCTCTGTTGTCAAAGTTCCCCCTCTACAGTAGTAGTCTCCCCTGGAGTAATAATCCTATAGTGTCATAGTCTCTCTGCAACAATAGTCCTCCTTGATTGCAGTATTCCCAATAATTATAATCGTCTGTTTCTGATATCCCCCCTCTAGAGTAAAAGTCCTCTGTTGCTATAATCTCCCTCTATGGTAAATGTCCCCCTCTACGGTCATAGTCCACCCCCTGTTGTAATAAGTCTATTTGTATGTAAAAGTCTCTCCTCTAATAATCTCCCTCTATTGTCAGTGTTCCCCCTCCACAGTCAAAGTCCCCCTTCTACTATAACAGTCCTGCTTCTATTGTCATAGTTTCCCCTCTACACTAATAGTCCCCTTCTGTTGTCGCTACTCTATATTAATAGTCTCTCCCCTATCATAATAGTCCCTCCTCTATATTACTTGCTGCTAAGTCGTTTCAGTCATGTCCAACTCTGTGCGACCCCATAGACGGCAGCCCACAAGGCTCCCCTGTCCCTGGGATTCTCCAGGCAAGAACACTGGAGTGGGTTGCCATTTCCTTCTCCAATGCATGAAAGTGAAAAGTGAAAGTGAAGTTGCTCAGTCATGTCCAACTCCTAGTGACCCATGGACTGCAGCCCACCAGGCTCCCCGTCCCTGGGATTTTCCAGGCAAGAACACTGGAGTGGGGTGCCATTGCCTTCTCTGCTCTATAGTAATAGTCCTCCTCAATTTCAGCAGTCCCCTTTCTATTGTAGTAGTCCCTGTCTGCAGTAGTAGACCCCCGTTCCTTACAATAGTCCCCCTAAGGCAATAGTCCTTCTAGTATATCAGTCACTCTCCCTTTGCCGTAGTCCCCTCTGTACAGTAAGAGTCCCCCCTCTACAGTGGTAGACCACCCTCTAACAGTCTCACCTGAACTGTAATAGTTCCCTCTCAACAGTGAGAGCCCTCCTCTCTTGTAACAGCCCCTCTATGCTAAGAGTCCTCCCTCCACAGAAATAGTTCTGCCTCTTCTGTAATAGCCCCCCTCTGCAGAATGGCCCCCTCTACTGTAATAGTTCCCTCTATTACAACAGTCCCCCCAGTGTCGTCGTCCCTCTACTGTAACAGCCCGCAAGGTATCAGAGTGCCCCTCTTCTCTCTGCTCCCCCTCCGCAGCAATGGTCCACCACTGTAACAGCCCGCAAGGTATCAGAGTGCCTCTCTTCTCACTGTTCCCCCTCCGCAGTAATGGTCCGCCACTACAGTAAGTGTTCTCCTTTATTACAAGTCCCTCTCCACAGTAGGCTTCCCTGGTGGCTCAGCTGGTAAAGAATCCGCCTGCATTGCGGGAGACCTGGGTTCACTCCCTGGGTTGGGAAGACCCCCTGCAGAAGGGAAAGGCTACCCACCCCAGTCCTGTGGCCCGGAGAACTCATGGCCTGTGTAGAGTCAGACACGAGTGAGCGACTTTCACTTTTTCCACAGGAATATCCCCCTTCATGGTCGTACCCCATTCACTGTTGGACCTCCCCTCCATCATATTAGTCACCTCTCTACAGCAGTAGTGCCCCTTGTACAAATAAAGCCCTACCCCTCTGTAATTGGCTCTCCAGAGTAGCAGTCCTTCTCCCCGGAGGACTCTTATCCTCCTGTAATAGTCCCCTTTGCTCTTCACAATAACCCTTCAGAATAAAACTCTTTTCTAATCCGAATATGATTTTCATCAGCTTCAGCGAGATGCAAGTAGAACACACAGCAAAACGGTATGTGGGAACCCTGAGCACGGCACCGTGGGGTGCGCCTGTGGGTGTGTCTGTGTCAGCATCTTGCGGACACCTGTGTGTGTGTGTCTGTCTGTCTCTTCCCCTCCCAGAGGAGACCTCCCCATAACACAGGTCTGCCCAGTCCTGAGCCCTCCTGTCTCCACACCCCTGGACCTCTGTTCCATCAGAATTCGGGTCACTGTGTCACAAGCCCTTCACCCTCCTGTTTGCGCTGGCCTGAGACCGTGGTGGCTTCACTGTGAAGGGAGGGAAAATGTTCCATCCCCCGTGGACACCAATCCCGTTCTTGCAGGACACTCTCCCGTCTCCCAGGTACATACGTGTCGGTCACCTACCCCCTCTCCCTCCGCTGTGAGCCCCAGCTGTCTGGTTTCCAAGTGCAGATTCAGGAGTGCTCAGCAGTAGGGCCACCCAGCCTCGAGGACAGCACCCCAGGGAGCACCCTCATGGCTTCCGCTCCTCGGGGCACTTCCTCATGTGCCTGCCACGCCCTCTGTGTCCTCGGCCACTCAGGTGAGCGTGCAGGGCGCGTGCCAGTGAGGGCAGGTTCCACCCCCGCGGGAGACACGGGGGAGGCCCCGTGTTACCGCACGTATGTCTGCGGGTGGGACGGGCACACAGGCGCCCAGGACATAGTTCTCAGGTGAATGAATGGATGGAACAACGAAGGGCCGGCGAACCCAGCACATACCCGTTCCTGTCGTCCAGCTCACCCGACCCCGAGTGGTCAGCAGGCTTCACAAGCGCTAGGCTCGTAGACCTTTGCTCAGATCCCCAAACTCACCAGCCCCCTGAAAGGCTCATTGGGTCCCCCAGGTACTCGCCAGTCCCCTGATAAGCTCACTGGGCCCCCCAGATACTCTCCAGCCCTGTGAAACACTCACTGGGTCCCCAAACTCACCAGCCCCCTGAAAGGCTCACTGGGTCCCCCAGATACTCGCTGGCTCCCTGAAAGGCTCACTGGGTCCCCCAGATTCTTACTGGCCCCCTGAAAGGCTTACTGGGTCCCCCAGATACTCGCCAGCCCTGTGAAACACTCACTGGATCCCCCAAACTCACTAGCCCGCTGAAACGCTCACTGGGTCCCCCAAACTCACCAGCCCCCTGAAAGGCTCACTGGGTCTCCCAGATACTCGCTGCCCCCTGAAAGTCTCACCGGGTCCCCCAAACACAGCAGCCCCCCTGAAACACTCACTGGGTCCCCCAAACTCACCAGCCCCCTGAAAGGCTCACTGGGTCCCCCAGATACTCGCTGCCCCCTGAAAGTCTCACCGGGTCCCCCAAACTCACCAGCCCCCCTGAAACACTCACTGGGTCCCCGAGATACTCGCCGGTCCCGTGAAACACTCACTGGATCCCCAAACTCACCAGCCCCCTTAAAGGCTCACTGTCCCGCAAACTCCGCCAGCCCGCTGAAACGCTCACTGGGTCCCCCAAGCACTTCCCGGGCTCCCAAAGTGCCCATCCACTCCGACCAGCCCGTGGCCCTACCCCCTCAGCGTCAGGACAGGATGGAGACCTCCCCCAGTGGCAACAGCCAGCACAGGGTCAGCACCGGCTCAGGACTCGTGACGGGCTTGTCACAGCCCAGCCCTCCGCACCCCCCACCCGCCACCCCCCCCCCCCACCGCCCCCCCCGTGAGCCGCAGTCCAGGGGCTCTGTCGGGCTCCGCCCTGGCACCCGGAGGGACTCTCCTTCCACGTGGAGACGCCAGGCGGATGCCTCCCTTCCCCCGGGAGGTCCCAGCCCTCCAGCCCCTCCCCGCCGCCCAGTCCAGCCGCCCAGGGCCCGGGGCCCGAGCGCGCAGACCTCCCGGGACCCCCGCCTTACCTCGGGAGTCTGCCCTTGTGTCTCCCCGGGGGACGCCGCGTGCGCGCCTCACTCTCTGACCGCGGAGTCCAGCGTGGACTCCCGGCTGCTGGCTGAGCTCGTTCTGCCCGCGGGAGCCTCAGGCATTTCCTCAAAGGCCCGACTGGATGCCGGGAACACCCACTCCCCGAGGTAGAGGGACCGCCTCCCAGACCTGCCCCGCCCCAACGCCTGCAACGCCCGGCTCTAGGCGGCGGACTCCTGTGCGGACAGCGCTGCCTGGCCGGGTGGGGGGACCCGGGTGCCCCCGACAGACAGTCTGCAGGGCCCAGCCCTGCCCAGGGTACGTCGTGAACCCAGTGCCCAGACGGTGGGATGCCAGCGCGCCCCGGGTGTGATCACAGGGACCCTGAGGGCAGTGAGCTGGGCTAGGGCAACCTGACCACCTGGCTGAGCGCTGGCTGCTGTCCAGCATGTGATTGCTGCTGCCCAGGACCGGAGCAAACAGGACTGTCAGCCCAGGGCTCCGTTGCATCATCCAGGCCTCCAAGCCTTTGATCCTGCCGGGTCACACTGGGTGGCAGGTGGCCAAGTCCTCCACTGAAGTGTCCGGCCCTTTGCCCCGAGTGGCCCTTGTCCCAGCCCTGACTGCTGTTGTGTGGTCTCTGCGGGTGAAGGTGGATCCCCAGGATGAGTCCTTGCCTGCAGACCCGCTGGCCCGAGGTGACAGAGCCCAGGCGGGTCAGCCCCTCATCCTCCATGAGCCCCGTCTGCTTCTCACAGTGAAGCACCTTGTCCCCCCTCCTCCCTTACCCCCATCATGACTGGAGGTCAAGGGATCAGAGCCCGACCATGAATTCCAGCTCATTGCCGGGAACCCTCCTGGTGGTCAGGCTTTGTAGGTAAAGAATCTGCCTGCAATGCCAGAGAGCGGGTTCAAGCCCTGGGTGGGGAAGGTACCCCAGAGGAGGAAGCGTCAACCCAGTCCAGTGTTCATGCCTGGAGAGCCCCATGGCAGAGGAGCCTGGGGGCCACAGTCCCTGGGGGCTGGAAGAGACAGCACAGGGTGGCTAAGAGAAACAGCTGCAGGCAGCCTCCTTGCCCCTGAGTTCCTGTTGCAGGAGCTGCTTGTTCCCTCTGGGGGCTCGCCTCCCAAGTTCATCTGAACTCCCTCCTGCCCCTGTCCCTCCTTCCGGGCAGGGCTTCCTGCCGCTTCAAGGGCTTCCTTCCTCTCACTCCAAGCCAGGTCCCCTCCCCGCCTCGCTGTAACCCTCCTCAGTCACAGCACCCGGATTTCTCCAAGTCTCCAGAAGTCCTGCTTTCTGCTGGAAAAGAATTTCCAGACACAGAGCATTGCAGGAGGGAGTGAGCTGATTAAGAACCACGAGCAGAGATCCCGTGAGCACCGTGAGCAGAGCCGGCTGACTACCTGGCCCAGCAGGGGACCCGACAGTTCTCTCGGGTCAGGAGCCAGTGTTTATACCCCCTGCGTGCTCAGTCGCTCAGGCGTGTCCGACTGTTTGCCATGCCCTCCTCCAGGGGATCTTCCTGACCCAGGGATTGAACCTGGGTCTCTTAAATCTCGTGCACTGGCAGGCGGGTTTTTACCACTAGCGCCACCTGGTAAGCCCCAGTCCCTTTCTACTGGTTGCTTAAAGCCTCCTGATCTTCGCTAAGAAGCGTCCAGACCTCAAAATTACACAAAGATGCCCATTCCAGTAAACCCCTATAGTGCCCCAAGCAGTCACCTAAAGCCAGCCGTTTAGCAGGAATTTTCTGTCCTGAGGGCTTCCCTGGTGGCTCAGATGGTAAAGAATCTGCCTGCAATGCAGGATCCCTGGGTTCCATTCCTGAGTTGGAAAGATCCCCAGGAGAAGGGCATGGCAACCCACTCCAGAATTCTTGCCTGGAGAATCTCATGGACAGAGAAGCCTGGTGGGCTGCGGTCCATGGGGTCACAAAGAGTCGGACTTAACAGGACAGGACAAAGGTGCTCAAGTCAGCTTCTGAGGTTACCTTTGTTCTTGGCTCTGCTTCTGTGGCCTTGTGGCAGGACTGCACAGTTCCCTCAGGTTCCAGATAGAGGGACATTGCCCTCTGGACGGCTGAGCATGAAGCAGGGGGATGTCCCTCCTCACCCTGGTGGGCGGTGGGGGGTCAGAGACAGGAGAAGGGGCCAGAGACCCTAAAGGAAGGTGTCCCCCTGGACGCTGGCTCTGCATGCAGAGGGCCCCCCAAGGATGCTTGGGCTTCAGGGGCTGGACAGGCAGGGCGCCGACCTCCACTGGAGCTGGGCAGGCAGGGCGCCGACCTCCACTGGAGCCCCCGTGGGGGACCGTCCTGGTCACAGCCACACGTGCAGCCAGTGACCTGTGGACGTAACAATAAGCTTGTGCCTTTTTACAGCCAGGCCTTTTCTGGACACTGCTCCAGCTGCTGCTGCTCCCTTGCCTGACCCCACCCCCACCTTCCTCCAGGCGCAGCTCAGAGGCCGCCACCTCCTCCTCCTCACAGCCCTCCGGCTGCCTCTCACAGCCACGCAGCGAGAGCTGTGCTCAGTCGCTCAGTCGTGTCCGACTTTGCGACCCCATGGACCGCAGCACGCCAGGCCTCCCTGTCCATCACCAAGTCCCGGAGCTTGCTCAAACTCATGTCCATCAAGTCGCTGATGCCATCCAACCATCTCATCCTCTGGTGTCCCCTTCTCCTCCCGCCTTCAATCTTTCCCGGCATCACGATCTTTTCCAATCAGTCAGTTCATTGCTTCAGATGGCCAAAGTATTGGAGCTTCAGCTTCAGCATCAGTCCTTCCAGTGAATATTCACGGTTGATTTCCTTTAGGATTGACTGGTTGGATCTCCTTGCAGCCCAAGGGACCAGTCCTCCAGGCTCCTCTGTGAGATTTCCCAGGCAAGGATCTTGGAGTGGGCTGCCATTTGCTCCCCTAGGGGAATCTTCCCAACAGAGGGATCTCCTGCATTGCAGGCGGACTCTTTACCACTGAGCCACCAGTGAGGTCCAGTCACCCGGTGCCCCCTACACTTCCTCTGGAAACTGCAGTGTTTCTGTCTCCATAGGTTTGCTGCTCTGATGATTGATAGGAATGAAATCAAGGACGTGTGACCCTGGGGTCTGCTCCCGTGTCCTCAGGGTCCATGCACGTGGGACCAGGTGCCAGGGCTTTATCTTTCTGACTGATGTTCCTTCAGGGAATGGGAGAGCCATTTATAGGTTCAAATAAAAGTGATGGCCTGTGAATTCTGTTTGACGGAGCAACTCCAGGGAGGATGAGCAAACAGTGGACGCTCTCATCCAGCCCCAGCCCGGCGCTTTAGGTCCCTCCCACGTGCCCCTCAGGCAGTCCCCTCCTCCTTCTCCAGGCTGTGGGGGGAGGGGTGTGTGGTCCCCAGAAGTGCCTAACCCTGTAACATCTCACCTAGTCAAAGCGTTGGAGCTTCAGCTTCAGCATCAGTCCTTCCAATGGATAGTCAGGGTTGATTTCCTTTAGGATTGATGGGTTTGATCTCCTTGCAGTCCAAGGGACTCGCAAGAGTCTTCTCCAGCACCACAGTTCAAAAACATCAATCCTTTGGGGCTCAGCTTTCTTTATAGTCCAACTCTCACATCCATACATGACCACTGGGAAAAGCATAGCTTTAACAATAGAGACTTTTGTCAGCAAAGTGATATCTCAGCTTTTTAATACATTGTCTAGGTTTTTCATAGATTTTTTTCCAAGGAGCAGTGTCTTTTAATTTCTAGATATGAGGAAATGCAAAGACTGGGATCATGAAATCAGTTCCTGAAAATATCTTAACTATCCAAAGACCTGTTCCACCAGTTCCCCTGGAGCACAGAGAGCCTCACTCTGCACCCTGAGTTCCCCTCTGGGATGTTGAAAGTACGCAGCCGCAGCAGCACAGGGTAAATGTCCGTGGAGGCGGATGGCACACGCCCTTACTGTTGTTCGTGTGCTTAGTCACTCATCGTGTCCGACTGCTTGTGACCCCATGGACTGTATCCCACGCATGGGTGGATGGATGGTGGATGGATGCATGGGTGGATAAACAGGATGGGGTCCACGCACACAGTGGACTATGACACAGCCATGAAAAGGAGTGAGGCTCTGACACGGGATACAGCGTGGATGGACCTTGCACACACGATGCTCAGAGAGAGAAGCAGACGCGGAAGGACTCACTGTCTGAGTCTGCTTGGGCTGCCATAGCAAAACAGAAGGCTGGGCGCACCAGCAGCGCAAATGCACTTTCTCCAGTTGTGGAGGCCAGAAGTCGGAGATGAGGGTGTCCGGATGGGCAGGCTGTGCTGAAACTGTGTTCCTGGTGGGGGGCGGGGTCCTCACAGTGTCCTCAGGGGGAGGAAGGGCTGAGGGGGCTCTTTGGGGGTCTCTGTCATAAGAACTGGGATCCTGTTCATGGGGTCTCCACTCATGACCTCATCACTTACCCCCGCCGCTGGTCACACCATCACCTAGGCTTTACGATTTCAACATGTGAATTTCAGGGGGCACAAACATCCAGCCCACAGACTGTATGATTCAACCTAGAGGAAACAAGCAGGCGAACCCAGGGACAGGAAGTGGTGCCCGGCGCTGGGGAGGGAAGGTCGACAGGAAGTGGAAGTGGTGCCCGGCGCTGGGGGAGGGAAGGGCGACGGGAAGTGGTGCCCGGCGCTGGGGAGGGAAGGTCGACGGGAAGTGGAAGTGGTGCCCAGCGCTGGGGAGGGAAGGGCAACGGGAAGTGGAAGTGGTGCCCGGCGCTGGGGAGGGAAGGGCGACGGGAAGTGGAAGTGGTGCCCGGCGCTGGGGAGGGAAGGGCGACGGGAAGTGGTGCCCGGCGCTGGGGAGGGAAGGGCGACGGGAAGCCACCCTTCCCAGGCAGGACCCTGTAAGCGGGGCACCTGGCCACGGGGCAGGGTAAGACAGTTCGTCCCCAGTGGAACTGTTTCTGTGCCTCACTGACCGACTTGCTTTTGTTATTATAATCATACCTAATTAGGGCCCCCTCTGAGAATCCCTCGGCTCTGCCAGACTGCTACAGCGCCTTTGTTCAGAACCCTGTTCCCCTGTGGACTGCAGGAAGGAAGAAATTAACACATCGGCCTGCCTGAGGCTCGCCATTCCAGGATATTTGCAAGATTAATGAGGGTCTTTTTAGTTGGTTTCCTCACGTCCCCCATGTCTGATTCCTGAAAGAACCTGACATCCAGACCCCGACAAGATGTTTATTTGGAGACATTCACTGGCCATCTCGTTGTTCATCTGGCTCTAAGAATACAGCTTTGTTACTGGTCTCCACACTTCCTGTCCTGCAACGAGCACAGCGAGCTTGGATTCCTGCGCGGCCACAACCGAAAGGGCCCTGACCCTCTGCCCTCAGCTGATCTTAACCTGCACCCTAATCACTGGTACGCCAGCTGCAAAGAGAGGGAGCTTGTTAACACGTCCCTCCCAGGGCACGATGCCAGCTGCAAAGAGAGGGAGCTTGTTAACAGGCCCCTGGGCTTGAGCTCACGCGGGCTGATCCCGCCCAGGGGAGGAGCCCTTCTGGGCGCAGCTCAGCACACAGAGGTCATCGCAGCCCGTTTCCTGGCCAGAGCTGACCCTGAGCTGCTCAGAGCAGGACCTGGACGGACAGACAGCCACTCCTGGAAGGTCATTGACCCTGGGCTTTGCTCTGTGCGTACTCCGAACACCAGGACTTGCAGAGGCTTCCACTGCGCCGGGCACTGTCTCCGCCCACCACCACCCCTTTGCCGGACTCCTGGGTTCCTCTCACTAGGAGAAGGTCTGCTCGAAACTGCCTCCTCCTTGAAGGCCAGATAAAATGATTAGAAAACCAGCCAGAGCTGCAGCCCACGTCCATCCCGACCCTCAGGAGTGCACTGCTGTTCCTTGCATTTGGCCGGCACAACAAGGCCCATTTTCTGCTGCTATGAGCCCCTGATGGGTGAGGATTGGCTGACCTGCTGGCCAGCCCTTCCCAAGTGTGCCGGGATTGAGGTCTTTATAAACAACCCCTTCCAGGCAGTGGGGCTTCTCTTGTGGCTCAGACCGTAAAGAATGCCTGCAATGCAGGAGACGCGGGTTCCATTCCTGGGTCGGGAAGATTCCCCTGGAGGAGGGCATGGCAACCCACTCCAGTTTTCTTGCCTGGAAAACCCCCATGGACAGAGGAGCTTGGTGTCTCAGAGCTGGACACGACTGAGCGACTAAAAACACTCCAATATACATGTTATTAGCAAACTCTTATCCCTCATCCTTAACGTCTTTTTGATAATTGTAAGTTGGTTTTCTAAGTTTGTGAGTGTTTCTAACTGGGTGAGATACTTCATTTGCATTAGGTGGCTCAGATTGTAAAGCATCTGCCTGCAATGCGGGAGACCCAGGTTCAATCCCTGGGTTGGGAAGATCCCCTGGAGAAGGACATGGCAACCCACTCCAGTATTCTTGCCTGGAGAATCCCATGGATGGAGGAGCCTGGTGGGCTGCAGTCCATGGGGTCGCAAAGAGTTGGACACGACTGAGCGACTTCACTTCACTCACTGGAGTATAATTCTCAATGATATCTCGTGCTGTCTGTCTGTCTCTGACCTGCGCTTAGTATGAAGATCTTGTGCTGTCTGTCTGTCTCTGACCTGCGGTTAGTACAAAGGTCAGTCTGTCCATTCACGATGCTGTTGGTGGCATTATACCAGATTGAGCTTCTGATCGCTAAGTGTGTGCTAAGTTGCTTCAGCCATGTCTGACTCTTTGTGACCCCATGGACAGCGGCCCCCCAGGCTCCTCTGTCCATGGGATTCTCCAGGCAGGAATCCTGGAGCGGGTTGCCATTTCCTGCTCCAGGGATCCTCCCACCCCAGGGACTTCTGATGGGCCTGTCTCTAACAGAGGTGATAAGGATCTTGTCATGCGTCTCATGGGAGTCCCTGTGCCTTCTTCGAAGACATCTGTTTCCATCTTGGGCCCTTTTATTTCTTGGGTTGCTTGCTTTGTTTTTTTGACATTAAGCTGCATAAACTCTGTATGTTTTGGACACGAATTCCTTGTGGGTATCAGATCAGATCAGTCAGTCGTGTCTGAATCTTTGCGACCCCATGAATCACAGCACACCAGGCCTCCCTGTCCATCACCAACTCCTGGAGTTCACTGAGACTCACGTCTATCTAATCAGTGATGCCATCCAGCCATCTCATCCTCTGTCGTCCCCTTCTCCTCTTGCCCCCAATCCCTCCCAGCATCAGAATCTTTTCTAATGAGTCAACTCTTCGCATGAGGTGGCCAAAGTACTGGAGTTTCAGCTTCAGCATCATTCCTTCCAAAGAAATCCCAGGGCTGATCTCCTTCAGAATGGACTGGTTGGATATCCTTGCAGCCCAAGGGACTCTGAAGAGTCTTCTCCAACACCACAGTTCAAAAGCATCAATTCTTGAGCACTCGGCCTTCGTCACGGTCCAACTCTCACATCCATACATGACCCCAGGAAAAACAGCCTTGACTAGACAAACCTTTGTTGGTAAAGTAATGTCTCTGCTTTTGAATATGCTGTCTAGGTTGGTCATAACTTTCCTTCCAAGGAGTAAGTGTCTTTTCATTTCATGGCTGCAGTCACCATCTGTAGTGATTTTGGAGCCCAGAAAAATAAAGTCTGACACTGTTTCCACTGTTTCCCCATCTATTTCCCATGAAGTGATGGGACTGGATGCCATGATCTTCATTTTCTGAATGTTGAGCTTTAAGCCAACTTTTTCACTCTCCTCTTTCACTTTCATCAAGAGGCTTTTTAGTTCCTCTTCACTTTCTGCCATAAGGGTGGTGTCATCTGCGTATCTGAGGTTATTGATATTTCTCCTGGTAATCTTGATTCTAGCTTGTGTTTCTTCCAGTCCAGCATTTCTCATGATGTACTCTGCATATAAGGTAAATAAACAGGGTGACAATATACAACCTTGACGTACTCCTTTTCCTATTTGGAACCAGTCTGTTGTTCCATGTCCAGTTCTAACTTTTGCTTCCTGACCTGCATACAGATTTCTCAAGAGGCAGATCAGGTGGTCTGGTATTCCCATCTCTTTCAGAATTTTCCACAGTTGATTGTGATCCACACAGTCAAAGGCTTTGGCATAGTCAAGAAAGCAGAAATAGATGTTTTTCTGGAACTCTCTTCCTTTTTCCATGATCCAGTGGATGTTGGCAATTTGATCTCTGGTTCCTCTGCCTTTTCTAAAACCAGCTTGAACATTAGGAAGTTCACGGTTCACATTTTGCTGAAAAGCCTGGTTGGAGAATTTTGAGCATTACTTTACTAGCATGTGAGATGAGTGCAATTGTGCATTAGTTTGAGCATTCTTTGGCATTGCCTTTATTTGGGATTGGAATGAAAACTGACCTTTTCCAGTCCTGTGGCCACTGCTAAGTTTTCCAAATTTGCTGACATATTGAGTGCAGCACTTTCACAGCATCATCTTTCAGGATTTGAAATAGCTCAACTGGAATTTTGTCACCTCCACTAGCTTTGCTCGTAGTGATGCTTTCTAAGGCCCACTTGACTTCACATTCCAGGATGTCTGGCTCTAGGTCAGTGATTACACCATCGTGATTATCTGGGTTGTGAAGATCTTTTTTTGTACAGTTCTGTGTATTCTTGCCATCTCTTCTTAATATCTTCTGCTTCTGTTAGGTCCATACCATTTCTGTCTTTTATCGAGCCCATCTTTGCATGAAATGTTCCTTTGGTATCTCTGATTTTCTTGATGAGATATCTAGTCTTTCCAATTCTGTTGTTTTCCTCTATTTCTTTGCATTGATAGCTGAAGAAGGCTTTCTTATCTCTTGAATGAAACTAAGCCATGCCCGTGGGTCAACCCAAGATGGGCGGGTCATAGTGGAGAGATCTGACAGAATGTGGTCCACTGGAGAAGGGAATGGCAAACCACTTCAGTATTCTTGCCTTGAGAACCCCATGAACAGTATGAAAAGGCAAAATGATAGGATACTGAAAGACGAACTCCCCAGGTCAGTAGGTGCCCAATATGCTACTGGAGATCAGTGGAGAAATAACTCCAGAAAGAATGAAGGGATGGAGCCAAAGCAAAAACAAGACCCAGCTGTGGATGTGACTGGTGATAGAAGCAAGGTCCGATGCTGTAAAGAGCAATATTGCATAGGAACCTGAAATGTCAGGTCCATGAATCAAGGCAAATTGGAAGTGGTCAAACAAGAGATGGCCAGAGTGAATGTCGACATTCTAGGAATCAGTGAACTGAAATGGACTGGAATGGGTGAATTTAACTCAGATGACCATTATATCTACTACTGAGGGCAGGAATCCCTCAGAAGAAATGGAGTGGCCATCATGGTCAACAAAAGAGTCCGAAATGCAGTACTTGGATGCAATCTCAAAAATGACAGAATGATCTCTGTTCGTTTCCAAGGCAAACCATTCAATGTCACAGTAATCCAAGTCTATGCCCCAACCAGTAACGCTGAAGAAGCTGAAGTTGAACGGTTCTATGAAGACCTACAAGACCTTTTAGAACTAACACCCCAAAAAGATGTCCTTTTCATGATAGGGGACTGGAATGCAAAAGTAGGAAGTCAAGGAACACCTGGAGTAACAGGGAAATTTGGCCTTGGAATACAGATTGAAGCAGGGCAAAGACTAATGGAGTTTTGCAAAGAAAATGCACTGGTCATAACAAACACCCTCTTCCAACAACGCAAGAGAAGACTATACATGGCCATCACCAGATGGTCAACACCGAAATCAGATTGATTATATTCTTTGCAGCCAAAGATGGAGAAACTCTATACAGTCAGCAAAAACAAGACCAGGAGCTGACTGTGGCTCAGACCATGAACTCCTTATTGCCAAATTCAGACTTAAATTGAAGAAAGTAGGGAAAACCACTAGACCATTCAGGTATGACCTCAATCAAATCCCTTATGATTATACAGTGGAATTAAGAAACGGATGTAAGGGCCTAGATCTGATAGAGTGCCTGAGGAACTATGGAATGAGGTTCGTGACATTGTACAGGAGACAGGGATCAAGACCATCCCCATGGAAAAGAAATGCAGAAAAGCAAAATGGCTGTCAGAGGAGGCCTTACAAATAGCTGTGAAAAGAAGAGAAGTGAAAAGCAAAGGAGAAAAGGAAAGATATAAACATCTGAATGCAGGGTTCCAAAGAAGAGCCGGAAGAGATAAGAAAGCCTTGTGGGTATGTTTGATTACAAATATATTTTCCCATTCTGAGAGTTGTCTGTTTCTTTTGCTTAGGGTTTCCTCCTCTGTGCAAATGCTTTGAGGTTAATTAGGTCCTGTTTGGTTACTTTTGATTTATGTTTCAGTATTCTAAGATCTGGAGACCAAAAGAACTTCCCGTGATGAATGTCAACGTGTGTCCTGCATATATTTTCCTCAAGAATGTCAGAGTCTCCATCTTCCCATTTAGATCTTGTGTTTTTGTGTATGGTGTTGGGGAATATTCTAATTTCATTGTCATTTTCATTGTTCATGGAACCCACACACTGTTCTTCAGAGGGGCTGTCTCCAGCCTATATTCCCAGCATCAGAGGAGAAGGGTTCCATTTTCTCCTCAGCGTCTACAGCACTTGATGTTTGTAAAGGGCTTGATAGTGGCCATTCTGACCGGCTTGAGCTGACAGCTCATTGCAGGGTTGACAGGCACTTCCCTGATATTTAGCGATGTGGACGTCATTTTGTGTGATTTTTTTCTTAAAGGATGTGAGGTAAAGGTACCTGTTGAACTTGGCTCTGTGACCATCTGCCAAGTTTTGAATTCTTGTTTGTTGATCTTCCTTGGGAGATTTCTGGAGGGCAGTTGTTGTTTACTTACAGCCCCACGGAAGTTGTGAATATTGAGTGCATGGAAAGATTCAAGGCAGGAGGAGAAGGGGACGACAGAGGATGAGATGGTTGGATGGCGTCACCGACTTGATGCACATGAGTCTGAGTGAACTCCGGGAGTCCGTGATGGACAGGGAAGCCTGGCGTGCTCCAGTCTACGGGGTCGCAAAGAGCTGGACACGACTGAGTACTGAACCGAACTGAACACAGCTTTTAGAGCTGCTGTCACAACAAATGGCCACAAGGGGGCAGCATTGCTTTTGCTTCAAACTCCACTTGTAAATTTCTTTTTCTGTGCATCCTTGTTGGTTTATTTTGGAGTAGGGTTGATTTCCGATACTGTGTTTGTTTCACGTGTACAGGAGCTTGATTCAGTGACACACCGACGTTTATCAATTCTTTTTTGGATTCGTTTTCCCCAGACAGAGGATTACAGTGTCTCCAGTAGGCTGCCCTTTGCTATTCAACCGTTTTTTTCCTGGTTCTCTGTTTGATGTATATTGATGTCTGTTTGTTCCTTGCAAGCTCTTCATGTATCCCGCATCCCTAACTTAATTTTTTAAATAATCATAGGTTGATTTTCTAATTTTTTAAGTCTGTTTCTACTGCGCAATCGCCTACATCTGCATTAAGTTTAAGCAGACACCTGTCAGTGATACCGTGTGGTATTAGTCTCTCTCTCTTGGCCTTCCTCTACTTGGTACGGTAATCACCCTATCTGTCCATGCCGCTGTTACTGGCATTATTCCGTTCTGATTCGGGGCTGGGTAGCATTCCAGTGCAGAGGTGACCACTCTGTCTTCATTTTCCTGTCGATGGATATCCTGGTTGAATTGTTACAGGGGGAAGGGAAAAAGGGGCTTCCCTGGTGGCTTAGCTGGTAGAGAATCTGCCTGCCAATGCAGGAGACATGGATTCAACCCCTGATTGGGGAAGATCCCCTGGAGGAGGGCATGGCAACCCATTCCAGCGTTCTTGCCTGGAGAATCCCATGGATTCTGGCGGGCTGCAGTCATGAAGTGCTGGACATGACTGAAGTGACTGAGAATGCATGCAAAGGAAAAAAAGAGGAGTGAGTTTTTTATTTTTTTCCCTTTTTTGAGCAGAAAGGAGATAAAGAAAGCAGTGAGCAGGTGTGAACATTTGTGTTTTTTTCTTTTTTTTTCCTTTTAACTGCTGATAACTCTGAATGTCACTAACTAAATTTGCTTTTCTGCCCCCTAACTCTGCAGGAGCTACAATAAGCATTTTTTCCTTGGACTGTATGTTAAATACATCCTCTGTCTGGTGTTTACCCTTACAACACCCTTCCCCTTGTACTTACATATCAGAAAGAAGGCTGCAGAGACACTGAACTGCCAGAGTCAGTTCCTGGGTTACTGACTTAAGCCTAAGACTGTCTTTGAAAAAATGCATGAGGAAGAAATCGAGATCCTATCCCCTTTGTTCCTCATCACTGACTCCTGACTGTGAGCCCTTGCCATATGTAAGCCCCTAGACTCCTCATGGGCAGGGGATGGGGGGCACAGTCCTTGAGGCCTGACCCTACTGGGTTCCCCTCTCTGCTGGCTTGAGACTAAAAGCCACCTTCGTATCTCTCCTTCAAACTCTGTCTCTGTATTTTTTATTTGGCTTCTCTGGGCAGAGAAAGCCAAGATTCTGGCCAGCAACAAATCTAGTTCTTGGCCATTGTCATTCGAGCTGCCCTGGAAACAAGGTGCATGGGTCACTGTGAATTCTGATTTTCTCTGGGTCTGAGCCCAGACATGGGATTGTCGGGCCATGTGGTTTCTGGGTGTTTAGTTGAAAAAGAACCTCCTTGCTGGTTTTGGTAGTTCCCGCACCCATTCACACCCCCACTGAGAGTGTAGGAGAGTTCCCTTCCGCCTCTGCCCTGTGCAGCACGTGTTCTCTGTAGAGTTTTAGATGGTGGCCACTCTGACCTGTGGGGGAGATTTTTCACGGGAGTTTTGGTTTGTGTGGATGTGACACATAGTGGCACGCTGCCGTCCATGGGATTGCAAAGAGCAGGACGTGACTGAGCAGCGGAACTGAGTGCATAGTGACCGGAGGAATGCCCTGGTGCCTTGTGATGTTGTAGTGACTGCAGTTCACCTCTTGACATTGTCTTCTTGAAAGGCGGCCCCGTTTGAAATCCTATCTGACGATCTACCCCGGGACATGACTGGAAGGGAGGGGGTAGCTTACAGTCCGCAGGCCTCGTGAGTATGAAGAGCCAAGAGGCATTAGGTTTAAATTGTTTTTCTGGACGACGGCCCTAAGGAAACTGCACTGCTTCCTGCCTGACTCTGGTCCTCAGGCATTGCGTCTCATGGAAAACTCTGTTCATGGATTGTCAGCTAGAGTGGAATGTGCCAGACGAAGCACCCAAGACTCGAGTCTCATTTCTCCTTCCCCCTTACCCAGGGTCCCCAGGACACACCCTTTTGTGGACACCACTCTGCAGAGGGTGCTGTCATCTGTAGGTGGGCTGACGCTAAGGATGGAGGCTGGAGGTAGGAACCCCAGTCTAGGGGACATAGAGTGGCCAGGGGACCTTACAAACTTGTTTCAGCCCAGAGGCTCCACCAATTCTTGGGTGATGTAGGCTTGGATTCTCTGCAGGAGGTTCCGCCAGCATCTGGAGATTGGTAGCTCATGCAGAGGGCAGGAGGCACCCCAGGTCCATCGTGGGGTAACACTTCCTGCCACATGCTCCCAGCTCGCTCTGCATTGAGACCCTCCAGTCTTGGGAACAAAACCAGCTCAGGCTCCAGGGATGTGACACGATCTGGGTCACCATATCCTGAGGGCTGTAGAGTCAGCCTTTCTGATTCTGTTTTTATAACTCTGTTCCCTATATTGAATTGGCGTACGTAGTTGAATGACAGGGTTGTGGGTTTTTTTTTTTTGCTTTTGGATGGACAGCAACTTGATTCACTTGTACTTAGATGTGTATATCTTCTCTTCCAGGTTCTTTTCTGATAAAAGATGTTACAGTATTCAATAGCATTCCTGTTTGCACAGTGGTTCCTTTTTTTTTTAAATTTAAATAATACTTTAAAATAAATTATTTAAAGTATTAATTAATTAAAATACTTTTTTAAAAAAAAATAAAATTAAAATTAAAATTAGCCTAAAATTAAACTTAAAATTACCAAATTAAAGTTAGAGTTAGAATTAAGGTTAAAGTTAGAGTTAAAAAGTTAGAATTAAAAAATTAAAGTTAAAATTAAAATTAAAGTTAAAGTTAAAGTTAAAAAAGTTAAAGTTAAAATTAAAATTAAAATTAAAGTAAAGTTAAAAGTTAAAGTTAAAAAATTAGAGTTAAAGTTAAAATTAAAATTAAAAATTAAAATTAAAATTAAAATTAAAATTAAAATTAAAATTAAAATTAAAATTAAAATTAAAATTAAAATTAAAGTTAAAAAAAATTAAAATTAAAATAAAAATTAAAATTAAAATTAAAAAAATTAAAATTAAAATTAAAATTAAAATTAAAATTAAAATTAAAATTAAAAAAAATTAAAAATTAAAATTAAAAATTAAAAAAAATTAAAATTAAAATTAAAAAAAATTAAAAAAAATTAAAATTAAAATTAAAATAAAAATTAAAAAAAATTAAAAAAAATTAAAATTAAAATTAAAATTAAAAAAAATTAAAATTAAAATTAAAATTAAAATTAAAATTAAAATTAAAAAAAATTAAAAAAATTAAAATTAAAATTAAAATTAAAAATTAAAATTAAAATTAAAATTAAAATTAAAATTAAAATTAAAATTAAAATTAAAATTAAAATTAAAATTAAATTAAAATTAAAATTAAAATTAAAATAAAATTAAAATTAAAATTAAAAAGATAAAATTAAAATAAAGTTAAAATTAAAATTAAAATTAAAATTAAAGTTAAAATTAAAATTAAAATTAAAATTAAAATTAAAATTAAAATTAAAATTAAAAAAAATTAAAATTAAAATAAAATTAAAATTAAAATTAAAATTAAAAAATTAAAATTAAAATTAAAAAATAAAAATTAAAATTAAAATTAAAATTAAAAAAATTAAAAATTAAAGTTAAAATTAAAAATTAAAATTAAAATTAAAAAATTAAAATAAAATTAAAATTAAAAAATTAGAATAAAATTAAAATTAAAATTAAAATTAAAATTAAAATTAAAATTAAAATTAAAATTAAAATTAAAATTAAAATTAAAAAAAATTAAAAAATTAAAATTAAAATTAAAAAA